>OZ017738.1:384360124-384460124 GCA_963969285.1 Odontomyia ornata
GCTACAAAGCCCTTCTGTTAGGAGCTCTCTTCTGGCTGTTCGACTTGTTTACCCTATGAGCATTAATTGTAGGTACTCACCTTCAGTCATTCATTTAATTGAATCAAGTGTTAAAAGCATGAACCTTAAACGTTTAATTTGGGGAAAAAAATCAAAATAATCAATCTTCTCATTTAAAACAGCCACTATTTTTTTATGATTACTGATATCACTAGCTGCATCGATTCTCAAGGTTCTTAATGATACTTATCATTCCGAAAACTTTCATGCAAATCTTAGCATACCCGTATTATCTGCGTCGGTAAAAATCGCATATTGTTCCATAGCCACACGTTTCCATAGTAATATAGCACATATTGTTCCATAGTAAAACAGGAAATTTGAAACCGCTATAACTCTGTTAAATACCAATCGATATTTGCAAACTTTCAGGACGAGTCAATCTTCTTCTTCTTAGCACTATAGCCCATCTCGGGCCTTCGCGTCCTGCAAATAGTACCTCCAACTGTCTCGATCCATTGACCGCGTCCTCCAATTTCGAAATCCGAGCAGCGATCAACTGTCTTCGTCGACCGAGTCAGACCAGCGTTTACTCGGTTTCCCTACTGGTCTACGGCCTTCAGTTCTCCCAACGAACACCGTTTTGGGTATCCGTTGTTCGTCCATACGATTTAATTGTCCAGCCCATTGCAGCTTCCACAGCCTTACGACCGTTGAGACCTCCGGCTCGTCAAAAATTTCATACAAATCATGGTTGTATCGAATTCGCCATTGGTACCCATCTAGCTTCGCTCCGATTATTCGCCTCAGGACCCGTAGCTCAAAGACATTCAATATATTTGTGGATGCTTGGGTTAGGGTCCATGTTTCACACCCATAGAATAACATAGGTCTTATCACAGATTTGTATACTTGGAGCTTTATTTTTCCTGCATATGTAACTCGTCTTCAAGATCGTCAAAACTGAATAAAATATATTATTTGCGATCTGTATTTTTCGACGTCGTCTCATTCATTACCCGTTTTCGTTATTTTGGCGCTAAAATACACAAATTCGCTAACACTTTCAATACTGTATTCGTCAATCTTATAAATAGTCATTTGTGTACTGAATTTTGTTGAATTTGAGATTCTATTCAAGAAAATACAAAATTGATAAATGATACTATTACTAACAAAGTTGATTGAATTTTGATTTCTCACGTATTTGTTATTGTTGTGCTCATAAAGACCTACATACACGATTTTTTTCAGGTTTTTCGGAGCGGGTACGCGAAAAGTTCGTACGTTTCCTCTTTTCCTACTTCTCACAGTACCGATAAGGTAATTTTAAGGCTTGTTTTGGAAAGATATCATTGAGACACCTTCAATGGCAATCTATTCAACTACCAATGGTGAACATTTTTTGAAGGGTCACCTCCCTATATGGGGAGAGCCCCAAAAAACCTTCGAAAAATTTTTGCACCGTTGAATTTTCAAGAACTTACCACTCCTGACCTTCCCAAAAAGTTTCATGGCTTTAACTTCTATGGTTTCGGAGAAAAAGTTCTATGACATACGTCCGTCTGTATGTCATAGCACGTCATGTCGTGATTTCAATATGGTTTTTATTTTAACCCTTAAAAATGTTTAAGGAAAATTTTCGGTTTTATGAATATTTCCAATGTACTCGCAAGTTATAGCCGTTTGAAATTTCTCCAATTTTATGGACTTTCTATCGAATCAATCACTGCAGTTTTCACTTGATCTTCTTTAAATTTTCCAATAAGGTCAATAACATTAATATTTTTTGAGAATTCATGATTTGAGTTATTTTTGTTGGTGTGCAACAAAATGGCGACCGTTGAAAATAGAAAAACAATGGATTTTCCTTTGAACGTGCACATCTCTTTGACATATTTCTTGACGTTATTCATTGCTGGTGGCTGCATTTCTGAGAAGTTGGCTAAAAAACCCTTCTAACATGAGCGTATGTCTGTTTACCCAACTTGGTAATATAAACGGTCGGATGCTTATTCCATTATAAAGAAGATGGTATGCCGTTAATAGTAAAAAAAAATAGCATCAGGCAAATGAGCACCACGACCACGCTTACAACATCATATCCTTTTCGTGAAATTTTCCATTACCAAATCGCAAAGCGGCTGCCCTATGTCCTCGTTAGCCTCACGAATTCTATCTTTGAGGTCTTGAATCGATGCTGGGCTGTTGCCGTAGACCTTCTCTTACATGTGACCCCAAAGGAAGAAGTCGCAAGGTGTTAAATCACAACATCTCAGCGGCCAATTGTGATTACCTCTTCGAGAGGTAACACGGTCCGGAAACTTTTCCCCTGTAAGATCAATAGTTTCGTTGCTTGTGTGGCACGAAGTGCCATCTTGTTATAAGAAAACACTGTCCAGATCAATATCATCCAATTCGTGCCATAAAAATCATTAATCATCTCTAACTATTGCTACAGCCTCATTTCGAAAAAGTAAGGTCCAATGACTCCGCCGGACCATAAACCACACTAAACAGTCACACGTTGGGGAAAGAGAGGCTTTTCAACAATAACTCTTGGATTTTCCGGGCCCAAGATGTGACAATTTTGCTTGTTGACGAAGCCACCGAGGTGGAAATGGGCCTCACCACTCAAGATGATTTTTCGATGGGATTCCGGATCATTTTCATGCATGTCAAGGACCCAATCAGCAAAGACACGACGTTGCTGATGATCGACCGGCTTGAGTTCTTGTGTTAACTGAACTTTGTAAGTCTTAAGATCCAACTCTGTATGCAAAATACGGTGTAATGATGTTTGTGGAATGCCATATTCCAAAGAACGACGACAAACCTGGGTTTTCGTCAACACTTTCGGCTACAGCAGCAATATTCTCGGCTGTTCTTGAGTGATGTGTACGGGTTTTATTATTCACATCACTAACTTATCCCAAAAGCTGGAATTTGTCCACCAATTTCTGTATTGCGGTCCGACAAGGTGCTTCACGACAACCCCAAAATGTTCGAGTTTTACGAACCGTCTCTGCCAAATTTCCACCATTTTTATAGTGAATTTTAATCATTTCAATGCATTGTTGAAGCCTGTGAAAAAAATAACAGTTCCAAAAGTTACATCTACCGAAATAGTGGGCTATTCAATATAACACCTCTTATTGGAAAACCCTTTAAATATATATATATATATATATATATATATATATATATATATATATATATATATATATATATATATATATATATATATATATAAAGGGTTTTCCAATAAGAGGTGTTATATTGAATAGCCCACTATTTCGGTAGATGTAACTTTTGGAACTGTTATTTTTCTCCAATTTCGAAATCCGAGCAGCGATCAACTGTCTTCGTCGACCGAGTCAGACCAGCGTTTACTCGGTTTCCCTACTGGTCTACGGCCTTCAGTTCTCCCAACGAACACCGTTTTGGGTATCCGTTGTTCGTCCATACGATTTAATTGTCCAGCCCATTGCAGCTTCCACAGCCTTACGACCGTTGAGACCTCCGGCTCGTCAAAAATTTCATACAAATCATGGTTGTATCGAATTCGCCATTGGTACCCATCTAGCTTCGCTCCGATTATTCGCCTCAGGACCCGTAGCTCAAAGACATTCAATATATTTGTGGATGCTTGGGTTAGGGTCCATGTTTCACACCCATAGAATAACATAGGTCTTATCACAGATTTGTATACTTGGAGCTTTATTTTTCCTGCATATGTAACTCGTCTTCAAGATCGTCAAAACTGAATAAAATATATTATTTGCGATCTGTATTCTTCGACGTATTTCGTCTCATTCATTACCCGTTTTCGTTATTTTGGCGCTTAAATACACAAATTCGCTAACACTTTCAATACTGTATTCGTCAATCTTAAAAATAGTCATTTGTGTACCGAATTTTGTTGAATTTGAGATTCTATTCAAGAAAATACAAAATTGATAAATGATACTATTACTAACAAAGTTGATTGAATTTTGATTCCTCACGTATTTGTTATTGTTGTGCTCATAAAGACCTACATACACGATTTTTTTCAGGTTTTTCGGGGCGGGTACGCGAAAAGTTCGTACGTTTCCTCTTTTCCTACTTCTCACGGTACCGATAAGGTAATTTTAAGGCTTGTTTTGGAAAGATATCATTGAGACTCTTACAACGGCAATCTATTCAACTACCAATGGTGAAAATTTTTTGAAGGGTCACCTCCCTATATGGGGAGAGCCCCAAAAAACTTCGAAAAATTTTTGCACCGTTGAATTTTCAAGAACTTACCACTTCTGACCTTCCCAAAAAGTTTCATGGCTTTAACTTCTATGGTTTCGGGAAAAAAGTTCTATGACATACGTCCGTCTGTATGTCATAGCACGTCATGTCGTGATTTCAATATGGTTTTTATTTTAACCCTTAAAAATGTTTAAGGAAAATTTTCGATTTTATGAATATTTCCAATGTACTCGCAAGTTATAGCCGTTTGAAATTTCTCCAATTACAACAACAATAACACATGATTTTGGTATTTTATGGACTTTCTATCGAATCAATCACTGCAGTTTTCACTTGATCTTCTTTAAATTTTCCAATAAGGTCAATAACATTAATATTTTTGAGAATTCATGATTTGAGTTATTTTTGTTGGTGTGCAACAAAATGGCGACCGTTGAAAATAGAAAAACAATGGATTTTCCTTTGAACGTGCACATCTCTTTGACATATTTCTTGACGTTATTCATTGCTGGTGGCTGCATTTCTAAGAAGTTGGCTAAAAAAACCCTTCTAACATGAGCGTAGGTCTGTTTACCCAACTTGGTAATATAAATGGTCGGATGCTTATTCCATTATAAAGAAGATGGTATGCCGTTAATAGTAAAAAAAATAGCATCAGGCAAATGAGCACCACGACCACGCTTACAGCATCATATCCTTTTCGTGAAATTTTCCATTACCAAATCGCAAAGCGGCTGCCCTATGTCCTCGTTAGCCTCACGAATTCTATCTTTGAGGTCTTGAATCGATGCTGGGCTGTTGCCGTAGATCTTCTCTTACATGTGACCCCAAAGGAAGAAGTCGCAAGGTGTTAAATCACAACATCTCAGTGGCCAATTGTGATTACCTCTTCGAGAGGTAACACGGTCCGGAAACTTTTCCCCTGTAAGATCAATAGTTTCGTTGCTTGTGTGGCACGAAGTGCCATCTTGTTATAAGAAAACACTGTCCAGATCAATATCATCCAATTCGTGCCATAAAAATCATTAATCATCTCTAACTATTGCTACAGCCTCATTTCGAAAAAGTAAGGTCCAATGACTCCGCCGGACCATAAACCACACTAAACAGTCACACGTTGGGGAAAGAGAGGCTTTTCAACAATAACTCTTGGGTTTTCCGGGCCCAAGATGTGACAATTTTGCTTGTTGATGAAGCCACCGAGGTGGAAATGGGCCTCACCACTCAAGATGATTTTTCGATGGGATTCCGGATCATTTTCATGCATGTCAAGGACCCAATCAGCAAAGACACGACGTTGCTGATGATCGACCGGCTTGAGTTCTTGTGTTAACTGAACTTTGTAAGTCTTAAGATCCAACTCTGTATGCAAAATACGGTGTAATGATGTTTGTGGAATGCCATATTCCAAAGAACGACGACAAACCTGGGTTTTCGTCAACACTTTCGGCTACAGCAGCAATATTCTCGGCTGTTCTTGAGTGATGTGTACGGGTTTTATTCTTCACATCACTAACTTATCCCAAAAGCTGGAATTTGTCCACCAATTTCTGTATTGCGGTCCGACAAGGTGCTTCACGACAACCCCAAAATGTTCGAGTTTTACGAACCGTCTCTGCCAAATTTCCACCATTTTTATAGTGAATTTTAATCATTTCAATGCATTGTTGAAGCCTGTGAAAAAAATAACAGTTCCAAAAGTTACATCTACCGAAATAGTGGGCTATTCAATATAACACCTCTTATTGGAAAACCCTTTAAATATATATATATATATATATATATATATATATATATATATATATATATATATATATATATATATATATATATATATATATATATATATATATATATATATATATATATATATATATATATATATATATATATATATATATATATATATATATATATATATATATATATATATATAGATATACGAGGTGTGTTCAAAAAATATCGCGAATTTTGTTTTTTTTTTTTTCAAAAATTATTTATTTATTCATGAATATCTATTTTGTCCCCTTCAAAGTAATCCCCATGAGATATTATACACTTGTGCCAACGGTTTTTCCAATCTTCAAAGCACTTCAAAAAATCATTTTTTTTAATCTTGTTCAGCTCCTCCTTCGATGCCGTCTTTATCTCGTCAAGCGTAGCGTAACGTCGTCCTTTCATGGGCCTCTTCAGTTTAGGAAACAAGAAAAAGTCACAGGGGGCCAGATCTGGGGAATACGGTGGCTGCGGCATCATTAGTGTGTTGTTTTTGGCCAAAAAGTCGCGCACAAGCAACGATGTGTGAGCAGGGGCGTTATCGTGGTGCAAAAGCCAATTTTTGTTCTCCCACCAATC
This sequence comes from Odontomyia ornata, assembly GCA_963969285.1. Taxonomy (NCBI): domain Eukaryota; kingdom Metazoa; phylum Arthropoda; class Insecta; order Diptera; family Stratiomyidae; genus Odontomyia; species Odontomyia ornata. The sequence continues at coordinate 384,366,722 of OZ017738.1, forward strand.
CGGGCGTTTCTGGCGGATTGCTTCGCGCAAATTGCGCATAATTTGCAGGTAATATTCCTTATTGACCGTTCTTCCCTGTGGCAAGAACTCATGATGCACCACGCCCCTGCAGTCGAGGAAAACTGTCAGCAAAACTTTCACATTCGACCGAACTTGGCGCGCTTTTTTCGGTCTTGGTTCATGCGGCAGCTTCCATTGAGATGATTGAGCTTTGGTTTCCACGTCATAACCATAAACTCACGATTCGTCACCAGTTATGAACCTCTGGAGCAAATTTGGTTCGTCGCGGACAGAGTTTAACATCTCATTAGCAATGTTCATGCGTTGCTGTTTTTGGTCGCAATTGAGCAATTTTGGTACGAATTTCGCGGCGACCCGTCTCATGCCCAAATCGTTGATAAAAATCGAATGGCACGAGCCAATCGATATGTTAGGTCCTCAGCAACTTCTCTAACGGTGATTCGACGATTGGCCAATACCATTTTCTCCACATCGTTAATTTTTTCGTCTGTTGTTGAAGTGCTCGGGCGTCCGGCACGCTCTTCGTCGTTCACATCTTCTCGGCCTTCTAAAAACATTTTGTACCACCGATAAACATTGCTTCGGTACAAGGTAGCTTCTCCGTATGCCACAGTCAACATTCGGAATGCATCCGCGCACTTAATTTCGTTTTTCACACAAAATTTGATACACGTTCTTTGATCCATTTTTTTGAATAAGTAAAAATCGAAGACGATTGAAATCACGTGCAAGTAAAGCAGCTATCACCAATTAAGTGAACATTCAAAATAGCCGAGCTTGTCGGCATAAGTGACAGACATGAGTACCAACATAACGCCACAAAAAAATCGAAATTCGAATATACGTAACCCGCGAAAATTCGAAATTCTTGATACTTTTTGAACACACCTCGTATATATATATATATATATATATATATATATATATATATATATATATATATATATATATACTCGTACATATATATATTTATATATATATATATACTCGTACATATATATATATATATATATATATATATATATATATACATATATATGTGTATATATATATATATATATATATATATATATATATATATATATATATATATGTATATATATATATATATATATATATATATATATATATATATATATTATATCTCATTGTGTTCTTTCTATGACATGTAGTTTTTCAATAGATTTAGTTGGTTTTGTGTCTCCTTGTTTCCAACAAATTGATAATACCATATAATTTTCATTCGATCCAGATACGATAATATTTGTTGGTTATTTTTTTACCTGCTATACTATTAAAATTCTGATTATTTGAAATGTTTTGAAGCTTGATGTTTTTAGAAATTTTTTAGGATATGTAGGAGTCAAAAAACAAAAAAAAAATATCCGCTAATACAAAAATTACGAGATAAGATTAATCGTTTGTTTTATATAAATAAAAACTTAAAAGTTAGTACAATATTTGCTCAGAATAGTCAACGGCAATTGCGTCAATCTATTGAGTTAATTGGCTTTATCTCTCTCGAAAATAGCTTGCTTTTCATATACTGGTAGTCATCTCGTTTGGAGCTGGTGCTTCATCAAAGACTGTTTTTGTTTCCAAGCCTTCCTCAGTACTTCCACGTTACAATACGTGTTAATCATGAATTCTTAAACGTGATCCAGCTTTGTGTCTATGCTTGGTTCCTACGAACATAAAAATCAATATTCTCCGAATTCGACTGCAAAATTTCTACGTTTGCGTTGAAAATATTCTGTTTTAAGGTTTGTTGAATATAATAGAAGTGAGAGAGCTTTCTCGATACTGGTGGCTGAATAATGATGAATAGAAAGTCAGAATTTCTTAATTTTTTTTTTTTGGTTTCCTTTTTGCTTGGTTATGCACATCGTTATTAGACTAAGATGTGCTAATTAATTTGAGTGTAAATGATTTACAATAAGATTCATACTAATGTTGAATAGTACATTAGTTTGAAATAAATAAAGTTGCATGAATTTATAGATTTCAGTAGTAGCAGATAAGGCTTTAAGTTAAAAATTACTTTGTTTCAACTGTTAATATACTTGTGTTACATGTAAAAGCTGGACGGACCTTTATCTTGCAATTTTTAGGGTTTTTTTAAATAAATTTACAAAACCTTACTGAAATCGCGTCCTGTCTGTCCGTCTGTCCGTCCGTCCGTGTGTCACAGCAGTTTTTCTCGGAAACTACTTAAGCTAGAAACATCAAATTTTGTATGTAGGTGTAAAGTGGTACTCTCTTCAAAATTTAATTACAAAAAAATTTTATAAGGTATTTAAGGGGGGTCTCCCCATACAGGGGAGTGACACACCGAAAAAAAATTGCATCAAAGGTAGCCGATATGGGTATCAAATGAAAGGTCTTGAAGAGAACTTTTCAAAACAGGCCTTAGTTTGGCAAAGTTTGCTTTAAGGGGCGCACAGGGAGGGGAAATACACGAAAAATGTGTGTTCCCCCCCTCGCAATTGGACACCTGCGATCCGAAAAATCGGAAAAAAATTATGGTGGAGGTGTACATGAGTCCAACAACAAAAAAATACCTTAGAAGCCAAGAACTCACTCAACTTTGTTAATAATAGTATGATATTCGAATTTCACATTTTCCCCAAAAAATCGTATACGTACCCTTAAACTAGACAAAATTCGATATTTATGTAGTCCTACTGAACGTCCTTAAACTTTGTAAGTTTGACGAAAATCGAATTACATATACGGAAGTTATAGCCATTTGAAATTTCTCCAATTGCAACAACAATAACACATGATTTTGGTATTCTATGGAATCAGTCACTGCAGTTTTGATTTGACCTTCTAGAAATTTTCAAATAACGGCAAAAACATTAATATTTTTAGGAGTTCATGATTTAAGTGATTTTTGTTGGTTTGCAACAAAATGACGCCCGTTGAAAATAGAAAAACAATGGATTTTCTTTTGATCGTGCACATCTCTTTGACATATTTCTTGACTTTATTCGTTGCTGGTGACAGCATTTCTGAGAAGTTGGGTACAAAACCCTATTGACATGAGCGTAAGTCTGTTTACCCAACTTGTTATTTATATTATGCAGTTGCTCTTTAAAATCTTTTAAAAGAATAAAAAACGTATGAAAAGAGTACAAATTAAAAGGCCAATCGATAACATTCAACCAGGAACTAAAACTCAAGTCTAGTTTTCCAATAGTTTGAATTGGAACTTCTTTGTAGGGGCTTCTTCGGTTTATAATAGGGGATTTATGATGATACAGTACATGCATAATAGCTACAAACGTTTCCTACATATGTCTAAATGCAACACTGGAAGCGTGGATGCACAACTGCATGCAAGTTTGAAAAATTATGCCATATTCTCCGTTGAGAATCTAAGCATAATTTATAATAGGTTTTAGACACATTGTTTGTTCGTTAGTTATTTTGCAGCTTCTAACCCCCTGTAAATAAAGAAATCAGGCGGTGATCAATTGAATGTAATCAACCGTCTCCTTTGAACAGTGAAACTGCTATATACATTCTTGTTGATTATCACATAAATCATCCATAAAGTTGTCCATTTCTTCTGTTTTTGGGTCTAATACTTTGAGTTCAAATTACTTCCTGTAAAGTCCATACATGTGTTTTCTTCTACCGGCATCGTAAATCCCTTATTTATCCAAATATAAAGAAATTTATGTAACTTTTCATTTAATTGAATATTCTCTTACATTGGCAAGGATCTATCTCTAATTGAAGTGTAGAAGGTATTTCAAATTTATGTTAGCTTTGTGGAACAAGTCGAGCATGAAGACCAAGACTTTCAAAACAATGAAGCTCTATAATCGAAGGCAAGAACCAATTGAATGAGCTAAAAGAAGCTTCAGTAAGTTTCAAGCTGTACACTCACTTGAAAAAGTTAGATTTGCTGAAATCAATTGAAAACTATGTCACACACCACTCTCAAATTTTCTGTGTATTATTCGTTGTTAAAAAGTTATTTTTATTTTTTAAAGGTGCACTAAAACCAGTAACAATAGAAAAACAAATTAGGTATGCAAGACAGTGTTCCCACTTGAAGGTTTTTCTGTTGATATTTCGCAATTTATAAATTTCCTTCTGCCAAAACCATAAATTTATACATATATACTATATATATAATATATATATACATACATCTATATATATATATATATATATATGTATATATATATATATATATATATATATATATACAAATATATGTATGTATATGCATAAATGTGCATATATATATATATATATATATATATATATATATATATATATATATATAAATATATAAATAAATCTATATATATATATATATATATATATATTTATATATATATATATATATATATATATATATATATATATATATATATATATATATATATTAATGCCCATATAAATTAAAAATTTCGGAAACACCTGCTCGTATTTATGGATTTTATTTTGCGCTGGCACATATTTATGTACGATGAAAAAAACTTGCAATTAACCAACAAATGAAAATATCGATGTATGTACCTGCATAGATAAGTTTATTACTTTTATCGCCGATTACAACAAAGTCATCGGTGAGTTGATTACTTACACTCTGACAAAAAAGAATCCGGAAATTGCAAATCAAACGCAAAATATCTAATTATTCATCAATATTTATTTTGTCGCCTTTAAAGTAATCCCTATCAGATGCACTACACTTACGCAAACGATTTTTCCAGTCCTCGAAACACTTTTCATGAGCATTTTTGCAATGGCCTTCAGCTCCTTCAGCGAGTTTGTGACAAAAAAGTACCCGGAAATTGCAAATAAAACCCAAAATATCAAAATCACACTGAGCCAAATCTACTCGTAGTGATGGAATTTATTGCATTTTGGGCTTCGAATTCAGTCACAATAAAAAAAATCACACAAATCGCAACGCACTACTGAGGTGTACCGACTTAAGCAGCTGCTGTAAACAAACTGGTTGACAGATCGCGCTCATATTTGGCATAATAATTAAAGACAGTCCTACCAACTTAACAAAATAAGTTTTATTGAAATATCATTTACCTGGGGAATTTAAATTAGAATTTCCGGATACTTCGTTGTCACAGTATATATATATATATATATATATATATATATATATATATATATATATATATATATATATATACATATATATATATATATATATATATATATATATATATTTATATATATATATATATATATATATGTATATATATATATATATATATATATATATATATATATATATATATATATATATATATATATATATGTTTATTGGTTAGTCTAAAAAGTATTGAGCCTTTTTTTATTGTTTTTCGATTAAATATTTCTTTTATTTAAAAGTTTGTTGATATTAACAGTTTAATATGGGACATTGACGTCGAAATATTGAATTTAAATGCACTTTCGCACCAAATATGCTAATTATTATGCAACTTTCTAAGGATTTGATGGAGGAGACAGAACCTTTTATAGATGGATTATAAAAGTGATCAGTTTCTTTTATTTTCTCAATGAACCGCTTATTTCAGCTGATTGTCTTTTTCGGAAACAACCATTAAATTAATTCTGAAGGTAGCGTTGATGCTTTAATTTAAAATGATTTAGAGCGAAACCATTTGGGGAAATTTAATGATTGCTTTTCTTCCACATTCGTCCGCTTAATGATGAATTTATTAGAAGATCCTACTAAGATCCTTATGGATAGATGTTTTACGTAGTATTTGCGAAATTTTCCCAATGAAAAATAAAGATTGTGTGACTGCAAATAATTGAATTAATCGCCATTTGCAAATTAATTCGTTACTTTCTACAATAACTGACTAGAGATGAAGATGAAATAATCCACAAGATTAATCATGAGAATTTTGTGCAGAAGTTGTAGTGTATTGTGGCGTATATGAAATGATTTATCAACCACACCAATTAAAAACGCATCCAATTCAATATCTACCTTAATAAGGCCTTGTAAGCTAAATGAAGCTCTGTATATTATTATACAGAACATGCAGAAATCAAGTTTTGCTGAAGAAGTATGTCAATTAAAAAAGGAAGGGTGAAGTTCACAAGGTCAGTGCCATCAGCAATCGGTCACTTTTCCTAGATAATCGAGGGATCATTCGAGTTATCGGTTGCTTAGAAGATACGGATCTTTCACACAATGCTAAACACCAGATTCTTATTCCATTCTGTGGTCCAATCACAAATCTCCTATGAAATAAATTCATCAGGAGAACCTACATTGCGGCCCCAAGCACTGTTAGCAACAGCAAGACAGCGGTTTTTGCCATTGAAAGGTAAGTCATTAGCACCATCTGTGGTTAAGCATTGTATTAGTTGCGTAACAACAGAACCGAAGCTATAATTCCAGATGATGGAGAACTTACCATCCTCTAAAATACAATCGGCAAGACCATTTGTTAACAGTGGCGTAGACTTCTGTGGACCAGTTTGGACTCATTTCAAATAAAGAGGCAGGAAACTGCAGAAAGCTTACATTGCTGTATTTTGCTGCTCTACAACTAAGGCTGTACATTTGGAAATTGTAGAAGATTTGACAATTGACGCCTCCTTGGTGGCTTTGAAATGGCTTATCAAATGGCAAGGACACTTTCAACATTTGCATGGTGAAAATACTACCAATTTCGTGAGTGCAAAGAATCAATTGAAAGAACTAACATCGATGACTCACTCTGATAAGGTACAGGAAGAAATCATTAATAAATGCAGCAAAATGAGTATCAGTTTATATATGATTCTTCCAAGAGCACTTCATTTTGGAGGACCCTGGGAAGCCACCGTGAAATTAGTGAAAAAGCTTTTAGTGCCAATTACTTCCAAAACATCTCCTACATATCAAGGCATTGAAATAGTTCTAGTTAAGGTAGATGAGGTGTTAAACTCGAGACTACTTACACTGATGTCCACAGACCCGAACGACTTAAGCGCACCAACTCCTGGAGAGCGTGATAAGTGAGCCTTGCATTGCCCAAGTTGATCCACACGCCTCGCCAATACACCAAAGCCTAGGCAAAAGATGGACGCAAGTAACGCAGACAAAACAAGTTTTTTGGAACCGATGGTCATGTGAATAACTGGGCAAATTGCAATTGCGGAGAGAACAGTGCAAAAACATTCGACCCGGTACAATGGTCATCATAAAGGATGATGAATTACCAGTTATTCGATGGCCATCAGGACGAATTCTTCAAACATATGAAGGGGATGATGGATTGCAATAGGCGTAAAAAAAGCACAAGGTATCTTCCAGTGCGCAATTCACCATCTTGCATCCTTGACTCTCGAAAAAGATTCTTCTGAGGTGAAAGACGCCACATCGAAGCGATTTAAAGTAAAGACAAGGAACAGAAAAATAAAGAATCTTACCAATCAAGGAAGAAATTAAAAATCCCCAACGGAGCACTACTTTTGACGATACTTTTGGTATGCTTCATGTTATCAGCCATACAAAGTAAACCAGTCAAGTTTAAAGAATTTAAGACTAACCCTGGTACATACTATGAAGATCCTGGCAGAGTCAGATTCATCACATGTTAGTGAAAGCTCATAGTTTACTATGACTTAAAGCCATATTAGACAAAAATGGTCTCAATCATGAATATCACGCTAATATTGTGGCATTGATGCCAACAGTTGCACAAAAAAGCGCATACAATCAAATAGTCAAACAATTAGACCCCACCAAAAAGGAATTGAAGATGGATAATAGCTTATTTCTGGCCAGACGACATAAGAAAGGAGTACTGATCATAGTTGGAGACGTAGCCAACTCACTATTTGGTTTACTTACGGAATATGCAGATAAAATGACCCACATGATAAGTGCAGCGCTGTGCGAGAAAATGAAAAAACTCTATTGGCATCATTCTGAAATCAAACCTCAGTTATTGTCTCAACGATCAATATCATAAGATGGGATCAGATTACTACGACGAAAAGAATTCAATGCCATTAATGACCAATTGAGTCTTATACTGAATCGGGTTAGTGACAATAACCCAATAACCAACTGAAAATCGATCAGCTTTTCACATCGCTTTCAGTTCAAATGGCAATGGTTGTATCAAACCTCCACCGTGTATAGTCAGTGATCGCAGATATATTGATTGACATACATCAGCAGCTCAGGAAGAAGTTGCAATAATTAAGCTGCATCTTCTAGCATATACACACCTGCCCGTAATCAAGATGGTGTTGTCCAATTATACAGATTGGAGACAGTAACTGACACAATTACAGGTGGTTACGTAGTTTTTGACGCAAAATTACCGTTGATCGATCAGAGCCAATTTGATCTTCTAAGAACCATTCCTCCACCATGTACAGTGAACAGCACTTTTGTCGGCATAAAACCTTGTGCTTCATACCTTGCGATAAGTGTAAACAGGGATCAACACTCTCCTTAGATGCAGAACGAATAAACTGCTTGTGTCATCATAAAAGGAAGAACTTTTTTATGTGCAACAACAAATTGATCCATAGAAGCTGTGAGTTTAGACTAATGGAAGTTAGTCCTGTATGGATCAAGCTATTTCATGAAAATCTATGGATCGTTTCATCAAGGACCCTTACACAAGTAACTGACACCTGTGAACCAAGAAGGCTTGAAGTAACGCCAAAAGTGTCTGGGCTACTTGCTGTTGACTCAGACTTGGAAATTAATCATGCCCACGAACATTCGCAAGCAACTCTTCGTCCTGATATTCAAAATTTGGCACACCCATGAATGTCACCCCACCAAAACAATTGAACCTAATCCTGGCACAAGATACTCAGCAACACCGGCAACTAAAGGAATTACTTGTCCTGCAACGCCTTGTGAAGGACGAAGAACAGGCTGAACTGCCTAACAAGATTCAGATTTACACGACCCACGATTTGACGATTGGATACTTGGCACTACTATTCGGTGTCCTTACAACATGTTTCTTCGAATGGCAGCAGAATAACTGCTCTTGTAGGCACAAAACGAAACCGACACTCCGCTCAAGACAACAAGCAATATACATTCAACGCGGGGGATGATGTTCATACGCACAATGAATAATGTTTACTTACCTTTCAAGTTCACTTATCTGTAATTGCCTTATATTACATTTAATGGTCACTTGCCTTTAATTTGTTTTGATATCAAAAGAGTCACCCAGGAAGTTTATACTTACCTTACACTTTCTTTCTGGCTCATTGAATTTTAATAGTATTTGCATATTTTTGCATGTTATGAAATATTATTGTTGTAAATTGAAAGTTTTTATATATCGTTTGTTGGTAATAAGATCAAGCAAAATTATTGTATAAATACTTTTAAGCAATTAGAAATAAAGTAGCTGTATTGTAAATTTTCAACCAGATCGGTGTTTAATTTTGCGGATGATATCCAGTTCAGTGCTGTTGATAATTATTGTTTCGATAATCAATTTTGTTCAGCAATAGTGACTCAGTTTAAGTGCCGTGGTTACTAGTTCTACAGTTTACAAAAAATTAGAGAAACATTTCGGTTTAAGTGCTGTAATTACTGTTTTAATATCTTAATATATAATAATATAATATCTTCGTCAAAACGACACGGTTAAAGTGCCTGTGCAACCGAATTATCTTTTATAAGGGCTAACCAAGATAGCATTTAACAAATATTAAATACTACGAGTATATACCCAAAAGTCAAAAATCAGTGATTTCCATACTAAAGGCCAACGGAAAGTGAACCATAAAAAAACATAAAAAGATGATACTTTTCCGTCTATAATTTAAAAGATGGATATGAAAATGCAAAAATGAGTTTTCATTAAATGGTAGGATATCAATTTTAAAAAGACTTCATAAAAATGATGTTGCATAGTCTACTTGAAAATGGCTATTGAATTAACATGGACGAATGATACGGTTAAGAAGGCTATTTAGGTAAATTTCTTGAGAGAAATTTGTCGATTGTGGAGTTCACTTTAAATGAATGTACTTGTATAGAAGGGCGGTCCGATAAGTACTTAGCCTCATCGCCCGAATTTGCCACTAACATAAAGTACATTCTTGTAGAAGGCTACCATCAAAGCTTTTGCTGAATATGACTCGTAGTTTTGTTTTGATCGCGTTTGGAGGTGGGCGTGTCCGCGGATTTTAGAAAAATGAAGAAAGAGCAATATTGGTTTTCTTATTTTTGAAACGGAAATTGCGCAGCCAAATCAAAGAGTGCTTGTATGCTCTGTTCCTGCAATGGTGACCGTAAAAAATTGGTTCAATGAGTTCCAACGAGGTTGTACGTCGTTTTTTGGTGATCCACGCCCAGGTGTCCCAATAATTTCTATCAAAGAGGATAACGTGACAAAAACCCACGAGCTCGTATTGGCAGACCACTGATTGATAAATGAGACAGTAGGTATCCCAAAAGTTCACGTGGGTTATATCTTGTATGAAATTAAAATGAAAATATGATGAAATTTTTTTTCAGGGGCAACTCCCCTATATGGAGAGACCCCCTTAAGCACCTTGTAAAAAAAGTTTTGTGCTGAAACTTTGAAGAGGACATCACTTAACACCTGTGTACACAATTTTATGTTTGTAGCTAATACAGTTTGCGAAAAAAACTGCTGTGACGGACGGACAGACAGGCGCGATTTTAGTAGGGTTTCATAAAATTATTTTACAAAACCCTAAAAAGAGCTCTTCTACCATGACGACACATGCCATGACAGCACACTGACTAACACCTCCACCGTCGTTACGACCAAATTGATTGAATCGGGCCAAGAACTGCTACCCCATCCACCGTATTCTTCTAAATTGGCCCCGTATGATTTCAAACTTGAAAAAGTCACTCGGCGGGCAGACACTTGAGTCGAATGAGGAGGTCGTCGCCACCATGAACGCCTACTTTGCAAACCTAGAGAAAATCTATTTTTCAGACGAATTACAGAAGCTGGAGCATCGCTGGGTCAAGTGTATCGAGCTAAGAGGAGATTATATTGAGAAATAAATCGCCATTTTTCCAAAATGTTCGTTTTTCTTTTGTAGGTTAAGTACTTATCGCACCACCCTCGTGTAGTGAATTTAGAGTTCAAATATGTCCGTAAAGGACTCCAGCGATGGTCTGCTGCCCCGGCAGAAGAAGATGGAGGTATCTGGCGAGAATGCCCTCGTCTGGAGAATGCGCTGGCAGGCTAGCATTGCGGTGTCGTGGGGCGGGTTCGTTTCCCCAGCACGAGGACTCACTACAAAAAAATTTCGCATTCACGAATTTAATTTCAGGTCAAGAGCTCAAAAGGCGACCGAAGTCGCAAGAATTGTAGATAACCTCACCGAGGGAGATGTAACTTGTTACGAGAACAGGTGAAACCTGAAGAGAAAGGCAAACTTGGGGTGACCTCGTCGTTACCCAACGAAGTTCATGGCCCACAAATGAAAGAGGGGCAACCGGGTGGCGGTGGAGCCCCTTCATACCCGCCCAACCGGAATTAATCCATAGATAACTTGTTGAAGTGGCCAGGTATTCCGCTTCTGAGTGGAAAACTCATACAACTTGAATTGTATGAACCTTCCCATCAGAAGGGGAGTACCCCGGTGACCAATTTATGTCATAGAATTACACAATTGGATTGCATAAATCTATGCCAATAATTGGTTACCGGGGTGCTCCCCTTCTGATGGGAAGGTTCATACAATTCAAGTTGTATGAGTTTTCCACTCAGAAGCGGAATACCTGGCCACTTCAACAAGTTATCTATGGATTTATTCCGGTTGGGTGGGTATGAAGGAGCTCCACCACCACCCGGTTGCCCCTCTTTCATTTGTGGGCCATGAACTTCGTTGGGTAACGACGAGGTCACCCCAAGTTCGCTTTTCTCTTCAGGTTTCACTTGTTCTCGTAACAAGTTACATCTCCCTCGGTGAGGTTATCTACAATTCTTGCGACTTCAGTCGCCTTTTGAGCTCTTGACCTGAAATTAAATTCGTGAATGCGAAATTTTTTTGTAGTGAGTCCTCGTGCTGGGGAAACAAACCCGCCCCACGACACCGCAATGCTAGCCTGCCAGCGCATTCACGCGTCTCCAGACGAGGGCATTCTCGCCAGATACCTCCATCTTCTTCTGCCGGGGCAGCAGACCATCGCTGCAGTCCTTTACGGTCATATTTGAACTCTAAATTCACTACAAATGGCGCCCAACGTGGGGCCATTGTTATTTGTATGTTTCCGCTCTGGCCTCCTATTTTAAGGAAAGGTGTATATTATTTAAGCATAGCGGCCGCTGGGTTCTTAGTATTTATTTTTGCATTGACGATTTTACGATTAATAATCTTTGTTATTCTTTGGCTTGTGAGTCGAGAAAAATTATATTTTTGGATTTTACCGAATTTAACAGAGGATACCTGCACCCATCGAGCGCTCAACGGAACATGCAGGTGAGTACCGTTTAAGTTAATTAAATTATTGAAACACTTTTTTTTTCTATAAAATTTACTTATATAATTTAATCGTCACCACAATTTTTTCTTCGATACATTTACCGTCATACGTATTGCATGCCAATTAGTGTAAATTCACCTAGAGATCGGGTGACTTATCATTGTATATTACGAGTATATTGAATTAAAAATGAATGATTAAACTTTAACCGTCGGTCTTTCCCTTCCGTTTTATCTAACCGGGTATAGGACCCGGTACGGTGGCAGGCTTCCACCTCAAAACATGAGCCAGCCACCGGGTACAAACTAGTTCCTTTTTCTGTTTCAGGTGACGTTTTGGGTTGAGTGGCCCAAGCAGAGTGCCTTTTTATGGCATAGATTTATGCAATCCGATTGTATAATTCTATGACATAAATTGGTCACCGGGGTACTCCCCTTCTGATGGGAAGGTTCATACAATTCAAGTTGTATGAGTTTTCCACTCAGAAGAGGAATACCTGGCCACTTCAACAAGTTATCTATGGATTTATTCCGGTTGGGTGGGTATGAAGGGACTCCACCACCACCCGGTTGCCCCTCTTTCATTTGTGGGCCACTAACTTCGTTGGGTAATGACGAGGTCACCCCAAGTTCACCTTTCTTTTCAGGTTCCACTTGTTCTCGTAACAAGTTACATCTCCCTCGGTGAGGTTATCTACAATTCTTGCGACTTCGGTCGCCTTGTGAGCTATCGACCAATTCGTGAATGCGAAATATCTTTGTAGTGGGTCCTCGTGCTGGGGAAATGAACCCGCCCCACGACACCGCAATGCTAGCCTGCCAGCGCATTCACGCGTCTCCAGACGAGGGCATTCTCGGCAGATACCTCCATCTTCCTCTGCCGAGGCAGCAGAACATCGCTGCAGTCCTTCACGGACCTTATGAAAACTCATTATTCACTACACTCGTATAATATATATGTATATATATATATATATATATATATATATATGTATATATATATATATATATATATATATATATATATATATATATATATATATTTATATAATGTAGCCCATATATATATATATATATATATATATATATATATATATATATATATATATACACACATATGTATACATATGTATAACATATGTATACACGTATATACCTAAAGGATCTAACGAAATTTGTGACTAGGCTGCCGGTCGCAACGTTGCTTCAATTTTGATTAAATTGTCAGGAATGGTGTGTTGAATAAATATTTTAGCAAGTTTTGTTGATAAGCCCAATAAGTTAAAAGAAAACAAACTGCCAACAATTTTTGGTGAAATTGCGTGATTTCTATTCAGACCAATGTATAGCTTTGACTTACCAAGTTTCAGATTTGGACTGTTGTGCCATGGACTATTATTATAACTCTGTCTTGGTCGAAAGTCTGTACAAAGTGCAATTCAACTATATAATGAACCTAGCAATAAAAATCCACGGTCGAAAAGCTTCAAACAAATTGATGGACTCTCAAATGTTAAACAACTTGCAAAATTTTGTTAATATAGATGTGAACAAACCTTTGAACCAATGTTGATAAAACTTGGCAATGGGGTAGAGACTGTTAATGTCTAGTGAACAATAAAAAACTTCAAGGTCAGGTCAGAATATCAAAATGGTGGCTAGGCGAAGTTCCTAAGTTCGAAAGCTTTTTAAAACTACCATTTCTATTGGATTTTTATGAAACCTAAAATCGAGGTTGACGTTAATGAGACTCTGAATTAAAATATATCAGAAGAGAATTCGAATCTTATGCACCCTGCAGAATTCAGATATGGCAGTTGGAAAATTAAATATTAAAATATACTCGTACATAGTACAATGTATTCAAGAAATTAAATTTTAATAGATTTCAACTGAAACAAGTTGAAGTAGCAGGAGAGTGCTCCCGCTGGAAGGGTTTTGTAAATCAGATAGTAAATCAAACAATATATTCTGCATATCAAAACTTAACTAATATACAGATTCCATAAATTGATTTCGTAGAACTAAATGCTGGTTATTATCAATGTATTTAAATTCGCTGCCATTTTGTTTCAAGTGTCTTGACCCCGTTGCTTGATTAGTCATGATAACACTAATATTGATGAAAATTTCTAAAATTTTCATCAAAACTCCTACATATTGTTTTTATAGTGTCTAGGCCCATTGCAAACGTGTATCTCTCTAGTATCACGTGTTAATGTTATTGTGATTGTTAAATATTCAATAGGCTGTAACTTAGCTGTTTATTGTTCAATTAATGTGAAATTTTCAGAATACATTCAGTTGTTTAAAAAAAAACTTCAATTGTAGCTTTTGGGGTGCTTAACGGCCTCGTTTGGATTTTATAGGCAAAATATAAAGTTTATAAAATGTACTATTATTTACAAAGTTGATCGAATTTTGACTACTGAGGTATTTGTTGCCCTTGTAATCCTAAAGTCTCACCTTTGTGATTTTTTCAGATTTTTTAGGTCAAAGGTGTCCAATCGCGAGGAGGGGACACAAAATTTTCGTGCATTTGCTGTTCCCCTGCACCCCTCTAAGCAATACCCGGATTGAATATTCTCAAGTGAAATAAAATCATATTTTTTTAAATACTTCTGAAAGATATAACATATATGAAAATCTTTTCAATTTAACAAGAAATCCATATCTGGAAACTAGCTAAGAAATTACACCCAGCCAGGTGTCGTTTTCTTTCCAGCAATATAATGATGCTATTCTACTGGATACAATAAATCAAACGTGCAGAAATACGAGGAAAAGATTCAGACCCATCCCTCTTTAAGCGCTTTTACTATATTGCTTCATTGAATGATATCTATAGTAAATTTAGGGGTGACTACCTTCAACCTTTACCCTGGAAGATTGAAAAAAGAGGACATTCATCAATTGAAGTGCCGTTGAAGTGCCTACGTGTAACCTTAACAAGATGAAAGGATCGAAAACTTAATAGTGATGATGTACAAATTGATGACAAGGATGTGATAACTATATATGTGCTTATGTTAAACGTCAATATGTAAGAGAATTTATTTGCTCTGAAAACAATAAATTATTATATTTGGCATGGAGATACGGATACGTTCATTCATAAACTAGTGCAATAAATATTTTAAATGAAGTTTTTGCGTAAAACGCTATTAAGATCATTGTCTAAATATGCTCTAATGACTTTAATAAAACTAATTTCCCCCGCATCGAATCATATAGACTACATTTAAAGTAAGGTGTGTGTGATTATATATATAAAGGAAATAAATACGGAATATTTCATAAATTTATTATTATATATATTAAACTTCTTACGTTTCAATATCTCAGATTACTGCATTTTTTTTTTTTTTTTGAAATCGTTTTAGTCGATATAAAGAATAAAACACTTGTTGAGAAAGTAACGTGAAGATCGATTTTTTATTTGTTCCAATGGAAAATTTCGTCGTGATGGAATCTTTTTCATTCAGGTGTGAAAACAAAAGAAGTAACAAATCCGAATACTTTCTTTTTTATCGAAAATCAATGTCTGAAAATGCTCCCCTAACGCATTGAGTTTAAATTCAACATGCGTTTATCATAATGTTTCGTAAATTTAACATTCAACAGATGTTGTAGGATTTATTCAGCGATAGTAATAAAATGGATTTTCCATCATAAAGAGCTTACATGTAGCATTTATCAAATTGTTGGCACTGAAACAATGTTAACATATTCTACTCACATAAAGAAGGAAGAGCTTTACTTCCTAGAAATGATTGATTGGTTAAAATGGATTTTGGCTTACTTCAGATTGTGAAACTTTTAAAGACTGCTTCGGTAACATATTATTGTATATGGTATAGAGATTTAATGTTATTTATTTTAAGTCAGAAATTTGTTTAAAATTTATTGTAACGACTTTCATTTTTCTCAGCTTTTATGGTAAAGCACAGAATCCTACTATTATGTGAATAACGCTTCAAAAAGTCAGAAGTCATGTACCATGAGTGATTTGCCATCCCTATGTTGGAAACAAACAATTCCAGTATTTCTTTGTCAAGCTGAAATTTTTGACTGTAAGTACCTAAATTTCCAACTAAAAAATGTATATCTTTTCTTTTCCCCGCAGGGGAAATGTCGGTCGACATGAATACTCTTGGAGGCTAGCATTTTTTCAGGAATGCAGCCCCCACGGACTCCTGAGATGACACACAACGACCATGACTAAATCCGGACTACGCTTTGAACAATGAACCTGAATTGATGCTTTGAGCTGGTGTACTCGCATATGATGGTTTGAACCTAGTTGCTTTTCACGCCAGCGTCTAGGCGACGCTGATACGCAAATGGCTCCAACTTAACTATCACGCCGTCTCCGTCATGGTAAAACCTTGGCAGGCCTCGGAGTAGGTTTGAAGTTTGCAGTATTAGGTTGGTGGTGTAAGTTAAATTGACAGACTCACGATTATTGGTATGGCCCTAAGCACTTGTCCCCATAAGGACCTGTGCCTCTTTGCTCTACAAATATAACCATGCGGCCACCAAGGCGACTGCATACACAAATTGCACTAGCTCCAAGTAATTTCAACCAAAAAACCCGAAAGATAAAAAATCCAAAAAAAGTAAAAATTTCAACAGCAACGATGCAACCAGCAGCTGCAGCCTAAATATTAACGGCCGAAAAGGATCAGAAGGTCAAAGAAGCGAAGAAGGCCAAAAAGTTCAGAGTGTTAACCCTAAAGGGCATGCGCAGATAGCTCTACCATCAAACATCAGCAAAAGAATAGCATCTAGCCAAACCACAAGTGATCGGGGTAAAAGAAAGAAGAGGCGCTTGATGGGCGTGGAACGTAAGATCAGGAGTCCCCGACAGTGCTGACAAAAGGAGCAAAGAAAACCACAAGGGAACTCATTTAAAAAGTGCTAGGAAATAAAGTGCGCACGGATGCTCAACAAGAAACAAGACCTGCTGCAAAACAGGAGAGAAAAAGCTCCGGTGAAGACCCTGGCAGCAGGCTTTGCTCGTTAAACCGCAAAATGGCCATTTCTACGTAAAAGTGCTGTGGGATATTAGGGAAAACGTAAGGCCCAAAGACACCAACACTGTTATTAATATAGTACGACTAACCCGGTCGAATCAAATACTAGTTGAAGTCGAAGCAGAGGCTGACAATTAAGAAGGATTCTGTAATGCAATAAACAAAATCCTTGGCATAAGTGCAAATATAGCCTCACTCAAACTGATGGCAACGAGTGAAATAAGAGACATTGACTGCGTCACGGACCTGGTCGAGGTAGAAGAAGCCATCAAACGGGAGCTCAAGAATGTGGGCAGGATCACAGCCAGGCTGACCCCAGAAAACCATACGGGACAACGCATGGCCATCATTGCCTGGAACGAAAAGGATGCCAAACGATTTCTGAATAAGGGCAGAGAAAGAGCACGGTGAATTGTCTGCTGAATACGTCGAACAGTAGTCTCTATTCAATGTTTCGAAAACCTTGCCTCTGTTCACACCGCGCAAGTATGCAAAGAACCCTATACGAGTTCTTTATGTTACAAATGCGGTGAAATGAGATATAAAAGGGAAGAGTGTACACATAAGGCACACTGCATCCCTTACAAGGATGCTGATCCAAAATCAGATCGTGGGCACGTCTTAAAATGAGGGAATTATCCGGTTTTTCAAGAAGTTCTTTGCCAAGGCAAAATCAGAACTTCGATTACCCGCATCCTACAACTGAACTTTCACCGCAGTTCAACTGCTGCAAATTTGCTTGAGCAGTTCAGTTTGTTTGAGCAGTGAACGCCAAATTTTTGCTGCTGGGTGAGCAAAACCATGATTAAAGTTCTGCATCATGTTATTTTGACAAAACTGGTACTGCTGCCATCTGGTTTTTGGAGCAGTCATTTTCAGTCGGAGGGCTGGGAATGGGGGGATCATTTCGTGTGGGCTTGGTGCTCACAAGGTACCTTCTTCAGAATGTAATTAATAATTTTTCTAAGCCAAGCTTAATACTTTGGAGGCCACTGTTTCAAACACAGGTGGCAACGTGCTTCATATCATACTGGCCGTGACATTTGTCTTGGAGTCCTTAGTATGTAAAATATATAATTTGAGAGTATTAGAGGACTCCTCAGCCAGTAATCAAATGTGCATTCTGCTTAAGATCAGTGATGTTTTCTCTCAACGTGCGTGCACTCGACCATCGGCTATTGGGCGGAACATCGGCAGGATAGATTTCAAGAGGATTGTTTAGGTGCTCACAGCAAGAACTCCACTGCAGGGGACAGAACAACTGCTAGCTCAGGACATGGTGAACTCAAATCATCGTGACTGGTTACATCGCATCCTTGCCTCATCAAAACCTCGGTACGACAAGCTTCCAGTGTACTGGTGGTCAAATGAACTAGCTAAAAAGCAAAGGCGTAAGGTTCAACGGGTAGGGAATCACGACGAGGCATGTAAACGCGTAGCAGCGTATATATCGGCCAGGAAATGGCTTCGCAAATTTATTGGTCTAGTGGGAAATGTGAACAAGGATCTAAAGGGCCTTGGTTACAAGCTAGTTATGCGGAAGCTTGGTGCCCTACGGAGACCTTACATACATGATGCGGAAAAGATGGACGAAATAGTGCGGGCACTCTTCTGAACCCACCTCATTCATATTGACGCTGCTCATGGTGAAACATAAATCAAACGCCCACTCTTCACACACTGGAAGAGGCAGTCCTATAATTCAAAGCATAGAAGGCTCCAGGCCCAGATGGTGTTCCAGCTGAGTCTTGCAACTTGTCTATCACCATTAACCGGACTTGTTGCTCAGCACATTCAATGCATGCCTACTTGACGGGGCTCCGACGGTACAATGAAAGGTGGCAAGGCTCATGCTGATCGGAAAGGAGAAGGGAAATTCCGGATCGCCATCTGCATGCCACCCGTTGTATATGCTAGACACTGCTGGGGAAATGCTGGAGATACTGATCAAGGGAAGACCCACTGACGCAATTTGTGCTGCTTGAGACTTATAGTACAAGGAGCTTTCCAAACTAAACGGGACTTTTATCATAACTTTTTTTGGTGGTGTCATCTATAAATGAGATAGTGCGTTGGAAAGCTACATCCTTCCCTGACTTTCAGTGAAAGTTTACTGACATTTGGTTCAGTGTAAATGAAACTGTTGCATCTAAAGAGACAGTATGTTTGTGTGATCGGTACAAAAATGAGTTTAGCACAAAGAGCTAATATCAAATTTTGTTTTAAAATCGGTAAAACGTTTACCGAGACACTTGAATTGACGAAAAAAGTTTATGGCGATGACTGTCTATCTTGTGCCAGAGTCCATGAGTGGTTTACACGTTTCAGAGATAGTCATGAGAACATAAATGACGATAAACATACGGGCCACCCATAATCAGTGATCACCGAAAACTCCATCGAAATTATGCGTGAATTTATCGGAAATGAGCTGAAATCATCGTTGAAATTCACGGGATTGGGGTTGAATATCTCGAGAACGTCGATTTATTGCATTTTAACTGATCATTTGGGCTTACGACAGGTCTGTGCATATATTGTTTCGTTCCGCACAAGTTAACTGATGACCAAAACTTGCTCCACTCTTGTGACTGATTTTAGGTGAATTTCTCGAGAGAAATTTACCTATTGCGGAGAGTATCTTATATATATATATATATATATATATATATATATATATATATATATATATATATATATATATATATATACATACATATGTAACGTCGATTTATTGCATTTTAACCGATCATTCGGGCTCACGACAGGTCTGTGCATATATTGTTTCGTTCCGCACAAGTTAACTGATGACCAAAACTTGCTCCACTCTTGTGACTGATTTTAGGTGAATTTCTCGAGAGAAATTTACCTATTGCGGAGAGTACCTTATATATATATATACATAAATAAATATATATATATATATATATATATATATATATATATATATATATATATATATATATATATAGATATATAGATATATTATATATATACAGTGAGCGTCAAAAGAGAGTTAACACCTTAGATACTTGTATTAAGAATTTGATTAAAACAAAATAATTAACATAGAATCAAAAATGTGTATAAGGAATCAAAGACTTATATAATAAGAACTGAACACAACATAAACATTAGAAAAAGGAATATACAACAAAGATAAATTCACTTTAACCAAAAAAAGTCCAAATTTCATGCGTCAAAAAAAAAGTAAACAGGAAACAAAACATAACAGAACTTCAATAGAAAAAGTCGATTTTTTTTTAATTTTTCAATATTTCGTTTGTTTTCCTTTGGACTTAAGCACCTCATTTAGTCTTCTAGGCATCGACGCGACAAGTTTTTTTGTAACATCGGGAGAGATTTGGCTCCATTCTTCCTTTATAACCTTCTTTAAGTCGGCTTTGCTTGAAATGATCCTTTGTCTCACTTTTCTGTCAAGGTGTTCCCACAGGTGCTCGATCGGGCTAAGACCTAGGGACTGCGGCGGATCATCAAGTGTCTTAGGAGTCCGGTTCAGTAGCCACTCTTTCACAATTTTGGACGTATGCTTTGGATCATTGTCCTGTTGAAAGATCTAATTTCCAGGCAAGCTTAATTTTTCGACCTTAAGGGCAACATTGTCCCTCAAAATTGCTAAATAATCCATTTTGTCCATTTTTATGTCAACAAAAACAAGATTACCAACACCAGTTGCCGCCACACACCCCATACCATAACTGAACCGCCAACGTGCTTAACAGTGTTGGTAACACAGTTTTCTTTGAAGGCTCCGCCCTTAGCATATCATATTTTTGGGGGCCTTTTCGCGCCGAAAATTTCGAATTTGCTCCCATCTGTATGTAAAACGTTTTTCTGAAAAGATGGAGCCTCGTTTTTGTATTTTTTAGCGAAATCCATACGCTTGATCTGATTCGCCTTGGATATGTATGGCTTTTTCCGTGGTATTCTTCCATGTAGACCATTTTTATGAAGCGCTCTCATGACTGTACTCGCACTTACTGGTTTGCCTGATGTCTGCGTTATGTCTTCTGACAATTTAACTGCACTGGAGGCTGAATTTGCCCTCACTTCTTTTACTACAGCTCTAACTTCAGTATCACTAAGCCGCTTTGGGCATCCAGATCTCGGTAAATCTTCAACGAGATGATGTTTGGCATGCTTATCAATATTTTTTTTACTGTGCAGTGGTTTCTGCCCACGATTTCGCCAATTTCACGCAAGGATTTACGTTTTTCTTTTAAGTCTATTATAATTTTTCGAGTGTCAGGCGATGGTTGCTTTCCCATAGTGAAACTATTTCCTTTTACGTCTTTATTTTTAATACTAATTAGAACAAATGTACTTAAAACGACATTTAGTGAAGTAAGCACTCGAACAGCACAAATTTGTCACCAAAAGTTCAAGCTCTTCCCCGAAATATATAAGAAGCGAAGTAAGTCTTACCACTGTTTACTTTTTTTTGACGCGTAAAATCTGACGCATTTCCACTTTGGTGAGGTTTCAGCAATTTTGCCACTTGTTTTGATTTCATGTTTAGTAGTATCTAATCAATCTCTAAATGGTTTAGTAGTAAGCTCATTAATATTACTTTTTATCGCAAGTCAATAATAGCTTTGTAATGTAACAATTTAAAGATGAAAAGTTGGTGTTTACTTGCTCTTAACATTCACAGTATGTATATATATATATATATATATATATATATATATATATATATATATATATATATATATATATATATATATATATATATATATATATATATATATATCTTTATATATATATATATAAATATATATAAATAAATAAATAATATATATATATATATATATATATATATATATATATATATATATATATATATATATATATATATATATATATATATATATAGATGGGAAATAACGAAATATGTGACCACGCTAGAGGTTGCAATTTTGCTCCGATTTTCACCAAATTTTCAGGAAATGTGTATTGAGTAAATGTGTCAGTTAAGTTCGTGAACCAGATATATCGGGCGGGCAAAAACAAAATGGCGGCCATTTTAGACGAAAAATCGTGATTTCTGTTCTGACCAAAGTATAGCTCCGATTTGGATGAAATTTGGTACAAAGGTAGACTGATGTATGTGATCAATCTCGCAATATAAAATTCAAAGCCAGTGCGGCAGAAACAAAATGGCGGCCGCTCAAAGGTCGGAAAACGTGCAAAATTTTGTTGTTATAATAGTGGTCAAAGCTTTGAACAAATGTTCCTGAAGCTCGGCAGTTAGATAAGAATTATGAGTATCTAAGGAATCACGTAGAAAAACAGGAGGTCGGGTCGCAAAAAACAAAATGGCGGCCAGTTGAAGCTCAAAATTTGAAAGTCTTCTAAAAGTCGCAATTTTGATCTGACATATATGAAACTTGGTTTCAAGATATACATTACTCAGATTTACAGACTTTGATATTTTGGTGATCGTTCATTGGCAAATTCCAAAATGGCCGCGGTTTAAATAAAAGTTTTTTTAAGGTTTCTGTGGCCCTCAAGCCGTCACATTTTCCAGCGGATTTTGATGAAACTTGAGATTATGGATCTCTTTACTATGTTGTTGTCTTATACAGAAAATTATTAAAATTGAATGAAATATAAAACAGTCGAAAATTTAAAACATAATATTTTTAGCTGCCATTTTCACTAAAAATTGAATTTTTTTGCCCTGTCTAGAGTGAAACTCCGATTTGAACGAGATTTGGCATATTGATTGATGAGGCTCTACCACACAAAGATTTAAAATAATCCAAAATCAAATGCATGCATTCAAAATGGCAGCCCCAAAGGTCAGAAGGCAAACGCAATTCGCTATTTTAGTAGCAACTGAAACAATGAATTTTTTTCATGGAAACGTTTTAAATGATAACTTGAAAGTATTTATAAATCAGTCTATTTTTTAAATATTGTAAAATGTTTTTAACAATACCCTAAACAATTATAAAACCGCGACTTGTCGGTCTGTCCATCCGTCCGTTTGTTCGTACGTCATAACAAGTTTTCTCGCAAACCACATGAGCTGGAATGAGGAAATTTTCTACGTAGGTCAAAAATGGTGCCTCTTGAAATTTGCAGTGCAAGAAACAATTTTAAAGTGTTTAAGGGTTCTGCCCATAAATGGGAGTGACAAACATTTTTTTATTTCTGTAGCCCTCTAGCAGCCAAGTTTCTCAACAGATTCCGATAAAACATGAAATTATAAGTGATTAAGGTAAATCGGATGACAAATAAAAAATTCGAAAATTTACAGTTTAATATTTTTGGCAGCCGTTTTCAATAAAAATTCAAAATGACAGCCCCTGATGGTTCAGAAAAGAATCCAAAAATGTATATATTAATGCTAATGCAAGTGCTGCTTAAACTTTTATGCAAATCTTTTGAAATTAACTATTTGAGTTATTAAAGCGAAAAAGCTATCACCTTTGTGTGGTAACCACTGTGAAATGTGTAAACAGCAAATGTGAGAAGGGCGAAATATGTTTATAACAATTTATTACCCGCCGATTTTCAATATGTGATCCATACGTGTGCAACTTAATTTAATTAGCAAAATATTTGCGCCTTTATGAAGGGTCTCTAAATACGAACGGCGGCAGATTCTTTATATGTTAATAAATACCCATGTGGTGCTACAAAAATTGCAGTGAGAAGTCCAGTAGCAGGAAAGCCAAATTTTTTCGGAACCGTACGCTACATACAAGAAATCTACCTTTCCGGCTGGTGCTGCCAACGGGGATTTTTTGACCAGGAATCGCATTTTAACCATCAATCACTCACCGTATTCACCTGATATGGCTCCTTGTGACTTCTACCTGTTCCAAAAATTGCATTTGGCCATAAAAGGAAAACGCTTTGGAACCCTAGAGGGCATCCAAAAGGCTTGTACAGACATCCTGAAGACATTACGGGTTATGACCTGTAAGACTCTTTCGAAAAGCTTTTGGTTTACGCAAAACAGTGTATTGAGGCCGGAGGAGACTATTTTGAATAAATAAACTCAAATTTATCAGAACAAAGCTCCTGTCGTTTCTATTTTAGCTCAGTCTTGTTTATTTTGGAACACACCTTGTATTTTCTCTGCAGTACGGCTTTAGAATGGGACACTCTACTATTGATGTGATTACAGAGGTGGTGAATGCGGTCCAAAAGGCAGAGGCATATAGCTGCACCAAACGATGAATTATTCTGTTGGTGACACTTAATGTTAAGAATGCCTTCAACTCCACTAGATGGGTGGATATTCTGGATACGCTGGAAGCTCTTTCCACGTTCCAGAATATCTCATGCGGCTTCTAAATGACTACCTGAAGGTCTGAAGTCAACTTTACAACATGACACAGGGCCAATGAAGGATGAAAGTTACATCGGGTGTTACCTAGGGATCTATCATTGATCTACACCTTTTGGAACGTATCTTACAATGGACGACAGAGACTGCATATGCGTGATGAATCATGTTTGATCGACTATGTGGATGATGTTATTACTCTAGTCACTGTTTGACCGTCAAATATGCACAACTTGCGCTTAGTATGCCAATGCACCGAGTGAAAGACTGAACGGCTGCTCGTGGATTCAGTCTATCACTGGAAAAACCCAAAGCAGTCATCTTGACAAAAAAGAGATTCCCTTGAATAAGGATGATGAGGTATAAGAGACATACTAGTTGCATTGTAGCCAGCGGTGAAGTACCTGGAGCTACTGATTGACTCAAAGATGAGTTTCACTGAGTAAATCAAGGCAGTGGCTGAGAAGGCTACATTGGTCGTATTGACTTTGAGTTGACTCATGGCCAACGTAGGAGGATGCAACTTTTCAAGAAAGCGTCGCGCTATTAACATCGAAGCAAGGATACAAGAGAGACGGTTGCCCATGAGAAAAGATAGCGCTCACTCAATAATTGAAAGCATTCTTGGGTGAATTGCACGAAGGGAATGTGGATTGTGTGCCTCATCCCAGATGTGTGATCGTGACTAAATTGAAGGCCCAGCTTTTCAGTGGACATGAGTCTTTCCAGTCTCACCTGCGCAAGCTGTCAGTTTTTCCTCAGGGAGGAAAACAATGCATGGCACACAATTTTTGTATGCAAAAAATGTCACAAGATAAGACAGAACCTCTACAGGGAAGCGGGATAGTATAATCGCGGTGCTGCTTGGATCAGTTGACAAATTTAACCATGTAGCACATCATGTTAGAGGAGTCCTAAAAGATAAAAGCAACACATAGCAGTCAGTTATTTCGGGATCGCTTGTCTGGCAATTCCTCTTCATTCCTTCCTTCCCGCTAGAGAAGAGACTCCCCAGCTTGAAGGGGCCTCGTGGCGTAGCAAAACAAGACCTGGCTCCAAAATAATGTGTCAAACATTCCCAAGCTAGTTTCACTAGTTGAAAGGTGTTTAGTTGGTAGTTCAATCTGTCGTAAGCATGGAAGCCCCATATTCAGTGCATAAATGTCATTCACCTCCCAAACACAAAAACAAACAAAAATTTTTCTTTTTGTAGAGTCGACTGCTAAATATTTGTACCCAGTGCAAAGCTAATCCACTGCTTGATGTTGATGGTTAATATTTATCAAATTGCTGAGCTTTATTAGTTTTAAGGCTACAAATATAATTTTATTCAGGAAAATATTAAATTGGCAAGTCCTACCATTATTTAAATTCGCAGGTATTCGTAGCTTTATTAATATAAAGACATGTCCCTGAGGTTTTTCAGATATTTTCATCCAAAGATATTCTTTCTCTTGCACTCTTTAATACACATGATGCAGTTCTAGCTTCTGCATCAAGCTTTTCATTCATAACTTTTGTAGCTATACTTGCAGTTCGTATCGAACATGAAATTTGCTTATCATATTATTGAAATTGAAGGTAGGCATTGAACTTTTGTGAAAATAATCATGTTGTTTTGAGTACCATCATTTGCTTGTAATGTTTTGGCAGAAAAAAGCATTTATTCGAGACCCCGCTGCTTTGCGTATTTTAAGGCCTCCAGTCCAATTGAATGAAATTTTCATGCCCTTCTTCTTATAAATATATCTTCTTCTTCAAAGTACTACCGCTTTTCTAAAGGATTCGCTTCCTGAAACAAGCGCCTCCCACTGTCTTGGTGCATTGACCGCATTCTCTAATTTTGAAATCCAAGCAGCGATGAACTGTCTTCGTTAACCGAGTCAGAGTGACATCTCCTCAGTTCCCTACTGGTTTCCGCCCGTCAGTTCTCCCAACGAATATCTTTTTGGGTATCAGTTGTACATCCATACGATTTATGTGGCCATCCCATTGAAATTTCTGCAGTCTTACAACCGTTGAGACCTCTGGCTCATCAATAATTTCATACAGCTCATGATTGTATTGAATTCGCCATTGGTTCCTGTCCAGCTTTGCTCCGATAATTTGCCTCAGGACATGTTCCGGGAAAGTATTCAATATGTTTGCGGATACTTGTTTAGGGTCTGTGTTTCACACCCATAGAATAGCACAGGTCCTATAATAGATTTGTACACTTGGAGGTTTCTTTTCTGTGTACGCAGCTAGTCTGCAAATTCGTCAGAATTGATTAACAGCCGTATTCTTTGGCGGTTATCTATTCTATGCTCATTATATTAAAAATATCCGTTGCAATTTGAATTATAAATCTCGAAACCATGTTTCTGTTGTAATTTATTCTGCATGAAATGCAAGTTGGTAGCACATTTTCAACACTTCCTGCATGCCTTCAGGAATGAGAATGGTTACTATGTGATCAGAAAAATGTTAAGCATCCACATATATATTTTTGGGCCTTGCATAATACAATATAGCGAATGCGAATGGGATCCGGCGGCTCACAGTTCATAAAATAATTATAATGAGTCAGAGAAGTAGCAGAAGCTGCATCCAGAAGGGTTTTTTACTGATCTAGTGTCCAAAAAATCTTTCCACTTAAATACCAGTGATTTACTTACAAATTTTCCATTCTTTCACTATATGAACTGAAACAACTCTGATTAAGAATGCATATTACTAATTTGCCAGCGATAAACATCATCTTGTTTTACTATATAATTTCAAACTGTACTTTCAAATTGATTGTGACAATCATATTGTATTAACGTTTTTGAGTTTCTTTTTCAATTATTTTCTGGAATGTATATAAATTTCAACTCCATTGAGGGACTTTGTCAAATATTATGTTTCAAAGTTTAATCACTTTTTAATCGCTGACGATGCTTTCTCAAAGATGATGTTAAGGTGCAGATACCAAGCAAGAAAATAAAGTTAAATCGGCATCCCAAATTGAAATTAATCTCCTTTATGAGCTATTTTTTCCACTAACTGAAAAAAATGAGCAGCAAAGCCTACTTAACCACGTGTTAATCTCCAAACGATACTCGTATACCATCATCAACCATAATTTCATTTCAATCGATTTACCCTTTTTCCCACTTTGAACTTTGCACACTAAGAAGGGTATACGACAGACTTTCCTTAAAAAGGAGCTCTGACATATGTCTTAAAAGTTTGCATCCGAGTGATAGCATTGACAGTTTATTTTACAAGAAAGAATCTACTTATATCGTTAGTGGAATAAGAAATTTTACAAAGGTAAAACTCTACGCAGAGTAAGTAGCTTTGAAATCGTTCAGGTTGCATGTGTGTTTATGCCCATACTCTCTCATGGGGCGTATGTGGTTACTTTTTCGTAAATTTAGAGTTTTCCGCCCTACAGTATAACTTATCTCTTTATTCCCGGCACGCTTCATTCAATGTCTATAGTTGACAATTCATTTCAAGAAAAGTTAGGCGCAAATACTAAAGGAACAGGATTTCGAGGTCATATATTTCTTTGGGATTTCCCATAAAAACGTATTCATATATCCAGTGATAAAGGTCAGCACCGTTTTATTGAAAAATAAATTTTACAATTTAATGTTTCTCTATGCCTTGCTTACTTCGAAAACTTGACCGAATTTTCACTTCATTTACATATATGTACTTTATAATTAAATTTTTATTTCTAATCGTAAATTTACTTCATGCTTTGCCTTATGTATTTCTTAAGAATCACTGTTTATTTTCACTAATCATTCAATTTGTTCATGTAATTTTCACTTAATAGACCTAGATATATATAATTTCTGTAATGACTTTTTTGCCTGACTTAATGTTAAAATCACATTTAGGTTTTATTAAAAGATATCAGTTCCGGTCGCGATATTGGTAGATAGTTGACACTCATCGAAAATTAGTGGCGCTGTTACAATTTGAAGAGATTGTGCGTGAGTTAAAAAAAGCGTTTATGGCATATTTTGCGATAATTCATGGTTTTATTGCAAACTTTAGGCTAATTGAACTTTCTACGAATATATATAGTTTTATTTATTACAATCATATTTACAAGTAAATTAAAGAGTTTCCTTCAGCTCGCACAATTCGTAATTCAAATAAATAAAAAACAAACAAGACAAGCACTTCATTCGATTCAATAATAAAATCACATATGACCAGCTAAAAACTATGAAATATAATTTATTGTTTATCGTTTGTTTTCAAGAAGATAGAATGTTTTTTAGATTCCACCTTATGTTTATTTATATTTGCAGTGTACTTCCCTCTTCAAAAATGTGTGATTTGAAGAAATAACTGTATTGACTTATATAACACAATATTTGCACTGCCATGATTTCAAAAGCTGTTCACTTGATTTACTAGTACATATGAGTCAAATACTATCTTCATTTTGTAATTACTAAAAAAAACTTTTTGCATTAAAATACCTAAGCAAAAATTCAGCTTTCTTTTAGTGATCTGGTTGAGGGTGTTGTCTTCATTCCTTTTTCTAATTTATCAGCATCACCAGCAGAAAAACGGTAATTAGCAGGAGGACGACTAACGGTTAAGTTATTTCTTTTCACGGTCAAATCTGTAGCACTTGCTCTTGAATTCCGTCTTTTATTTGGATTTACAGATTCATCTAGAAACGCTGTCGTTTCATTTACCTCGCTAGTGTCATCATAATTATCGTTCAATCTTTCATAATCTTTTTTA
Organism: Odontomyia ornata; assembly: GCA_963969285.1. Lineage (NCBI taxonomy): Eukaryota > Metazoa > Arthropoda > Insecta > Diptera > Stratiomyidae > Odontomyia > Odontomyia ornata. Next base: position 384,396,296 of record OZ017738.1, read on the forward strand.
CTGCCCTTCCATGATGATTTTCGTATGGGACCATTTGACCTGATCTCTGGCTCAAAATTCTTACAGGATCCATTGGAAGATAAACTATTACTACTGATAGAGTGCCGACGTGATGAGCTTCGTGATTTACCTTCACGAACAACTGAAAAACTAGCAGGTTCATTTTCTGCAGTCGCTATATCTTCTTTAGAAATTGTTATATCTAGCAATGCATCAGTTGAACGACAATTGTCGACTTCTTGATAATTACTATTTCTTGAACACCATCGATCTTCATGCTGATTGGGTTCGTTTTCTTCTAACAAATACTCCGAATTATTTCCATCTGGAGAGTTAACCTCCTCAATAGTATTCAGAGGAGACACTTGGACCAACTGTTGTTGTTGGAGCATTTCCATTTCAGTCTTGATAGTGGCATCAATGCCTAGGAGACCTAAAACTAAACGGGGATTTGCAAGAACAAACTTTTCAAATGTTTGAAAATCAATTTTAACAGGATCTGTTTGAGTTGATTTTGTGACTTTCTGTGGACTATCTGGTGCATATACGAAAGCTGGATGCGATGCTAATTGGTCTTCCATTTCTCTTCCCCAAATTTCGGGCGGATGGGAAGAGCTTCTTGCAATTACACATTGTATAGTATCAATAGGTGGATGCACATTGTTCGATATATTTGGTATCGATCTGGCGGGAAAACGTGAACCTGAAAATAGAAAAATATTATCGTAAATAATCAGTTCTTATGTGAATGAACAAAAGTGAAAGAATAAGTCGGTAAAGCGGACCATAAAATAATCACCGTCATTTTGCTTGCTTCGCATTTTGTCTTGAGCGGCTCTTTTGAGCTATTATGAAGTCTGCTAAGATTCATAATAGTCTCGTAGTCAACCCTAAGAGGCGACATTTTGAGTGGAGTTCACTTTAAAGATACATTATCATACGGGGCACCAAAGTGCTCGCCTCTGCTACGTATTATGTCTAAAAATTAACCCTTTTTGCCATTTGATGAACTATTTTTCTACCCTTTGTTACATGCACCATGTCACCCTTTTCCAGGATTTTGTAAAAGAACATCTTAAAATCGATAGCTGTTCATCCGTCCGTGAGTGCGACACAGCAAGTTGTCTCAGAAACTATAGAAGTTACAGCCATCAAATTTTGGGAACAGCTCGGAAGTTTCTGGTTTATGTTCCGTAGTCAAAGAAAATTTCAAAAACTTTTAAAGGGGTTTTCCCATATAAGGACGCGAAACCTTAAACAAAAATTTCACTAAAGATAGTCGAATAGGGTATCAAATGAAAGGTCTTCACGAGATCGATCAGTATCAGCTATTTGAATTGCTTTGTTGATGACGGAGTAGGCAGGGGAAGAAGAAGAACACGAAAAAATTGTCCCCCCCCCCCCCCTCGCGATTGGGCACCGGTGGTTCGAAAAATCTGAAAATAAATCTCTATGAGGACAAAAATGACAAGTGCCTGAGAAGTTAAAATTCGCTCAATTTTGTTAGCAAAAGCATGATTTATCAATTTTACATTTTCTTAATCGTGAGAGTGCCCTTAAATCCAATAAAATTTTACTTCAATCCCGCTTTTCATAAGGCTCATTAACGGGGAAAATTCCAGAAGAATCGGGTATTGTTTAACAAGTTTATTCAACGAAGCTATGGTGGTTCAAACTTTCAGTGTTACAACAACAACAATACGTGGGTATTGACCGATATGCGCTTCTAATCTACTCAGACACTATGGGGTTGTTACGATTTGCATGAAAATTTCCGGAAGGACGTATATAAAGCACGTCTTTGAAAATCTGTTCAACGAGTAACATTACTAATTGTCAAACCAAATAGCGGCTGTTTTAAATGAGAATATTGAATAAATTTAAGCTACATGTCTCCAATTTCAGCATTGAAAGGCTGTCAGCTCTTAATGAAAAAATACATTTTAAAGTGGCAAAATCATAGTCGCAATAACAAAAACCTTAGAAGTGGAAATTCACTCAATTGTTAATAATAGTAGAATTTGTAAACATAAAATTTTACCCAGTAAATTCGTAGGGGTCCTTATATTAGGCGCACCGGTTAATTCATGCGGTTATTTTCGAAAATTGAAGCTTTATTCTGAAAAATTGCTTTTAACGATCGGAAATGGTTTGTTGAGCGACGTTAAGTGATTTTGCAAGGTTGGCATGGACCTTGGTCAAGCAATGTCTCCAATTCGTGATCTTCAAAATTTTTTGGCTGTCCGGGCCGTTCATCGTCCTCCAAGGCAAAATTGCCACTTTTAAACCGTGCAAACCACTTCTGGCACGTACGCTCAGCTAGAGAATGCACACCATACACTTCCACCAAAATACGATGACTTTCGGCAGCCTTTTTCTTCCCCGAAAAAACACTTTATTCGACACAAAATTCGACATTTTTAGAGTAAAAAAAAGTATTGTTGTTTACGCTTCATCTAAATGACACATAATGATTCTAAAACTATATGGTAGTAGCTTTCCAACACATATTTTGAAAGGTGAATCACTGGAATAAAAATCAAGTTACGCCATCTGTTAGAAAACCGCATGAATTAACCGGTACACCGATTAGTCTGTAAGCTTCAATAAAGTTAAATCGCAATCATGAAAGTAATAGGCATTTGAAAGCCCTCCGAGTGTAAAAAAAACAATATACGGGTTTTCTACCGGTCAGAACTTCCATTGAACTAGAGACTACATTTTGAATTTTACCACCTATTTTCAATAATAAGTATATCTTTAAGAACTCATTCAGTCAATAGTTGTTAGTTATATTGCAACAAAATGGTGGCAAGTTAAAATCATGTAACAATGGCTTTTCTTTTAAAGTGACCATGTACGAGTATGTATAGATGTCATTGAATCCTCGTCGTTCATCCTTTCAATGTTCCACTCAATTGCAGAAGGTCGACAGTATAAACTTCAGAAAAAAACATCACGGATCTGAGGCAGATATCACGTTTGGTATGGTTCCTTCATAGCCAATATGGCAGAAATTCGTTGTATTCCCGGTATTTAGCACCATATGCGTCACGATTTTTAGGATTCAATTTCCTGCGAATCCGTTAAAAGCATGCCCCATTTAATTGCTTTAACATTGAATTTTCTCCCAACGAGCACGGTACCATCTGCATTTTAGATAGCACGCTCTAACCATTTAGATTGGGTGAAAAAGATTATATCAATTTATCTGGAGTTAAGTACATACTAAACCCTTCCCTATCTAGGACCCTCCACCTGGAAATCCGTGTTTTGACCGCAGATATCGGCAGTATCGGTTTCGTTAGGATGCCATGATGCAGCACTTTTATCCTGGTGCTGCTCATCCTGTAGCAGGAGGCCGGCTTTCATGTCCTCCACAAACAGTTTTTGGATGGTTGAATTGTGGTGTAGGTTTACCTGGAGGATACGGCTAATTGAAGCTCTGATTTTTACTTTGGCTAGGGCTTCCTAGAAAGTTGGAATTTTTCTGATCCCAGAACGGGCTCAAGATCCGATCGTGGATCTGCGCTCTTGCAAATGACACTTTGTTACTTCTTTGTACACTCTTTTATTTTATGTCTCATTTGATGGCATTTGTAGCATAGGGAACTCCAATTGGGCCCTTTGAATACTTGCGTGGTGTAAACATAGCCAAGGCATTTGAGGCATCAAAGAGGCCCTGCTCTTTTCTATGGTAAAGCACAGCGCCTCTTTGATGCTTCAAATGCCTTGGCCATCTGCAGGATATGCCCTGCAGATGACCCACTCTATTCTTACCACGCCATACTTCAGAAACTGTTCGGCGACGTTTTTGATCAAATCAATGCTGGCGATGCATTGTTTCTTAAAGCTTTCTAGTGTCACCTTGCTTTAATTTTGCTCATGCTAAGGAGCCCCATTTTGATGGACTCTTCTACCTCCACCAGGTTCGTGACACAGTCAGTGTCATTGCCATCAGCTCGAGCGGGGAATTTCTTTACTGCGTCGCAGCATGCTTCTTTATTGTCGGCCTCTGCTTCGAAATCCACCAGTACGTAGTCTGTCTACGTGGGTCGTAGTGCTTTAATAGTAGTTTTAGTGTCTTTGGGCCTTACATTTTCTCTGATGTTCTCCAGTACTCCTAGGTAGGATTGGCTGTTTTAGGTTTTTACGAACAGCGCTTGCTACTGGGGTTTAAGTTAGGGCTTTTTTTCTTTTTTTTTGTGTTTTCTTGCCGGGAGTCCCCACGAACTTAATTTTCTAGTAATTTTTGAAAAATCTTCTTTGCAACTTTTTGCTTCTTTTGTTTTCATTATCTAAACCCCTGCTCGAACGTTCCAGGCTCATTAAATGCCTCTTCTTTCCTTCTTTTATTTTGATCTTATTTGGTTGAGTTCGACACTATTCTTTTATTGATATTCAATGGTGGAGCTATCTGCATATACCCTTTAGTCTAAGCGCTCAGTGTTTTTTCCCTTTCGAATCTTCTTCGATCTTTTGGTCCCTCCACCTTCTGATCCTCTACGGCATTCTACTCCTCTTTAGCATTTATCCAGCTCATCTGATGAAACATTCTTAATGCTTCATATGAAGCTGTAATTGATTCGGAAACTAATGGCTTGATAATTGAAAATTAAAATGGGGCTGAAATGGTTTACTTCATCCTCGGTTTGATTTGCTTTTGCTTTAGCACTGCAGCCCCGTTTGGGCCTTTGCTTAGAGATAGTCAGAGTATCTCATTATCTTTATCGAATGTATCAGCACTCGGGAAGATGATGTAGTCAATACCACACTTTGACCGTGTGTCCATCCATCCTGCTGCTATGCATTACGATTTTAAACGAGTACGTACATAACTGAGTAGGCTTATAGATCGTCCAAAGAATCACTTAAAAGAAATCTCGTTGTCAAAAACGAGACTCGAACCAGGGACATGGGCTTGATTCCAGGGTGTAATTTAGGTCTGAGTTCTATATTAAAATTTTTTATTACACGCAGTATAGTGACTAGAGTATTTGCTGCGTAAGGCGAAAGTTCCTGGTTTGAGTCCCGTTAGTGACAACGAGATTTGCTTTGAGAGATTCTTTGGACGGACTATAAGCCCGTTCAGTATGGTACGGCCTGGTTTAAAGTTAGAATGTACCGCCGCTGGGTGGATACACACATGACCAAAGCATGGTACTTACCATGTCACCTATCCAAGTGTCAAACATTGGAATTTGATAGTTCCAGATTTAATTATCAATAAAAAATATATGACAATGCAAAATATCAAAGCTAGAAAACGATTTTTTGATTATGGTAAAACTAACTTTAGATCCATTCCAGCACAAATTAAAGTTGATGCACTACAATTCCAAAATCAGAAAATGTTAGTCAGTGAAATGTGGTGCTTTTATCACTTTTTAGACTCATGAGAGGAGACCTCATTCCTCCTCTGGGAGTTTTTTGAAACTTTGTAGGTGCTTGTAGATATGTGTATGAAGCCTGTATACTCATTATTGGATGCAAACTATTTCGAAATGCTTCTGAAAAATGTATTTTCACTGTTTGCTAGCTTAAATTTATCTCACGTTGACCCATAATAATCACGTGGTATCAAACTATCACTTAAATTACAGGTAGCTTTTTAATTTCATAAAAAAAAAATTCTCGGATCTCAACAGCAAAGTAAAGCAAGTAGGACCACAAATCAATAAGAATAAAACAAAGCTTATGATGCAGTTGAGAAAGAATACCTCAAATATCTAAAAAATCATACTTAACGAATACAATCTCAAGAATGTGGGCAAATGTGTTAGTTATATAGAGGCCTATTTAACGAGAAACGGGAATGAACAAGAAAAAATACACCGAGGAATACAGCTCGCAAAATGTTTGATTCAGTTTTGACGAACTTGAAGACCAGCTGCATATACAGGAGAACAAAGCTCCAAGTTTACAAATACGTGATAAGATCCTCTATGCGTGTGCAACATGGTCTCTAACCCAAGCATCCATAAGCCTATTGAACGCTCTTGAGAGATGAGTCCTGAAGCAAATAATCGGAGTGAATCTAGACGGAAACTAAGTGATATAACCATGAGCTGTGTTGCTTCCAAAGCCTTGGAGGACCATTTACAAGTCGAAGCTTTGTATTTGGTTTTTTCTAAAGTATTTGACTCAGTAAATTACAATATTTTGTGGAGTAAACTTAAATTTCTTGGCATTTCTGATTAGCCATTCTACTGGTTATCGTCTTTCTAGTCCAATCGTGCTAGCCAGGTATCTTTTCAGGGCAGTTTTTTCAACACTTTCCATTTATCTTCTGTGGCTCCTCAAAGATCCATTCTTGGTCCACTATTGTTCACTCTGTTTATAAATGACTTGCCATTAATAGTCATCAACTATTGACGTCTTCCATATGCAGAAGGTGTCAAAGTTTTTAAAATAGTGTCATCTTACAACGACTGTGCTCTGCTTCAAGAAAGTTTGGATACGATTTTACGTTCTTATGACCAGCTTACATTAAATGTTTTTAAGTTAATTCGTCTTTTATTTTCCAACAATTCTAGTCGTTGTAGCTTTCGATTTTCATTAAATAACTCTTTAATAAGTATCGTGACGTACTTATTAAGGGAGGATGCGGTCAATGGACTGAGGTAGTTGGAGAAGCTATGTACAGGAAGTGATGGCCCGAAAGGGGCAGTAGCGCTACGAAGAAGAAGAAAAAGCAATACGGTGAAATATTTTTTAAAGGCATTAGGTGTCGCTATCCACTTTAAATTGAAATTTGTTGTTCGTATTTCTAAAATAACTTCAAAAGCCACTCGTAGTTCTGGTTTGATCTTAAGAAACTTCTACATTTTTGTGATCCTTATCCTGAGTTAAATTATATTCTAGTTTGGTTCATTCGACAATCGAGTCCTACTCACTAGTTTGACCGCCTCATTTGTAGTGCTTGAAGTTCACGTTCTGGATCGTCTCACTTGAATTGAATCACGCTTATCTTTCCTCAATATCCTTTTACTGGAAAAGCGTCAGGTCCATCTTGACGAATATTTCCTTTACAGGCTGTGCCGTCATTTGATCGATACTTGATTAGTCAAACAAGTTCCAGTGAGGCACGTTACGTGCCCTACAAGATCGTCTAATATCTTTGATATTCCATTCGTGCGTAGCTTGGTGTGTTTTTACTCATCCATGCTTAGATTTCCACAAAAAACTTTTTGAAGCTTTTATTGTATTTGTCCTGCCATTGTATGCTTTTTAGGTCTCTGTAAAAATATTTTTACAAAGACCTACTAATTTCGCAACCTGGCTATCCGTCCATCTGTCCGTGCGTCACAGCAAGTATTCTCAGAAACTATAGTAGCTAGAAAGTTCAAAACTTTGTGAAAAGGCCAGAAGTGGTAGTCTCTCAAAACGTTAGGTCTTACCAAATATTTCAATTTTTTTAAGGGGTTGTCGCCCTAGAATAAAGTAGCCTTTAAAATTTTTTTCCTAGAATCTGAGATAAAATAAGTTATTTTATGCACCAGGGCGGCATCCAGGGACACCATCATTTTGTGATTATAATCAAGCGATTTACAGCCAGTTCAATTGTATAGAATTACAACAACAATAACACGAATTGAGTGCTGATACATATATCAAACTGACGAAGGCACTTTTATTTTCTTCCATTTTTCTTGAAAATTTAAGGAATAGTTTCTAATATGAATATATTCAATCAGCCGAGTATTCAGAAAAATTATTAAAGCTGGAACAAAACGGTGGCTGTTATGTAATTATCGAACAAACTCAGCGAATTTCGCATAAATTTGAGCTATTTTTTATCCAATTATTGTATATGAGCTATTCATCAAATATGTAAGATCATCGATTCATGCTATTAGAAAACTTGTTTCGAGCCCTAGGACGGTCACAAAGACCTTCTTGTAGTAGCACTCTCCTGTTTACTCAACTTATTTCCTCCTCTTTCTCATGGCTGTGCTATTGTTAATTCTATTTTTTAATTGGAACTATTCTGTTAAAAAGAGAAATAAATAAATAAATCATAAAACTGTATGAAATTTTCAATGAGTCTAAGGTCTCAAAGATTATAAATCTGCGGAACTGTATACTCAAAAAGATATTAGTTGGGAAAACTGAAGGCCAGACATCAGTGGGGAAACCGATGAAATGCTGGCCTGACTCGGGTGACGATGAAAACTAAGCGCTGTTCAGATTTTGAGATTGGAGAACGCGGTCGATGGACCGAAATAGTAGGAGGCACTTTTTGCAGGAAGCAGAGGCATGAGAGAGGCTGTGGTGCTACGAAATAGAAGAAGTTGTCTATACCATAGAGATTTGATGGTATAGTTTTCATGATGATGAAGAGGATCATAGTATAATCTAATCATGAAACTGAATTTTATTTGTATTTAAACTAAAAGATTTGCCTCTAGAAATAGAAAAATTTTCGAAGAAAAAACCGAAGAATGTAATAAATTTCATAGAGTTGCTTTCAGGGTATTGCAAACCTCATTGGTACAATCAGCCAGAGGAGTTGGTTTCTTGTTCACATTTAACAGCTGAACTGTTTTCGGCTAACTCATTAAAAATGTGACTTCTAAAGCTCTGCCAAGTTTCATACCTTTGGCGGTCTTCATTTTGAAATATTTGATTCAATTATAATAAATGACTACCGAGGAACCATAAGAGTATGGGGGTTGAGGTATTCGGAAACTAGTTAAAAATAAATACGTATTCAATCGTAAAACTTAATCATGTACATAGAATAATAGTTGATGCGATGGATTGTGTAATGATATCCATTTTAACATAAAATTAATGAATGATAAGCATTACATTAATAACTCAATTAATGTAATGAGTATCACCTACAACTAAATTACTGCAAACCTAAACCATAGCAATAAAATCAATAGTACTCGAGCTCAAAGATTATATCAAATATTCAATGAACGTAAATATCTTGAGTATGAAACCTATTTCATTAACACCTTCAAAAGTAGACAAAAGAAATATGAATCTCATTCGAAGACTCATTAAGGAAATTTGTTCACACTTAATGCATGAATTTAGATCGAATCTTCCCTTTCATTAAGAATGGCACGCGACACTTAAGATTCAATATATGGGTCAATATTGGCTGCATTTCGATGAACCAAGTGCATAACTATATGTAGGAATGACTTATGTGGGTTCACATGTGGCATTTTCTGTGGTCAAGTGTTTTGCTTACATGAACAATAAATTACAAATCGGGTCATTTTTGAAAATCTATAGGAGTACAATTCATGACTAATAAATTCGCATATTTTATGTTTCGCATGTAAAAAATTTTAAGTATAAATACCAATGTAAAATATAAGAGAAAATACAGTTTTTACCAGACACGCAACGAAAGTGTTTTGCTGCGGAACCTCTGTGATTTGTAGCGATCATAAAAAAATTTCAAACTTAGAAACCATGGCGTTTGTGGACTTTAATAGTCTTCACCAAAATTTTCTGCGGCCCGCTTGGTTAAGTGAGTAATTGAAAATACTCCTAGCCTACTAAAAAAATAATTCAAGGTTCAATCAAAGTAGGGAACAAATATTTGAATGCCGCGAATTATTATATTGCTATCCTGGACTGCAAACAGAAATATATGGGATTACTGAAAATTGTACGAATTTCGCAAGAATTTAAAATTTTAATTCAGAAAGGTATCTACTATTTTTAATCGATACTGGAACAGATGTGTCAAATTGCAAGGTGAAAATCTGCTATTATTTAGAGAACTCAATAGAAAGTAGTAATAAAATTAAATTAACGGGCATCACAAAGAAATAACGACATCCTTAGGCACAGCTTATCTAGATCTGCTAATTGGGAATCATAAGTTAAGGGAAGCATTCCATGTTGTGCAAAGCAATTTTTCGATAAACACGGTTGGAATCATCGGTAGACACTTAATGATCCATGATTCATTACGAAACGTAAACGATAACTTTCAACGTAATCGATGAAGACATCATCCTAACAATGGACACATTCACAGATAAATATTTGAGCCAGAACTGAGATGATTAACCCAGTTAACATAGGAGTTTCTGAGGATAGTATTGTCCTTAACACGGAAATTGAGAAGGACGTATTTGTAGGAAATACTATCATACCTGCAAAACGTATTCGACACATAAAAATATTGAACACTAATGACGAAGATATTGTCATGAGGAACTTTAGCGTTGTAGTGAAACCGTTAAAACACTATGAAATTTTCAAGTGGGAAAAACAGAGACACACCAAAGACAGATTCAAAAAGCCTCTGGAAGTTATGGTCAAAGATGCTCTAGACAGATCTGCGATGCATAATTTACTTGAGATAAAAGAAGATTTTCAAGATGTGTTTCATTTGGATGGAGAAAAACTCGAAACAAACAATTTTTATAAACAGAGGTTACAAACCGTAGATAACAATCCGGTTTATATTAAAAATTAAAGATTACCACAATCCCAGAATGAAGAGACCTTACAACAGGTTAAGAACCTTGAAACAAATGGCATCATAGAACCGTCGATAAGCCCCTACAACTCACTTTTTTTGGTTGTACCAAAAAAAATGTAGATGGGTGGGCTAAATGGCGACTGGTTGTGGATTTCAGACGGTTTAATGACAAGATAGTCAACGACAAGTTTCCTTTGACGAGACTTGAAGACGTCTTAGACAAGTTAGACAGAGCGAAATACTTCTCGACGCTGGACATGACTAGCTCTTTTCATCAAATTGAACTTGAGAAAGAGTCTAGACCATTGACAGCGTTCTCCACCAGTGATGGACACTGTCAATTTAAAAGATTACCATTCGGATTGAAAATTTCATCCAACAGCTTTCAAAGGATGTTAACGATTGTTCTTAGTGGCCTAAGTCACGAAGCATTCCTGTATGTTGGTGACATTATAGTATTCAGTTGCATCAAACATCATAATGACAATCTTCTTAAAGTATTGCAAAGGCCGCGTCAGCACAATTTAAAATTAAATTCTGAAAAATGCCAGTTCTTGAGATGTGGAAACATAAACATTATCTGCCTTCTGGCTATTCATAAAGTATAAAAATATGAAGATGATAAGGCTGCAACAAATCAGCTTTTATAACTAAGCCCTAAAAATCAATAATTAAATCAGTATTTCTTAGATTTCTATCCCGTTTTAAAGCTTACTCATGAATATTAACAGATTTTTTTTTCTAACACAATGGATCAAATGCTAGTATAGCTATAGAGTGTTTCTGAAAAATAATCTCCTGGTAACTCGCCTTGTTGTTTGTAGACATGAAATAATCTTCAAACGATCAAAGTGAATAATTAATTAACTTTATATTGTCTTTTACCAAAACGTTCATCTACTCTGTGTCAACTATTCAACAATTTACGTCATATTGTTATCGTTAAAGCTATAACCGCTGGCTTCAAATACGCTCTAATTTCACTAAGGTATGCTGCAAGTCATTAGTAATTAACTTTTGACGTATGAACCCGAACAATTTATATACCGGAAAACGTTAACGAATCTGTAACACAAATGAGTAAGACAAACAATATGTCTCTTAAACATAAACTATAGCCAGATAATATATATGGTAAATATTGAACATACCTAAATCTGCTTGTGATGCTAGTGTCGAATATGTCATTTCCTGTAACGCTTGAATTGCATTCCTAACTTCTAAACTAAGGGTGGCGACATCGTGATGTAGACTAATTACTTGATTGTCAAGTCGTTCAATTGAACGTTTGTGTATGGGCACTTCACTTCTTTGACATGATTCGAGATTCAATCCCTCCAGCGAGTTTGATTCGATTCCCCCGGAGGGTTGATTCACGGAGCGTTGTCGCTCCACACGCTCCCTGAGTGCTGCCAAAGATCTGCCACGTTGTAAAATTTTTCCATGACGAGGACTAGCGGAATGTACCGGCGACCGATTCGATAGATGGGGTGACGGCGAACTTCCCATGTGTGGAGATGGTGAATTGCTTTCGACATCCAACAAGTTTTCATCATCCTCACTAATGGAGGGTAGAGGAAGGCAAGGTCCAATATCCGTATCCTGACACTCGTATCCTTCTCGCATATTGAACGTTAAATCGTGTTGTATGTCGTTGGCAAACTGTTGCTGATATTCCGGATAGAGTCTGAGGACCTCGACGAGGCCACCGATATGTATACACTTTAGGTCACAGTATGTCAATGCCTGTCAATGGAAAATATTGAGAAAGAAGAACATATTAAAATTAATGGGCAAACCTATGGAGGTTACAGTATTTGATGATTAATAAATAGGAAACATAAAGTTTCGTTGCTAATTAAGGATGTTTGTTAGTTTGAATAATTTGGCTTATGCTTTGTAGTTTATGAAATTGCAACATTGACTGCGTTTAAGAGGTCAAAGCTCATTAGAAAACTCTTTTAAATTTAATGATACTTCGAGTCCTTAAATGCAGTTCGGCATTTTAAAAGCAAATGTTTTGCGATTTTGCCATATAAAATACTTATAAATAAACAAAATAATTGGTTAAATTATTAAGGAGTGTGGAAAATTTTTTCCGATAGTATAGCCTACTATTTTCCATTTTCTAAATTGTGTTTATATTTATTTTGGTATTTCAAAAGTTATTAAAGAAAAAAAATTTGATTTTAGTGGACCAAAGATTATACTCAATTCTACGATGTAATATGATTTCTTTAACTTGATGTGGGTCCAAGCTGCATCCATCTTTCGTCTAAAATTCACACTTTTGTCTTTTGCTTAAAGGTGGACCTTTGATGGCAGTCTTGGAATGCTTCGTTTACATTCAAAATGTTATCGTTTTGGTTGCCAAGTGATAATTATTTCATTTGTCAGCTGTTTCATAAGCTTTAGTGAATTTTGCACTTGTTTCTCGCAATAAGATGCCGCTATGTATAACAAGAATGGTTTCCCCTTCAACGCTACTTCCACCCTCGACAAAGTGCTGCTTGGGTAAAAATCATACGGCATAGTGGCATTGAAATCGATAATAGCAATTCCCTCCCTACCTCCCGTGTTATGAATACTGACATTTACATTGAATGTTTCTATTTTTACAACAACCTTTCAAAATAACTTTAAACTAATATGAACGCTTTCAGCATATTCCGGTTCAAATATGTTAAGATATCCTGTTCGGCTTTCGATTAAAAGAGTGTTGAGGAGGGCTCGTTCTCCTATCAACGAAGGATGAAAAACTACCGGTAACAATACATGAAGTTGTGGGGGAAGAATGCAGGCCTTCGAATATATCATAAAGCCATATACTAGAGTCACTCAAAGATTTCATAAATCAAATATACATCACAAATTAATTAGATCATTTGAATGTGCTAACTCTTTTAGCCTTACCTTTACCAAGCGGCATTTACAATTGACTAGTGTTTTGTTCACAAAATATTTTTTATTAACTAATTTTAATATATGTATCTGATATACATATGTCGCTCTTGCCTGGAAAACCCAGGCAAGAGCGAGTTGAACTCAAAGGGTTCCGTATGGTCAATTTGTAATCTTTTTTCGTAAACATGGAAACCATGTGTGATACCGGATTGTCCCCTTCGGATTCGTTTTCCTTGGAGCTGGTACGATTTAGCACCCTCGCTTCCTTCTATCTGCGAGCAATTATTTGCTCACCTTGATTAACGAGATCATATTATTTTGTTCTTGTTTAAAGTTAATTATGTTTTTGAAGCTACAGCGGATAGTTGGATAGATTTCATTTGGGAGTGCTTTGCGCCTTAGGATTCTCAAGATAGTGTTAGGATGTCTGTCTACTGTGTCGAGCAGTTTAAATGCTTTGTCACGTACGTATATTTCGACAGGTTCGATTCTGAGGTCCTTGTAAATGTCCGTATTTCTAACATACCATGAGATTCCGAAGATTTGTCTAATGCTTTTGTTTTGCATGGATTGCAGTGCCTTTATCTTGGTCCATGTCATCTGGTAGAACGCTGTACTACCATATAGTAGCGTCGGCCGTATTATTCGTTTATAGATCAGCAGACGGTTCTTGAGATTGAGTTTCTTGGCCTTAAGGAGTGGATAGCGTTGGGATAGCAGATTATAGCAATGTCCTCGTTTGTTACGTATGTGGTCGGTCCAGGAGAGTTTGTTGTCGAGTGCCAGTCCTAGGTATTTGGCTGTTCTAGACCAGGCAAATTTTCGTTTTTAACAGTCAGAGTTTTCGGTTGTTGTTCTCTTTTTCTACTTATAAATAATGTCTGGGTCTTGTCTGCATTCAACTTGATCTTCCACATGCGAAAATACTTCAAAAGTATGTCTATGGAGAGTTGCAGTTTGATGGTGATGACTCTTGCTTGTTTGGATGAGTATAAAATACAGGTATCGTCGGCATATAGGGACTTGCGGACATTCAAAGGCAGCCGAGGTATGTCTGCAGTAAAGATATTGTATAGTATGGAAGGAATGCGTGATCCTTTTCGAGCTCTAGCTTGAATTTGTCGCATGGTTGAGAGGTGGTTGTCAATTTTGACACGAAATAATCTGCCTTTTTAGAAAGGAGCCAATGATTGGGATGAGCTGCAGTGGCATTTGGGATTTATGCATTTTGTAAATAAGTCCTGCATACCAGACTTTATCGAAGGCTTTGGATATGTCAAACATAACCAAACCCGTTGATTTCCTCCGGTTAAGCCCTATTGTGTGGACTACCCTGGTAAACTGGAGTTCTGTGGAGTGTGCTGGCTTGAAGCCAAAGTGTTCTCCTGGAACTATTTCTTTTCCGGTAACAACCTCAGTTAGCAGGTGTAGTAGCACCCGCTCTACTATTTTCAACAGAGAGGATAATAAGCTAATTGGTCGCCAGTTTTGTGGAAACATGAGGTTTTTACCAGGTTTTGGAAGAACAATAACAATTGCCAATTTCCATATTTTGGGGTATTTTCGCAAGCGGAAAATTGCGTTTATAGTCACTGCTATTGCATGGAGATATTATCTGGGAGCCATTTAACCATAGTTTTTGATATTAAATCAAATCCCGGTGCTTTCCGTCTGTTTAGTACTTGTATGTCTTCAACCTCTTGAAGACAGGTGCTTTGTATTAGGTCGGAGTTTCTTATGTCTGACCTCATGAGTCTCTTGCTCAACCAATTGACGTGATCTTCATGTTCGTCAATGTCCTCCTCATCAGATGAATTTTCACAGAACTGTTGTTCTAGAGTATCTGCAAAGGGCTCTACATTACCACAACTGTTGAATTTGATATAATAAGGGCCGTAAATTGGTGGTATTGTTAGCTTGTTTTTAATACGAAACTATTTGGAAACTCTCAAAAAGCATTGCACTCAGGCTCCAGACTTTGCAAGAAGCTCTCTTACTGTTCATTAAGGAATTTTGATATCCGATCACGAATTTTGTTTGTAATTTGATTTGCTTCCTGGCGTAATCTAGGATCGCCTGTGTTCCTAGCCCTTCTCCGAGCTCGATTCCTCCTGCTTTTAAGTTTTTGATGTCGTTAGGGAGTTCATAGAGGTTTCTTACCCTTGTCAGAGTTGTGACTGTGTTGTTCTCTTTTGCCTGTATTATTTTGCTTGTGATTTCTTCTATCATTTTTTCAGTGCCGCTGGCTATTTCAGGTTTTTGAATAGTTGTTTTTTTAGCCAGTAAGACTTAGAAAGCTGGCCAATCAGTTTTCTTCTTTACTTGTAGATGTTCGTCTATGAATATTCATCCTATTAAGAAGAGCACCGGTTTATGATCGGATGAAAGTTCGTCTAGGACTTCGATGCGCACATCGTGTTCAAAGGTACGCGATATACTAATATCAAGAGGATTACTATTTCGGTAGCCGTAATGTGCTGGTTCGTTGGGGGTATGCAGGCTAAATGGATTATCTGTGATGAATCAATTTAACTCAGTCCCAGCACAGTTGCTTCTCACAGCTCCCCAACTTCGGTGACAGGCATTGAAGTCTCCGGCAAGGGGTATGGAACCCTGAAAGTCTAGAAGTTTTTTAATATCTTCAATGAGTGTAGCTGCATGTGGGCGGCTGTATACCGAGGCTGCCATGAATTCAAAAGAATCTATCCGCACTTCGATTGCAGTAGGTTCTAGCGTTTGTAAGGTAGGTGTCAATACGAGATTATGGTTCACATTCCTTCTCACAAGAATGGCCGTTCCGCCTCTTCTTCCTGTTGTTCTGTCATTTCTGTACAGAGAATAGTTAGGCAATTTCCAGGCTCCAGAAAGGTTTCCTGGATGAGAATAATGTCAAACTTATAATCAAATATAAGTTGAGACAACTCGCCAGTCTTATGAAGCAGGGAATTCACATTCCATTTGAGAATAGTTAAATGATCTATAAAGTTCATATTGTTTATTTGTCAGTGTGCTGTTGATACTGTTTTGTGATGCAAACATTCCATGAATCATTTTCGCTATCATGTCTTGCATCATGGTTTGGAACTGTGTCTGTATGGTGGGAAAGAGTCTGTCCATGTTGTTGTTTGTGGAGTGTTTTCTTGTTTTTGTTGTTGTGCAGATGTTGTGGTGGTTTTATTGCTATTTGCTGCTCCAAATTGTGCGAAAAATTTCCTGACATTCACTAGGTTTCGAGGACATCCATCATAGTTGGCTGGGTGTTCCCCACTACAGTTCACACATTTTGGCTTTTCCTTTGTTTTTTTAATGCATTTTGAAAAATAGTGGAGTCCATCGCATTAAACACAACGGGCCTGTGCGTGACATTTTTTGGAGGAGTGTCCAAACTGCTGGCAGCTGTGGCACATAAATTGTCCTGTATTGGGGCGTTGCACTTCGACAGTGCATAGGAGGTGACAAATTGCCCTTATATTGTATATGTCAGTCTCAAATTTAGGAAGGAGGACCATCACCAACCTGGATGGCCAATCTCTTAACTTTAGGTGGTGGATTTCGATATACCGGATTTTAGAGGGAAATCACTTTATATGGTAAATTGTCTTTTGTTGTAATCTATCTTTTCATGTACTCGTATGAGTAAATATGTGGACTAAGATTAATTGTTAAAAGATGTTCTGTTTATAAGTTTTTGATATGAACCTAATATATATTGAGCTAATAATATTTTCTTAGCCCTGATAGCGGTCTTACTGAAAGGTTGAGGGATTTAAAAATGGTTAAAAATTGAGAACCATATGGTTTAAATCAAAAGTTACAACGATGAGTTGTATGAACACTTTGAAGATCCAACTCTTTCCTCTTTTGTGAAGTAATATAAAATTCAATGGGCCGGCGATTAAAAAAAACAATGAAAGGAAACCGGCTATTCAAAAGAACATTGACGGTTAGAGCACAAGGTAGACGTCCAGAGGGAGGATTGATGACCTGATGGGAAGATAGAAATGATTGGATCATAGTAGTCTTTGCGTATAGACGTCTTTTAAATCGCTCCTGTCAAAAGTTTTCAAAAATTAAATTAATTTTTTAAAAACGTTAGTCCGAAGTTAATTTTGATCGGAAAAAATCTTATATTGTCGAAGTAATAGACTCAGGAAATTTCTATCGAATATTTTAACTTCGATTGGTAACAAAAAACAAAATCACAAAGAAAATTTCGCCGCTGGTATGTAGGAGCCCGACGGCTTCCCACCGTTGGGGCAACCTGGGGAAACGACGAATACGAAACTGGCGACAATCACCAAAAGAAAACATAACGAAGAAAACTCCGCAGATGGAGGGTGCAAGCTGCAAATAATAGCGGACAACCAACAAATGGCCAAATTGCAGAAAGAAAATGATGAGCTAAGGCAAGAGATACAGTCTCTCAAGGATGTTTTCAAGAAAGGGATGAAGCCTCAAAAGACGCAGCCACAAAATCAATGGCAACAGGTAACAAAGCCGAAGAAAAGTGAAAAGCAAGTAAATCCAGAGGAAGTTCATAGTGCTGGTGGCACCAACAAGAGCCAAAATTATTTTGCAGCGCTGGAGGGATTAACCGAAGATATGGAAATCGAAGAAAACATCGGAGGTAATTTTAATCAAGATAATGACGTTAATTTTTTTCAATATTTAAAGAACAAAAATAAGGAGAAAAAACCAGCCCGCAGCTCTGCTGGTTCTTTTGAAAAAGCTTCCAACAACACAGAAAAAGTTCCGCCAATCAACGTGTTCGGACAAACCGGGAAGCATATGGTTCGGCTATTGGCAGCCGAAAATAAACTGGCCAATTTCGAAATCAAAAGAGTTAATGCCGAAAAATTAACTATAAGGACGAAATCACTGGTTGATTTCAATTCAGCCAAAGATGCGCTGATTTCTGGGGAGGTTCCACACTTCACCTATACCCCAAAAAGTGAAAAAAATCAGACCTTCTTGTTGAAGGGTTTGGACAGCGGAGAGGATACGGTCGATCTTCTTCAGGTGCTCAAGGAGGCTGCACTAGATATTGATTCAGTCTAAGCCTTTGCGACAAGAAGGTTGACCATAGAAAGGAAGATTTTACCACTTTACCTGGTACAAATTGCAAATAAGAGCAGTCCAAGTGCCCTTCAACAAATAAGGTACCTGAATTTCAGAGTGGTGAGGTGGGAACGCCTCCAGAAAAGAGAAATTCACCAGTGTTACTGGTGTCAAAGATTTGGACATTCGACTGCCAATTGCGCCATGCACTATCGTTGCGTTAAATGCAAAGACGTTCATGCTCCCGGTGAGTGAGAATTGGCTCAGACAGAGCCTAAAGGAAAATTATACTGCGTTAACTGCGGTGTTTTTGGTCACCCAGCATCATATTGAGGATGCTCCCGATATCAACATGCAAAAGTTAAATTTGCTCCAAAGCAAGCACAAGTACACCGTAATATCATACCTTCCAACTTCGTCAAGCCCGGAGTATCATTTGCACTCGCTGCTAGAGGACCAGCAGAAAATGCTGGAAATAATGTAAATAATGTAAGTGGCAATAATGAGCTGCTTCTCAAAATTTATCAGCAACTTAATTCTTTATCGGAGAGAATCGATAAACAAGATTCAAAAATTAACTTTGCTTTTCAGCGTTTAGGTCTTTCAAGTGCCTAATAATAACTTGTCATCCAGTCATATTCCCATGGATAGGCTTCGCCTCATATCGATCAACGTCAACTCTATCGTTGCTATACATCGACGTGATTATCTCCTTGAAGTTGTTGTTAAGCAAAAGCCTGACATCATACTTCTCACTAAAACCCACCTCAATACATGGCATTCCATGGAATTCAAAGATTTTGCATTCGTAAGAAACGATAGGGTAATACGTGATGGGGGAGGTGGCACCGGGATATTGGTTAGAAGACCCTATTGTTTCCAAAATATTGAAAAAGTCGAATTCAAAAACTTTGAATTTCGTGAAGTGTCCGTCATCAAAATTTCACTGCCAGGTGGGGATAACCTCTTCGTTATCTCTGCCTATGCAACTGGTCAAAATGTTCTCAAGTTCAAGGAGGAACTCAATTCCTTGTTTAAAATACTCGAATTGAACAGGCTGCATAATTATTATATTTTTGCCGGTGACCTGAATGCCAAGCATACATCATGGCTGAACGCCACCAATAATCCAAGAGGTGTATTCCTGAAATCATGGATAACAGAGAACCAAATTGAATACAGGTGCAACCTATATGGGTCGGAGTTCCCAACATACCCTAGGACAAATTCATATTTGGACCTCTGCATTGCTGACGCAAGACTTGAATTCAGCTTTAATAGTCCTCAACGGAAACTGCAGGTGCTTCCTTACGATAGCGACCATAACCCAATCGTAATGGAAATCAATCATCAAAGGGATGATTTCTTCCTCATTCCAGTTCAACATGAAAACCATCGGTTGAATTTCAAAAAAACAGACTGGCGAAAGTTTCAAAAGAAGTTTAATCGGGAGTACCAGAAGCAATGTCCTCCTTCTGATGATGGCAACGCTTGCTCAATGGTTCCTAATAACAGAAATTTAACTGACGATGAAATAGATCTCTATTTGTCGATGTTAGAGAAGCTGACGTTGGAAACAATTGAGAAAGTTGTTCCTAAGATTAAACATCGAAACAATATGGAAGGATATGAAACACCAACCATCGCAAGGTTGAAAAGATTCAAAAGCCTCCTTCTCACACGCGTCAACAATACTTATCGACGATTTTTGGACTACAACCATCCGTCGTTGGCTTTGTTGAAATTACACCTGAAGAATGCCAGGAACTTAATCCATTCATACTTCAGGAGTGAGGTCAGCAATCAATGGGCGGAAAAACTGAGGGGTATTAGCCCACAGGACCCAGATGGCGTTTTCGTGAAAGTGAATAGCTTACTCCGCAGGAAGTCTCGAGTGAAGGTATCGAATCTTGAAGTCACTAGTGATGAGATAAATCTTCTCGATAGAGCTGGTATCGAAATTGATAGTACGACTCCGGCTAGAAATGGAAACAGGATTATATGTGATGGATTGCAGAAACTTGCCCTGATTGGAACTTATTTAGAATTGGTTGATCTGCCAAACCCAGAGAGAAGGAATGAAATATTTTCAGAGGTCGTTGAAGCAAAAGTTTCCGACTTCAAATCAAGCCTGAACGGCCAATCAATTCTTCATTTCAATGAAACATTAACATCTGACCTCATACCGACCTTGAATCTTATTGATTATTTTGTCAGCTATGAAGACTTGTGTTTCATATTTCGCAGAATAAACAACAAGAAATCATGTGGTACTGACGGTATTCCAAATATAGTTCTCCGACATTTGCCTGAGGTTGCTTTTAGGAATTATTGCATATTGTTTAACAACATGTTGAGCAATTCATATTTCCCAAATGAGTGGAAAAAGGCTAAGGTATTTCCAATCTTGAAGAAAGGAAAAGAATCTTCATGCCCTAAAAGCTATCGTCCAATCAGCTTGCTGCCTAATATCAGCAAGGTGTTTGAAGTGATACTCAACAGAGCATTAAACGCCCACATTGAGGAAAATGAGTTGATGCCGAATTGCCAATTTGGTTTTTGTGCCAGGCATTCGACCATACATGCAATAACGAAAGTAACAGACATCTGTTGGAAACTAAACAACAAAGAATGTGTTGGAGCATGCCTCATTGATATGGAGAAAGCCTTCGATACGGTGTGGTTAGATGGACTAGTTTTCAAACTTCTTCAGGACAGGTTCCCCAGACACCTTGTCGCCATGATGTGTAATATGTTATACGGGAAATCATTTGTTGTAACTGATGGAAATCTGACAACAATGGTTGAATGGTCTACAGCAGGGAACAGTTACTGCGCCCTCGCTTTTCTCAATATTCATTCGCAAGCTATTGAACGGCTTTGATTTTAATGTCTCGCCAACACGATCATTGGTAGCGTTTGCTGATGATCTGATCATCTATACGGCAGACCAAAAAGCTACAATAGTTCAGAGCAATCTTCAAAAAATGTTTAATGATGTGCAGCTCTACACCGACGATTGGCGAATGAAAATCAATGCGCAGAAGTGCGAAACAATTTTGTTTCGGACAACGCTGCAGGGGGCCAGTCGAGCCTGAAACGTAATTGAAAGGATTTCCACATTATGGCTGGTGAGGGTAGTTCAGAACGGGTTCCACATAAATCCTGTGTTCGATACCTCGGTGTTCATCTCAATCAGTATCTGTACTATACTGAACATGTCAAAATCATGCTCAGTAAAGCACTAAAAGTAGTCATGGCCCTTCGGCGACTCTTTCATTCCATATACATTGATCAAAAAGTCAAAGTTATTTGTTACAAGACCCTGGTTAGGCCAGTTTTGACATACGGATGCCAGATCTGGTACAACCAGAGTGCTAGTATAATGGAAAGATTAAGAGTTTTCGAAAGGAAATGTCTTCGTGCATGTACTGGTTTGTACAGAAAGCCTGAGACGGATTGGAAGCACTATATATCGAATAGAAAAATTTATCAAACCGCTCAAGTGACAAGAGTCGATATCTTCATATTGAAACTTCTTCGGAATCATATCGCAAGATCTGTAACTGAGAGTGAAAACCCTTGGATCTCACAGCCGTTCCACCCTACAGACGGGTATATTGTGACTTGCCTCACTACTGGCTTCGTTCCTCCAGAAGCATTCGTGTATTTGGACAGGAATCGATATGTTTTTGATTCTGACGGCGTCCCAATCATATATCACATATACCGACGGGCCACCGATAAGAAGATAAAATATCCTCCAAATCTGAGTTCACGAGACCAACAATTCCAATGGAGATACTCATTTGCTAGATTCGTTGAGGCTTGTCGAGCTGAGATGGAACAATCTAGGTATTGGTGGCTGAATGACAATGTCTAAATTATTCGTGTTTATTTTCTGTTTTGTGCTTTTTCTCGTTACTTAGTTTTTTAGATTCATCTCATTATTGCTACATCTAGTATTGTTGTTTATTTGAATTATCAATTAGGTATAGGTTTCAATATAAGGTAACGTTTTTTTTTTTGTTTTTTGTTGATTGAACTTATTTAGAATTAGGGTGTAACATACGAGTATTAGGTATAGGATATAAGTTCATTGCTGTGTTAGTAGTATAAGTAATTTTTGAATAATGCTGGTTGGTTTTTTTCTCCTTTTTCCAATTGAATCAAAAAATATCTAATAATCTTAATTAATTTAAATTTGCAAGTGTATTTATTTCACTAAATGTGTTTAACTGATAACGTATAAATTTAGAGAGCCATTTGGGCCATTAAGTTTTTTATAGTTTTATTGTTTGGAATTTGCTTTATGTTCTTTTAAAAATTTATAACGATTGGTATTAAATAAAGCGCTTTTGACTTTGACTTGACTTTGGAAGATAGGAATGAAGCTGACAGCCGATCCTGTTGGTCAAGGTCGGAGAACCATCATAATTGGAGGAGATTAATTCTGGAGGCCAAGGCTCGGCTTGGGCTGTTGCACCGTAGATGATGATGATGATTTGTTTGTGCATATTTGGGTCACAAAAAATAATACGTGTATCAAATTTGAACTGAAACGGTGCTGTAGATTCGGAGTGAATCGGCTGTGGTAGACGGACAAACAGACATACGAGTGATCATATAATGGATGAACTCTATTTAAGCATGAGAAACGATTTTTTTAATTGTCATAATGAACGCTTATACGTCATAATGAACGCTTTATGATGATATATGAAAAATATGGTTATAATCAAATTGTCAGTTCAACAGATATGAAACGCGTAAAACAAAACTAATGCAAAAACTCAGCTACCTAGCACATAAAAATTTGATGGAACTTGGGAAAAATTAAGATCTTCATTGAGTTCCATAATTAAATGGATAAGATATTTACCTTAACATCACTGCTGCTTTTCACTACTGTATCCGCTCCTGGTGGAGCAGAGGGATTAGTTATTTGTCCATTTGTTGAAACATGCACGTTTAAGTCACAGCCTACTAAATCACCTTTACCTATAAAAAAGAAAAACCAATTTAAGACTACTGAATACAAATCTTATATTTGCACTAAAGCACGAATAAATGTTCGCTTACCTAGAATTGCTACAACCATATTATTCTTAATCACTTCCATCGAACCATTGCATAAATAATAAATATAATTTAGTGCGTCGCCTTTATGTATCAGGAACTCGCCAGGAGCGCAGAAATTTGTTTTAATATGCAAAGATAGTAACTTCAGACATCCCTAGGAATAAAATAAACATTATTTCTAAGAATCACACGTGGACGCGCTTGTGCGTTCTAATTATTGTCCATAAACTTTTCTTTATCTGATTGGAATTCATTGGGCATAAAGCTAACACCATTCAAAAAATCTTGTACAAGTGAGGTCAAAGGATGAATCAATGAAACATAATAGGGTAGATATCATTCAAGACTAACAAATAATACATATTGAAAAATCTAGAATGAAAAACATACATAAATAATGATTGAAAGTAATTGTGCTTCTGTAATTTAAGATTTTTGCTGAATTCTCGTTTGCAAATAACAAGTAATTGCTAAGAAATGCAAGGAAGTGAAAATCATAACTATCAGCTTCATCAATTCAATTCAGATACTATTATATTATGTAAGGAAAAAAATATAATAATGACATTACCTGCGATGCTGATTCAAATATCGGAAGTTGAAGAATTTCTCGATGAAGATGCATTGAAACGTCACCTCGGAGCTCCTCGGGAAATTCCTTCAGTGTCTGGAAAGAGAGGCAAACAAAAGAAAATCTGAATATGCAAATATTTCACAATACACAAGAATTTTCTGATCGAAAGCAAAACTAGGGTGAAGATGTTATCCGTTCACAAGAAAAGAATCCGGTAAACATCCTTTGTTGCTGGGTTGAACTAAGGCATGTTTATGCCACATATTCTATAGAAAAAATACTCTTTCCATGTAATATGAAATCTCTCAGAGTTACTTGTAGAGATTCCATGCAAGCAAAGAAGTCAAGTACTTGTAATATTATTGTAATTAAATAAAACTCAACTGAAGTACTCGTATATACAGGAATTTCCAACATATAATGAAATATAATTATCGGTTCGGAGCTCAGCAGAAAAACAACTAACATTTTTACTGAAGTTCAAATACTTTCTTTTTTTATTCATGTACATACCAGATATGAATTTTCTTTTATAATGACATTAATGCAATTAACTTTATTAAGAAACTTAGACATATGAAAATTGCCAGCTTTGTATGAGAAGTTAGAAAGTGAACAAATTGACCGAATTTAAATATTGTACAACTGCCGAAGAAATCAATACGGTCATAAAAATGAGATACTCTAACCATCTCTCAGCGAAGGCCCGAGGAGGCTGTAGTGCTACAAAGAGAAGAAATATTGTATTAAACGTGCTTTTACGTTTATATGAAAAACTATAAAGACTAGACTCAGACTCAGCAAACTAAAATTAATATAGAGTTTGTAAATAGACAAGATTTTGAGATAAAAGTCACACAACAGTATGCTGTTTTCGGTCCCGTACATAATGTGTCCTCAAGTGGCGGATAGAGGCGTGGCCTTATCGGTTATTCTGTATTCAAGTTCACTGCGATTTTGTTTTCAGGATGTTTAGCTTAGTTTTTGAATAATCATGACAATACGAACTACGCTATAACAAACTCTATGAATTGTTACAACAAATAAAGCAAAGGACCGAGACTTGACATCGTAAATAGGCTTGAAATATATAAACATAGAAGAATAAGCGGTAACAGTTTCACCGAACGAGGCTATTTCGAGGCTATTTTATCAGCAGACAACCACACTCTTAGACGTCTTAGATGAAAATGGAAACGACGTAAAACAGAACAAACGAACATCCAACAATAAAAAAAACTAATATTCCTCTACCTGACCTAATTTAGTAACTGACCTAATTTAATACCTGGTCTAATTTAGCACTACCCATCCAAGGACTATATACTCGTTAATACATTCCCTTCAACACATCCTTTAGACACTGAAGATGTCTCAAAGGAGTCGAAATGCGTCTGTTTACACAGCAAAGAAAGGCCCGACGGCTTTTCAGGAAAAAGAGAATTGGCCAGCGGACACCAAATAAACAAAATTATTGACTACAACTCTGCCAGCCAGGCAAAACTGTTGCGATCATTCCACAAACTTGCCCTAGGACTTAATCGAACCATAGTAAACATATGGTTTAACCAACATTGTTCAAAGAACAACATTACACCAGCATTTGCAAAATCGTAACAAAGCAAAACACAATTGCTACACAAAACACACAAAGTAGCGCACAAATACTCCCCATTTAAAATGAAATAAGAACATAGTACATAAAGAAGGATGTAATCAACTGACAACTACTGTATTTATATTTAAAATTAACTAATATTATACAAACTGAAAACTTTTTACAGTTCTACAATGACGTTAGACAAAATATTGATACTCAGCTCAAAACTAAATATGAGACTATGGCAAAGAAACTGATTAAAAAATAAAACAAAACGACCACACCAGTGAACAGAGTCTTCTATCCATGGACTGTAAATCTATCAGATGCGCCTTTTAAGATACAAGAAATGGATCAGCTAGATAAAGGACTGCAACATAACTTCTATAATACCAACCGCAACAAAGACATAGAATAACTAGTAAACAGCACTGAACTAGCCACATACAAAACGCCGCAGAAAGAACAGACACATCCAAGGCATACTGCAGTAGATATACTGTTACAAAAAATACGCACTGGCATAAGCAAAACGAATTTCCACAAAGACCAAAAGTTATTAAGACACATATAGAAAAACCTTATGGATAACCTATTATCGGTGACAAAGATTGATAAAGGACATACAACGATAATCATAAAAACAACAGACTGCGAACGAAAAACAGGAGACGTCACTAGCGCCAACGGATACAAACTAGCAAACAAAGACGTCACCAATAAGTTCCAAGCAGACTTGTGTTCTGCTATTATATAATCCCCACTAACCACTCAAGCATACAAAGTAGTGAAAAGCCTGAAGCGTGGTTATCAGCCCAAAACCACGCTCTGTCGTGATGAAATCGGCAATATCATCGCTGATGAAACCAAGATTGAGAAAAGATGGACATCATATTTTAAGAACCTCCTCAATCCTCCACACAGCTCCAGAGCATCGGAGCCTATAAATATCTGCGGAGAGCTATTATTGGCCCCACCAACTCTGAATGAAGTTTGTCCCACCACCAAAGCCCAAAAGAATAATAAAGCTCTGGGCATCTATGAGATTCCAGTCGAGCTCATTAAATATGGTGGCAGCAGTGCTCATCAACCTATTCACAAAATTATCCAGTACATTTGGCAGCAAGAACATATGCCGAAAGAGTGGAGCCAATCAATTATATTCCCTATCCACAAAAAAGGTGACAAGCTACAGTGCGAAAATTATAGAGGCATATCACTACTTTGTACGGCGTACCAAATATTTTCAAAGATCTTAGAAAATAAAATCAGATCATACACCAACAGTATAATTGGGAAGTATCAAGGTGGTTTTAGAGCAGGCAGATTGACGATAGACCAATTGTTTACAGTCAAGCAGGTACTTTAAAAAAGCTGGGAGTTCAATATCGACGTTCACTAAATTTTTGTTGACTTCAAGCAAGCATACGACAGTATTGATCGTAACGTATTGTAACGAATAACGCTTTGCTTTGGCATCCCAGCCAAATTTGTCCGTCTTACCAAAATGAAAATGACGTCGACAACCCCCAAAGTCCGCATCAATAACCAACTCACCGATGCCTTTGACACAAATATCGGACTAAAGCAGGGAGATGGGCTGGCCCCATTGCTAATCAATTTGGCTCTGGGGCACGTCATAAGGAAGCTACCTGTCAATACGCGAGATACATTACTATTCAAGTCCAGCCAAGTAGTAGCCTATGCGGACGACATCAACATTTTGTCACGGTCGTTACCAACTGCCAAAGAACCCTTGCTAAAACTCGACAGCGAAGCAAAACTAGTAGAGCTACAAGTCAATGAAAATAAAACAAAGCTCATGACGCAGTCGAGGAAAAATACCTCAAGTACACAAAACATCACACTTGGCGAATATAGTATCGAAAATGTGGGTAAATTCGTGTATTCAGGCGCCAAAATAATGAAAACGGAGAATAAAAGAGACGAAATACGCCGAAGAATACAGCTCGCAAGTAAAAAATTTAATTCTGTTCTGACGATCTTGAACACCAGCTGCATACACAGAAAAACATAACTCCAACCATACAAATCTATGATAAGACCTATGTTATGCTATGGGTGTGAAACATGGACCCTAACCCAAGCATCCGCAAATATATTAAACGCCTTTGAGCGACGGGTCCTAAGGTGGATAATCGGAGCGAAGCTAGACAGGGAGCAATGGCGAATTCGATGCAACCATGAGCTATATGAAATTTATGACGAGCCGGAGGGCTCAACGATTGTAGGACTGCGGAAGCTGCAATGGGCTGGATACATGAATCGTATGGATGTACAACTGATACCCAAAAAGGTATTCGTTGGGAGAACTGACGGCTGGAGACCAGTGGGGAAACCGAGGAAACGCTGGTCTGACTCGGTTGACGAAGACAGTTCATTGGTGCTCGGATTTCGGAATTGGAGCACGCAATCAATGGACCGAGACAGTTGGAGGCACTATTTGCAGGAAGCGAAGGCCTGAGAGGGGCTGTAGCGCTAAAAAAAAGAAGAATCACTCCTATAGCTGAGCACCACTACATAAACTTAAATCTACAAACACCACCCTTTAAAGCACAACCAAAGCTTCGCAAACTCAATATCCTTATCTGGCCTATCGTCAACTACCAACTAACTCCTGTATACCTATTAGCATGGTACTTGGCGACGATAATGGCTAATGTCATGCATCTTGACGACAAATACACATTACACATATAATCTAGCTAACTCTACCACTTCTTTAAAGTTGCATGACACTAGTCGACTATTATCATTAGGCATCACCAACTTCTATACATCTATACCCATCGATGAAACAACAGCCAATGGTTCACATATCAACTGCTCATTCTCATAAAGACCACAATCAAGCAAAACTATTTTAAGTTCGATAACAACTCATAAATTGCCAAAAACAGTCTGGGTATGGGAGATCCGATATCGTCAATAATGTCAGAAATATTTTTACAATCTTTGAAAGAATTCTTTATACCGGAAGTTGTCAAAAGGTTCAATGGAATATTTTACAGACTATATGTGGATGACAATATCATTGTTATTGACTCACGAAAAATAAACAAGACGAACTATTTACTTATATGAACAAAGTACACCCAAACGTAGATTTCACTGTACAAAAAGAAACAAACGAACAACTCAACTATATGGACCTAACCATGACCCGTGAAGGAACACAATTACACTACAAAATATACAAAAAACCAATCTCAACTGATCGTATCATACACGTAACATCGACCTATCCCGCACAACATTAGCTAGCAGCGTAAAAATTAATGGTGCAGAGACTCCACTCCATCCCCATAGCTCCTGCTAACTAATAAAACAAGCTAAACAATATTCACCGAATGGCTAATAATCACTGATACAAACAACGTGACATTAACAAACTCGTTACGCAATACAAACAAAAATAGGAACGCCAACTGAATGAAACTCATAAGAACGACCAATAGTGAATTTTATAAAGATAAGTTGGCAAAGAGACATACAAGCTATCAAACTTTCTTACGAAATACAAATTGCAAACTGTATTCAGAACGAACAACAACATAGGAAAGTGAAGCCAAAACTGAATGACACAGCAATATATGAGAACAGCCGAATATACAAAATGACATGCAGCGGAATATGCAAAACTAACGACAAGGTACCAAGAGCATTTACGTTCTTTCGTACTCAACAAGGTAGACTCCAATTATGGGACATACCTACAAAACCAGGCACAGCAGCCTGACGCTATGACAAACTCTATGACATTGCTACACAAACAGAGCAAAGGACCGAGACCTGACATCTTAGAAAGGCTTGAAGTGCATAAACACAGAAAAACAGACGGTAATATCATCAGCGAACAACTTGTAACAAATCCAATGCAATTTTCTCAGTACTAGGACATACTTTTAGATGAACATGGAAACGAGATGAAACAGAACAAACCGACGTATCTGACTTAATTTAATAACTGACATAATTTAATACCTGACCTAATTTAGCACTATCTGTTTAACGTGTCTACTTACACAACAAAGCTAGGTCTGCCAGCTTTAAAAAAAAAACCAATGTTCCAAATCATTTCCAAAATATTAATCGAAATATCTATTTATCTGTAGTGTCTAGGACCTTTGCAATCCCGTGCTTCCACAGTATCATGTGTTTTTGCTGTTGTTATTATTAAACATTCAAATGGCTGTAACTTAACTGTTTATGGCTCGATTTTTATAAAATTTCCAGAACACATTAACTCACAACTATGCAACCCGGTTTCGATTTTAAACAAATTTAAGGGTCTAATTTTGATTTTATGGGCAAATTAGGAACATTTATAAAATTTGCTATTTTTAACAAAGTTCTTTGAATTTGGCTTCTCAAGTATTTATTGTCGTTTACTCACAAAGCGAATGATGATTTTTTCAGACTTCTTGGAAAATAAGTGTACAATCGCAAGGGAAGGTGAAACAATTTTAGTGTACCTACATTTTGCATCCCTCAACCCTTTTGAAGCAAAAAATGTCAGTTTAAGTCCTGTTTTTAAAAATCCTCATCAAGACCTTTTCAAGGTCATTCCCCTATATAAACTCCATTAAACACCTTACAAAATTCTGTTTTGCAATATATGTATCTAAACACTGAAGAAACAAAATGTCATGTCTATGGCTGCAGTAGTTTTCGACCAACAGATGGATGGACAGATGCGTCGCATTTTTAATAAGTTTTTGTAAAATTTCTATGCAAAACCCTAAGAATGGACAAAGAATTTGGAATCTGAAATGTAGCATTACTGTACAATACGAAACTGAGGCTTTACAAAAACATCTTCGAGAAGCTTTTTGCTATGAAAACAGCATCCTTGTTCTCCATGCAAAGAAATGGCTCGACAGCAAAAAGAAAGAGATTAGGCAGTGGCAGAGAATTTAGATTTGCTTTTTTGTAAATATAAAAAATACCAAATGTAGGGACCAATTTCGAACCCATTTACGAAAGGCTGTTATGCGAATTAAAATTAAGTTAACTATCATACTCTACTTGAAAAGAAGGATGACGTTACGAAGGATGATGACACCCCCCAACATCAGAAAATACTATTTGGAGACTTCAATGCTAAAGCTGGGAAATAAATGGCTCACAGGGGAACAACGAAAAGATACAGCCTTTATAATTTCTTCAACAAAAAAGGACATCGGCTGATCGGGTTTAGTACTAGCAAAGCTTAAATTGTAAACTCAACCTGCGTCCAACATCGTGCCCTTAAATAAAATAAGCATTGGCTGATGGCAGGAATTTCAACCAAATGGACCCCATAGCCATCGACAAAAGAGATGTTTTGAACATCATGTGCGTGATATTTCACTATTCTTACCAGTTATTTGAATCATCCAGATGTATATAAAAGATTCAAAATCCCTGAAAAGCACTATTTTTACTTTCCTTCTGCCAGATCTCGATATTTCAGGGACTAATTGTCTCATTCATTAGTGACGGCATTCTGACGCTGTGTCCTCTTTGCATTGGCTTTTGTAGCCTACGTTTTATTTAAGTCGATAGAAGGTCATTAACTTAGAAGACTTTTTAAATAGTTATTTTAAGTACAACTAAGGGTCATTAAGGTATCTGACCTAAAAATTTTACAGAAAATCATCTTATTATCATTTAGAAACTATCTTGTTATGACTACATCAACTCTATTAAGTCACTGTAGCCATTGCCAATATATTTGTCCGTCCCTTTTTCCTCCCGGAACTCACCATATCCACAAATTTTTGCATGCATCTAGTCTCCACCGTAGGATGTAGGAATTTTGCATTATTTCAAGATATGTATATGCCCTGCTACTACATACTTTGCTGTTTCCGTTGAACCCCGTTTGGTAATTTGTTCCATTTTTATAGTTTTGTACTAAAATACAAAAAAACTTTGTGGAAAGGCCAGAAGTGGTGACTTCTTGCAAGTTTTTGGTTGAAAATTTTTTTCAAAGGTTTTCAAGGAGGGTCTCCTCATATAGGGAGATTACCCTTCAAACGTTTTTTTTCACCATTGGTAGTCGAGTAGGGAGTCATTTTAAAGGTCTCATAAGATTTTTGAAAACAAGTCTTAAAATTACCTTATCGGTAACGTGGGGGCAGCAGAAAGGGAAATGTACGAACTTTTGATGAAAATCCCAAGAAAATAAGAGGGCTTTGGCCGATTTGAAATACATATTAACTATGAACGTATGATATCGTTTTTGTAATTCCCTACAATTGTAATTCCATGCAATGGCAATAACTCACTTGATTACGATTTAATTTCCATGAAATTTCGTAGGCATAAGGATCTTATATCAATTTACTTTAACGAACAACTTTAAGAAGTTTGAGGGCACTGTTTCGATTTTTGGGGCAAAATGTAAAATTTACAAATCATACTATTATTAACAGTAATATATAATTTTTCTTTATTGGAATGTATGCGGTACAGAGGCCTTATAATATAGTAGGTGTTCTGACAAAGTCATCTCACCATCGTTTGAACATTACTTAAAACTATGCATATTATCGTATTTCTATGAGATTATTACAATTAGCTAGAGGAAAATTTAGGCAAAAACCTCTACTGAACTTATTATTAACAGAGTTGAGTGAATTTCTGAGGGGAGGGGACACAAATATTGTTCGCGCATTCGCCTAATTAAAAAATAACTTATTTTTCGGATTCTGAATAAGACTTTTCATTTGATACTATACTCGATTACAGTTGGTGAAAACAATTGTTGGAACCACTTTGTTATAACGGGGCGCCCCTTGAAAAATTTTGATGCATTTGATAAGACCTAAACTTTTGGAAAAAACAATTTCTGAGCTTCTCACAGAGTTTGAGCTTTGTTGCTTCTGTAGTTTCGGAGGAAACTTCTTGGGACGCACGGATAGAAGGACAGACGGACGGATGAATGGACTGATGGAAAGATGGGCAGACTGACAGAAAAGATGGGAAACTAGTAGGTTTTTGCAGACAGCCCTCACAATTATGGAGCTAGATCCAATAGCAAATGATTTAGCGGCTAAAATTCGTTGAACTTTGCTAATAGTAGTCGGATTTCACATTTTTGTCAGTAAAACTGTGTTATTATCATTAAATTGGATGAAATCAGACCTAAGTGGTTCTTTAAAATAACATTTTATTTTATAAGTTTCAATAAACTTACCGACGTTATAGCCATTTGAATTTCCTCCGATTACAACAGTTATGTACGATTTTTCTACTACATGGTCTTTCCATCGAATCAGACACTACACTTTTGATTGAATCTTCTCCGGGTTTTCAGATAAAGTGAATAACAAAAGTACATTTAAGATTCAGGTCATTCAATGATTTTAATAATATTGGAATAAAACGTTGGCCGGTATAAACCGAGTTCTTTTGAAGCAAGAATATAATTATTGTTCATGTCGTCAATGTTTTTCTTGAATTAAATCATTCTATTTATCCAAAAATTGTAGGTTAAGTACAAAAATCTTTTGACATGAGCGTAGTTCTGTTTACCCGACATGTTTGATGTATTCCTGCCACCTGGTTTTCGCTAAAATAAAGTCATATTGCACTCGGAACAAGTGTTCTTATGTATACATCCTTTTTCTTCAGTATTTGTCGTGTCCTTTGCTGATCCTTGCAATACTTTTAGGCAATATCTTTTGTGTTATCTGTCCGAGCTTTTTTGGGATTGTTGTATGCGTAAGGGGTGTCCTTGTTGCCTTTATTTTCTGTCAAAAAATGTCGTCATCTGATTTTCTCATTGCTCCTGCTTTTTTTCGTACGTGTTCTTTGATCATTTTCTAGTTGTACTCATTTTTGTTTGCTGTATCCATGATATATTCTTTATACAATTGTAATCGCTCATTCGTCATTGGTACCATAACTATCCGTTGAATCATTTTATCATACACTGCCATTTTATGCATACGAGGTGTGACACTTAAGTAATGAGAGAGTAATTTTATTGCCGCGCTTGTAGTAAACCTGCGACCTTCAAATTCCCTTCCCCTATCCCAGCATCCTTCCCCTATTCACTGATATATTTACAATTGCTCTAGCTTGTTTAGTTCGCCTGATGTGTCGTGTTGAGGACGTGTGTTCGTGGTGCTCGTCACGAAAATGGGGAAACGAAATCAAGAGGAACGCGTCGCGATAAAATCTTGCACCAAATTGGGGGAAACAGCTTCGGAAATGTACGCTAAAATTGTAAAAGTGCATGGTGATAGTGCTCTTAGTCGAGCCCAGAACAACCTTGTTTCTTAGCTACGTTATTTGACTCTAATAGGAGATTGGGTAAACCGATTTGCAAAAATTATTATGCTGATATACGGGTAGCACTATCTAGCATTCAATACTTGTAATTCTAATTGTAATTTCATCAATATTTGACGCTACGCAGACTAGTTTAGGTTGGAGTTAATACTTTTGAGAGCCCAATGAACTAAATAAATCTATGAAGTTAGCCTTCCTCATGAAAAAGCATGAATTTTCTTCATAAGTATTTCCACTACGACATCATCAAGAAAATCCTCTTGCAATCTAAAAATAATCAATAAATAAACGTCGTTCCTCCCACACAAAACGAGTCAAAGCACATCTGTTTACTCAAAAATCAAGGCCCGGTGGCTTGTCA
This sequence comes from Odontomyia ornata, assembly GCA_963969285.1. Lineage (NCBI taxonomy): Eukaryota > Metazoa > Arthropoda > Insecta > Diptera > Stratiomyidae > Odontomyia > Odontomyia ornata. Next base: position 384,430,641 of record OZ017738.1, read on the forward strand.
AGAAAATAAATAAATACAAATAAAGCCAGAGTGAAAACTACAGTTCACATCCAGTAATTTAAGCCGGTCGATAAGAAAATTTCACTATTCACTAGAATATACATCAGGAAAAAGCTTGAATTGATATGATTATCATAGACGGCAACAGAATCCGTTAGAGGTTTATTTTTAGAAGTCCCACATTAGACGCCATAATTAAAAATTTTTGATGATTTTGATCCAAAAATTCAAACCAATCTCACAGGTAACAGGCATGAAGTCTGTTAAATTGATACCCTGAAGGGCTACTGTCAGGCCATTCAAAAGCCTCCTACCATTGGTGTCTACTTGCAAATATTTACAAATCACTAATTAAACCTTTGCTGTTATATGGAAGTGAATCATGGACCTTGACGAGCAAATCCGAAAAGCAGTGGATATATTTGAACGCATAGAGATTCGGAAAATCGACGGCCCTATGAAACAAGGAACAGAGTATAGACTAGGTTACGACGATGAGTTGCACGAACTATTTGACAATCCTTCTTGCGTAAAGCTACGTAAATTGCAATGTGTGGCCATGAAGAAAGAATGGTGGAAAATTGGTTAGCCAAAAGAACATTGACGAGTAGATCACAAGATGGACGTCCAGCGAGAAGACCGAGGACTCGATAGGAAGATACAATAGACAGCAAATCCTTGTTGGGAATGATGATTGGAAAAACCTAATCCTGGAGTCCAGGACCAAGCTTGGGCTGTCGCGGCGTAGATGTTGATGATTAAGAGCGGTCTTCACATAAAGAGGGGGTGATAATATAAAACAAGTTGGGTAAACAGACCTACGCTCATGTCAGAAGGGTTTTGTATTCAATTTTCAAAATGCAGTCACCAGATTGAATAAAGTCAAGAAGCATGTCAAAGACGATTTTATTGGAGAAACTATGAAATTCGAAGACCATACTATTATTCACAAAGTTGAAAGAATTTCAACTTCTGAGGTTTTTGTTATTGTCATACTCATAAATATCTCCCTTGATAATTATTTCAAATGTCCATTCGCGAGGGAGGAAACACATTTTTCATGGGTTTCCCCCCTGTGCCCCCACTGAAGCAAAAACTGACAGTTTAAGAGCTGTTTTGAAAAGCTCCCATGAAAACTTTCATTTCATACTCATATCGGCTACGTTTGATGAATTTTCTTTCAGGGGCCACTCTCCTGTACTGTTATCATCGATTAATAGCCAATTTTTTCGAATCCTAGAGTTGTTACAAAGCCCTTTTGTTAGAAGCTCCCTCCCGCCTCCTTGACTTGTTTCACTTATGAGTGTTAATTGTAGGTACTCAGCTTCAGTCATTCATTAAATTGAATCAAGTGTTCAAAGCATGCACCTTAAACGTTGAAGTTGGGAAAAAATAACTCAAAATTATTCAATCTTCGTATTTAAAACAGCCACTATTTTGTTTTACGATTACTGATACCACTAGCTGAACTGATTCTCAAAGTTATTCATGGCACCTATCATTCCTGGAATTTTCATGCAAATCCTAGCAAAACTGTAGTGTCTGAGTCGGTAAAAAGCGCATGTTGTCCCATAGACATATGTTGCCATAGTAATACATGCAGCGCATATTGTTCCATAGTAATACAGGAAAATTCAAACCGCTATAACTTCGCTAAATATGATGCAATCTTTATGAAACTTGCAGGGTTAATCAATCTTATGAATAGACATCTGTGTACGGGTACCGTTAAGATTTTATTCAAGAAAACATAAAATCGATAAATCATACTATTACTAACAAAGTTGAGTGAATTGCGACTTCTCACGTATTTGTTGTTGTTGTACTCATCAAGGCCTACATTCTTGATTTTTTTCCGATTTTTCAGATGGAAGGTGTCCAATCGCGAGGGGGGGGACACAAATTTTTCGTGTATTTCCCCTCCCTGTGCGCCTCTCGAAGCAAACTTTGCCAAACTAAGACCTGTTTTGAAAAGTTCTCATCAAGACATTTCATTTGATACCCATATCGGCTACCTTCAATGAAATTTTTTTTCGGGGGGTCACTCCCCTACATGGGGAGACCCCCCTTAAATACCTTATAAAATTTTTTAGTAGTTGAACTTTGAAGAGATCACCACTTTACACCTACATACAAAATTTGATGTTTCTAGCTTAAGTAGTTTCCGAGAAAAACTGCTGTGACACACGGACGGACAGACAGACAGACGGACAGACAGGACGCGATTTTAGAAGGGTTTTGTAAAATTATTTTACAAAACCCTAAAAAATCACCAAAGGTAGCCAGATGAAAGGTCATGAATTCTTTTAGAACAGGTTTAAAACTGACACGTTTTGCTTCGAGAAATGCAGGCAGGGTGAAGAGGCGAATGTAAAAAAATGTTGTATTCCTACTTTCGATCGATAAATTTGATCCAAAAAAATCAAGGTAATAGCTCTTTATGAGTACAACGTCAACAAATACCTGAGAAGTCAAAATTCGATCAACTTTGTCAATAATAGTATATTTTATTAATTTTGCGTTTTATCCTATTAAATCAACAGGAGAACATTAAGTTTACCGAGTCTTGTTCCTTGTCCTGAAAATTTAACAACAACCGAGCCATACACAGCTAATTTACAGTCAACTAAATATTTAACAGTTACAACAATAACAACACATGATACTAGGGGCCATAGGATAGATAGACGTAGGAAGGAAGCTTGGCATCTCACCCAAATTCATCGTGCTGCCTCTTTTAGAACTAGTTTTTATATAAGACTACGGTGTGTGGCATATTTCAAGCCCTCTAGGCCAGTTAAATAAATTTGCTCGAACGTTTCTTTCTAGATTTTCTATTTTATGGTGAGGAGATGAACCTTTGTAATGGACCTAAACATGATAGCTACATAAGAATCTTAATGAAAATTTTAGAAATAGTTTGTAACATTCCTTTGTTATAATAATCACTAAAACGATGAGGTCAACACACTGAAAAAAAGTCTTGGCAAATTTAAATACATAATAACCATGACTTTGTTTTTTGAACTCAAATTTTAGAATCCATAAATGGATCAAGTTTTAATAATTAGAATATATTTTTTTTAAGTTAATTATTAGCTTACAACACCCTTCTGGTAGTAGTAATCTTCTGCTTTTTTGACTTGTTTGAAACTTTTTTCAGTCTAATCTCGATAAGTAAAGGCCATCCTTATCCGCTTCTTTTGGTTTTGTGGCCTCATTAGGAGGTTTCGAGCGGCGACGCTACCTGTAATTAATGACACACGCCAATTTGTGGTGGTGTTAGGGGACTACTCGTATACCGCTTGAAAATGAATTTATCCTTACTAAAAGTGGCAGATCCTGGCCTTTCCAATCGTGAGTGATCTCGATTACTATTTATCTTCTCGTGTCAAGCTATTGTCTAATGAACACAAGTCTTCGCTTACTTACATAAATTGAGAGGTGACCGCATGTTTAGTTTGCTTCCATTATACAAAACAACTATCGGAGAAGGAATCTAACTGCTAATTTCGTGCATTTTTCCCATTTTAAGACGTCTTTACTGTATAAACCACGAGTTCAGACTAAGTTGGAGAAATATCAACTCCATGAAAACTCAAATAGTAAATAAATTTTAGGAGCTAACATACTCCTGACATGGGTTTACATGAAGCAAAACCATAACAATTAGTAATATGCAGGCCATAAAACATCGCAATAACTCTACCACTTGGTCCGCAGTGTAAGAAAATACTCAATAGTTTAACTTTCATACATGCTCACAGGCAGAAAATCGTTTTGATGTCGATCTTCTAAACGCACATTCCAAAATGTCAAAAAATTCGTTGATACGCCTGCGGTATCAGCAGCTCTATCAATTTGTTCCACGGCGCGAGCAGGATAGTTGATACTTGTAGGTATCAAGATAATAGTTCTAACTAATAATCATTTTACAAAGATCAGCCATAAGAATCGTTGTTGTTTGTATTTTCAATTTAACTACTGACTATTTTTAAGGTTTTGTATTATTATACAAGACCCTATTAAAATTTTGACCTTTATCCACACCTGTCTGTTCATCCGCCTGTGTGCCACAGCATTTTACTCCATGACTGCAGTAGATACAAACACCAAACATGATACGTATGTCAGAAATGAATGCTCCTTAAAAGTGTTGGTATCTAAATATTTTTCAAAAGTTCTTCAAGATGGTGAGCCTTAAAATAATTTTTTTCAGCTATGTCCATGTGGGGCATCAAATGAAAGGTCCTTATGTAAACTTTTCAAAATAGGTCTTCAAATGGTAGTTTTTGCTTCAACAGGTACAGAAAAAGAGAATATATGAAACATTCTTCCTGTCAGGAGTATATTTCTGTCTACTTATGTTAATTTGTTTTATCTGCGAACTGGTCCTTACGCGGTACTTGTTGATATGTTGAAACAATACTGTTTTATAGAATAGTAACTTAAAAACATAAAAATAAAATGACTTTTAAAAAGTTTTGTTATCAACGATAAAATACGCAGATGTTTAGATTTACTTTTAAAATATCTCAAAGACCATTAAGGTTTTTACATGAGGTCTTACACGTTTGGCTGGTAGTGTATTTGATTAAAATTTCAAAAACTAAATATGTGCTAATCAGTTTGATAGATTTATTTAAATATAACTATATATTTTGAAATTTATTGTCCAACTTATATACTTTAAACTTTGAAAATAAAATATTTTTTTTTTAAATCTTGACTAAAATAAACTCAATCAATTTAGAATGCAAACTTTAATACGACGTAATGATAAAGAATGGTACACATATCCATAATTCAATAGTTTTGATAATTAAAAAATATGTTTACTCAATAATTGTGAGCTATTTGAGAAAAATACAGCTGGGCTATTAAAAATAATGCAAAATTGAGCTTATAATTGTTTCAGTTTTTAGTTTGAGAATGCATACGCTCACAGGATGTTATTATAGTGAATATGTAGAAACATGATTTTAAGTTGAATTATCAATAGGGAAAACTATATAAATGTCGTTAAATTTAAATCCCTTGCACATTTTTCGACAGAAACAACATTATAAGAATAGGCAGCAAGCAGTATCTTGGCTCAAAATTTAAGCAGTTATATGAGCATTTCTGTTTTTGGTTAAGGGGTGAAAGCTACTTATACCTTGAGCGTGAGGCTTCGAAATTCGTTAAATGTCTGGATTACCCTCTAAACACCTCCTCTATCAAGCTGAGAAATTTGACGAACTACGTCGGGCTAAGCCTCGTTCTACTACGCTTTGAGCGGTACAAGTTGATAGATCCCTTCCTAGTAAGAGGAGTGGGAAGGAAAGAAATTGCTAGAAAGTGATTCCCTAAACCTGACATCCCTAATTGCTGTGAACCTTTTTAGGTTTTTGTAAAATAATTTTACAAAACCCTCCTCAAATCGCGTCCTGTCTGTCCGTCTGTCTGTCCGTCCGTGTGTCACAGCACTTTTTCTCGGAAACCACTTTAGATAGAAACATTAAATTTTGTATTAAGGTGTAAAGTGGTGCTCTCTTCAAAGTTCAACTACAAATAATTTTTTATAAGGTATTTAAGGGGGGTCCCCCATATAGGCGAGTTACTCCCCGAAAAAAAATTCATTAAACGTAGCCGATATGGGTATCAAATGAAAAGTCTTGATAAGAACTTTTCAAAACAGGTCTTAATTTGACACAAATCGTGCACCCCCCCCTCGCGATTGGACACCTGAGATCCGAAAAGTCTGAAAAAAATTAGGGGTTGAAGTGTTTATAAGTACAACAACAACAAATGCCTTGGAAGCCAAAATTCGCTCAACTTTGTTAATAATAGTATGATATTCGAGTTTAACATTTTACCCAATAAAATCGAATAGGTACCCTTAAATTGAACAAAATTTGATATTTAAGTAGTCCTACAGAAGGTCATTAAACTCTGCTAGTTTGATGAAAATCGAATGATATACACGGCATTTATAGCCTTTGAAATCTCTCCAATTATAACAACACTAACACATAATTTTGGTATTTTACGGACTTTACATCGAATCAGTCACTGCAGTTTTGATTTGATCTTCTTGAAATTTTTAAATAAGGGCAATAACATTAGTATTTTTAGGGGTTCAAGATTTGAGTGATTTTTGTTTGTTTGCAACAAAATGGCGCCCGTTGAAAATAAAAAAACAATGGATTTTTTTTAAACGTGCACATCTCTTTGACATGTTTCTTGACTTTCTTCGTTGCTGGTGACTGCATTTCTGAGAAGTTGAGTACAAAACCCTTCTGACATGACCGTAGGTGTATTTACCCAACTTGTTTATCTTTTAGGACTACCCGATCATAATGTGACAAATAATTCCATTTCTCATCTGATCCAAGCCTTCCTTTAATTAAACTATCCGGGGAAAGCTCTCCTGTTTCCTTGTAAGGGCCCTGATGTAGCCTGTCATATTTTTTGAATACAGAAAATATGTGGCAGGTATTGTCTTAATCCCGTGCGTAAAACATACCGTCGGAGAGCCGCGACCTCCTAAAAAAACTGAAAACATCTATGCCCGCTCTAGAGCTAGATCAGGTAAAAACAAGTTGGGTAAACATACCTAAAATACCAAAATCATGTGTTATTGTTGTTGTAATTGGAGACATTTCCAAGGCTTTAAATGCCGTGTATATCATTCAATTTTCATCAAACTTACAGAGTTTAATAACCTTCTGTAGGACTACTTAAATATCAAATTTTGTTCATTTTAAGGGTACCTATACGATTTTATTGGGTAAAATGTGAAATTCGAATTTTGACTTTTAAGATATTTGTTGTTGTTGTACTCATAAACACCTCCACCCCTATTTTTATTTCAGATTTTCCGGATCTCAGGTGTCCAATCGCGAGGGGGGGGGATGCACACATTTTTCGTGTATTTCCCCTCCTGTGCGCCTCTTGAAGTAAAAAATGTCAAATTAAGACCTGTTTTGAAAAGTTCTTATCAAGACCTTTCATTTGATACCCATATCGGCTACCTTTGATGAATTTTTTTTTCGGGGGCTAACTCCCCTATATCGGGAGACCCCCCTTAAATACCTTATAAAAAATTATTTGTAATTGCACTTTGAAGAGAGCACCACTTTACACCTCCATACAAAATTTGCTGTTTTTAGCTAAACTAGTTTCCGAGAAAAACTGCTGTGACACACGGACGGGTGGATGGACAGACGGACAGACAGATGGACGACATGACGCGATTTGAGTAGGGTTTTGTAAAATTATTTTACAAAACCCTACAAACAGTCTCATCGTGCATTCAACTGAGTCGCGGTTTTAGATTAGAGATGCGTTGGGTAGTCTATCTTTTCATCGCGCTATCTACTCAGAACTGCTGCTAATCATTGGTTAAGCGTTGACTCTCCTCGCGGGTAATCATCCCCCTTGTATCTTTGTTTCAACACGGGTAGAGAGTCGAAAGCTCTCTGGCAAGAAGGATGATAGGTTTCAAGCCTGCCATGACTAGCAACACCAAAACAGGGACTATTGGATATAAGGATGCAATTCTAATTGCTCCTCTTTTTAGCTTCTAGCTGAGAAAGTCGCCCAATATTTCTGCTTTGTAGGTGAGCACTATTAGTGCACGTAGTGTAGTTGTTAGAGCGCTCACCCCGTAAGCCAAAGGTTCCTGGTTCAAGACTCGTTGGCGACAACGAGATTTCCTTTGAGTGATTCTTCGGACGGACTATGAACCCGTTAAGTTATAATACGTGCTGGTTTAAAATCAGAACGTATCGCAGCTGGGTGGGTGAGCATACAGCCAAAACGTGACACTGATCATATCACCTTGTGGAATGCCAATACATTTCATCAAGATAATGAGGTTCTCTAACTATCTCTAAGTGAAGGCCCGAAAAGGGCTGTAGCGCTAAAGAAAGAAATAAAGGTAAGTATTAGGTATATGGTATACTAGATAAATCCATTGTGTGGATTTCGCATTACTATGGCTTTTGACCTTCTCACAATTTTGAGTTCTTGAGTTTCTGAGAAAACTTGCAATGCACGAATGCACGGAGAAATGGTGAAAAAACGATGGGATAAAGAACATCAAACATATTGAACATATCATTAAGTTTTATTTCTTTTTTGGGCTTGGGAAAAGGTATTTTATAAAGAAGGACGTTTATCTGATTGTCTGTATACATAGAAGCCCATCTGTCCGTTCACTAAAGTAAATTTTATAAGAAACTATGGAACCTACAATCATCAAACATGCTGGAAATGTTAAATCTAGTTGTCTCTAAAAAGTCAATAATATTTTAAGTAAGTTCCTCCATGTACTTTAGTTACCAACGGTAATGAAATTTAATTTTAAATAAAAGAACTTGACAAGAGCCAAACAAGAGACAAAATATTCGGTTTTGTGATTGTGAAAAAAACCTTGGTCTTTCAAATAAAATTTTATGATTTCTTGTATATTCAATAGATTCCTAATTCAATTCATTGCTCCATGTCATCAGAAAAGTCGTTTTCAACCGAAGAACGGTAACAAAGCATTTCTGGTAGGAGCACTTTCCTGCTTGCTCAACTTGTTTTACGTGCTTTCTGTTCAAATTCAAGCATCCAAGATGGAAGTAAGCCAATACAAAAACTCACTTTAATTGGATGCGACATTTTGATGCATTCCTGTTTCCAATATTCATCCAACAAAAGCTGTTTTCAAAAACCCGGTAGGTTACATTCAGAAGTATTAGTTAGCTTTAGCAAATTTCTTTCACCCACAAAGCAAATTGCCTTCACCCACAAAGCCCACGAACGAAGTTCAAAAGTTTACAAAAGTGCTCTCCGAACCAACAATAAATACGAGTAAACCAAAATTTTAGAGGTGAACACAAAGCTTCACCGATGGACAACTCTTGCTCAGGGTTGCAGGCAGGATGAAAGGGAATGGTTTATAGTGTATGCACACTATTCGTAGCCAGCCAAATGGAGGTAATTAAAGTGCACGCCACTGGCTGGCAAATTTTTATGCGTTATAAATAAGTTTTGAAATTTCATATATACCATGCTTGACATTTCCCATTAATCTTATTGGCAAGTGAAAATAATGGATCAGGAGCTGACAGTCAAAGGAATGGGCAATAAAAAAACATGTAGCAGTAAATTTGTACCAATCAAATCAACGTTTCATTTTATACATAGGCAATGATTAGATATATATAAATTCAATAAAGTTAATTTTAGAACTCTATAAAATAAGTATGTTTGCTTTTTGAGGTATTTTTATGCTAGAATTAAATTTCAACAGCTTCTAAGGAATGTGTTCTAATATTAAGTAACTTAAAACTTAGTATATTTTGAAACAGATAACACATTTTTATCTTCGTTACATCAATAGCTCTAGTAAGCACTGTCAATCGGCATTGAACAACTTGCAGACTGTAACTGCCTGACTAGAACTGCAATCATAATATGGAAAAACAAGGAATCTAAATTGATCGTTCGAATCTGACCAGTATCAATAAGTTTATTAGCTTTTTCTTAACTTGAGTTGAATTATTTTTATTTTCAGGACTGCTTTGCTCTCTTTAAGTGACTGTTTAATTGAATCCTTTGAAGAACTAGATGTTTCCCTTCACTGTGATGTACAGTTTCGACAAGAGGATCTTTGTCGTGAGATTAGAGCTCATATGATCTTAACAATAGAATTTTTCAACATTTCTTAATGAAATACTTGATTCATAAATAATTAATTTGGTTATTAAATTATATTGTAGACCAAGTTCTCAAACATAGACAACCACAAATTCATTGCTGGAACAAGTCTTAGTTTAAAACTGACGTTTAAAAAACTTTATTGAAATAAATGGGCTTTTGTCATGGTGTAACATGAATTGATTCAGATTGGCAAAAATCCTAATTATAACCTATGAAGCCAATTATGAATCTCCGTTACGCTAACAAACGTGCTTTCATGTTGATAGCTAAGATCGCCCGGGTGAAAAAAAAGTTGTTATTACACTTAAAAGAAGGACACCATTGCTCTAAACATTTCAATTATTTTGTTTATTTGGTATCCACAGGCCAATCTTCATTTTTAGGGTTTTGTAAACAAAATTTTCACAAAACTTTCTTAAAGTTAGTATACCGGTATGTCCATACGTCAGTCTATGGATCAATCTGTATGTCCGTCTGTCAGCATGTCACAGCGAATTCTCTCAGGAACTAGAGAAGCTAAAGTCATCAAATTTTGTGAACCGATCAGAAGTTTCTGGTTAATGAAAGTTCCGAAGCCAAAAAAAAAAATTCAAAGGTTTTTAGGGTATTTGCCAATGTAAGGATGTAAACTCTAAAAAAAGTGTTCACCAAAGATAGTCGAGTGGAGTATCAAATGATATCACAAGAGTCTGGTGTTAACCATAGAGGAGGAAAAGGAACAATGACTTTCCATTCCAAACACAGTGGTGAAGAGAACTGAATCTTATCTGATTTTCGAAGTGTACAGGAAAGCAACTCACATGCAAGAACAATCCAAAACACATCCAACCGTTTGTAACAGATCAAAATTTCCCTGTACAATGCTATGTTGTACCAAATGCTTGATCTGCCACTAAGTGAAGAAGGTAAGATAAAAGAAATAAAGTAGATCAGCTAGCTTGAACGGTTTGAAGGGCTCGGCGATCGAGAAAATGTTGCAAAAGGTCCAAAAGCTAGGCTGCAATCAGAATGATCAACTTTACCAAATGTGAGTACGGAAAGGGTATACTGGAATCATTGACTTACCATGAAGGTATCAGCAGTAGAACCAAAGGATCAATCAGTTTAATTCTGTACAACTGACCAAAATCAGCAGCAGAAACTAGATCAAAAATATATATAGTAGCTGAACATATAATCACGAAGGGACATGAAACAACAACAAAGAGTGCAACGGTCATCAAGGAAGCTAGGGATATTCGTGAGTTGGATATCATGGAAAACCTCACAACAAGCCGAAAAAAAGTTGATGTATCAAAATGAAGGAACTACAAGTCATAGTTGTTCACATTTATAAACAAATAATATCTTTCAAACTTCGAAAAGCCTCACCTTTAACTACTTTGTGAATAGCAACTATTTGTAATCCTTCTTTGTTAAACCAATTATCCTCTTACAAATAACATTTTATTACTTGTTGTGATTTCCTTTCGTTAGCTCTTCTTCTCCTTTTTTGTAGCGCTTCAGCCCCTCTTGGGCCTTCGCTTCCTTTAACAAGCGCCGTCAACTGCCTTGGTCCATTGACTGCGTTCTCAAACTTCGAAATACGAGCAGTGATGAACTATCTTCTTCAACCGAGTCATACAGTGTTTCCTCGGTTTCCCTACTGGTCTTCACTCTTCAGTTCTCCTAATAAATACCTTTTTACGTATCCGTTGTTCATACATACAGTTCATGTGGCCTCCGGCTCATCAAAAATTTCCTCAATAATGTCAAAAATATTTTCACAATCTTTATAATGGTAATTAGCAGCATAAAAATCAATGGTGTAGAGGCTCAACTCCATCCCCATGACACCTACTAATTGCTTCAACAAAATAAAAAAAAATTTACAGAATCGCCAGTAATAACAGATATAAACAACGTGACCTTGACAAAATTATTACACAAGAAAAACAAAAATAGGAACTACAATTTAAAATAGCTTTCTTTCACCCTCATGGACTGCAAATAATCAAGCCTAAAACAAAACAACTGTTCAAACATACAAATCTAATTCACACGTAAAACATTAAAAGCAGGTTTTATCCTAAACAAAACGTTTGCATTTCGATCGGTATCGCCGGCCATCTTCAGCGCTAGATGCGAAACTACTCATGAAACAAATATACTTGTACATAATCAGACCCATTAACAAATAACAGTTACGAGTAATTTTAACCCATATAATTCAGTCGGATTAAATGAAATACAGGGTCAGAATGATAAGTAACCAGACTGACCTCAGGAAATTTTTTATTGGGCAAAATATGTACAATTTTTCTTTAGAAATCTTCAAAGTAGTCCCCATTGGAGTCGATAACACGCTGATACCGGATTTTCCAATCCCCGAACGCTCCCTGGAAGTCGGCAACCTCGATGCTGTCTAGAGCCCTCGTCGTAGTACGTTGAACGTTTTTCAGAGTCCCGAACCACGTCCCCTCAAGGTGTCTCTTGATCTTGGGGAACAGAAAGAAGTCCGCTGCTGCCATATCCGGGCTGTAAGGAGGCTATGGCAACGTTGCCCTCGACTGTTTGGCCAACTGCTCGATGACAAGCAGGCAGGTGTGCGATGGAGCATTGTCGTGATAGAGGATCCACGAATCGGCAATCTCCGGATGGACTCGGCGAACCCGGGCGGTTAGTCGACGGAGCACCTCTCTGTAGTACTGGCCGTTTACAGTTTGACCGGGTGGCACAAACTCTTTGTGAACAATGCCTTTCACGTCAAAGAAAGCAATGAGCATCAACTTCACCTTCGATTTGCTCATGCGCGCTTTTTTCGGTCGTGGTGACGCTGCCGCTTCGTCTCAGGATTGTACTTGAAAACCCACGTCTCATCTCCTGTAATAACGTGGTTAAAAAACTCTGGTTTGGTTGCTCGATCGTACGCTCCGTTTTCACTCCGACGACGTAACTGAACACACACTCCGCTCTCGCTGGATGCTATCTCTTCAAGCGCTTGGAGGCAACTGCTGCAGCCCGGTTCCCTTTACCTAGACCCCCACCACCACTGTAGCACCAGATACCGGTTAGCAGACGCTTTGACGGCGCGGGGCAGGTTCAGTCCACTTACTTATTACACAGACCCTGTATAAATTGCTGGACTATCGTCAATATAACTTGAAGGCTCTGTTATGTTATTTCAACATTGATGAGGTGTGATAATTAATGCTAAAGGTGAATAAAGGAAACCGTTAATATATATTATTTAGCCAAATTAAATAAATTTGAATTTATTGGGCTACTATCGATATTCCTAAACCATCCATTATATGTATGAATATCGAGCTTCATGGATTAGTTACACTTTTTAATAATTGAAAATTATCGCTTAACGGTCCCATGCAATGTCTTTCTGGGTTGTTCAAATCCTCTGCGTGTGCACCAACATCTTTATTTATGACTATCCTTAATGTATCTTTCATGTTCCTTGCGACGTAGCTCTAGTGCACTTTTAGTTTGTCCAATATACTTCATATCACATTCTGTGCAATTGACTTGATAGATCCCGCTTTTTAAGGTTTTGTAAAATTATTTTACAAAACCCTAATAGTATCGCGTCCTGTCTGTCCGCCTGTCCGTCCGTGTGTCACAGCACTTTTTCTCGCAGACTACTTAAGTTAGAAACATCAAATTTTGTACGCAGATGTAAAGTGGCGCTCTTTAAAAGATATTTAAGGGGCCCCCGAAAAAAAAATTTCAATAAAGGTAGCCAACATGGGTCTCAATTGAAAGGTCTTGATAAATCTTTTCAAAATAGGTTCTAATTTGACACATCTTGCTTCGAGGGTAGCACAGGGAGGGGAAATATACGAAAAATGTGTCCCCCCCCTCGCAATCGGACGCCTGTTATTCGCAGAACCTGAAAAAAAACTTTGGAGGTAGGTGTTTATGAGGACAACAACAACAAATACGTTAGAAGTCGAAATTCGCTCAACTTTGTTAATAATAGCATGATATTCGAATTTCACATTTTCCCCTATAAAATTGTACAAGTACGCTTAAAGTGGACGAAATTCAATATTTAAGTAGTCCTACAAAAGGTCCTTAACTTTGTAAGTTTGATGAAAATCAAATGATATACTCGTACATGGAAGTTATAGCCATTTGAAATTTCTCCAATTACAACAACAATAACACATGAGTTTTGATTTGACCTTCTTGAAATTTTCAAATAAGGTCAATAACATTAACATTTTTGGGAATTTGTGATTTGAGTGAATTTTGTTGGCTTACAACAAAATGGCGACTGTTGAAAATAGAAAAACAATGGATTTTCTTCTAAACGTGCACATCTCTTTGTAGCCCAGTCATATTAGGGCTTTCACCTTGGAATGAAAGATAATAAGCTGCAAATTGGTATGAACCTTTGTTTTGTCATTCTAAATGTTGTCTCAAAAGTCACAATCGTTATCGTGTCCGCGTCTCAAGATATTCAAGGTCAAAGGTCACAAAAATCGGTTTTTCGCGAATATCTGGCTTCCTATCGGTTAAATGAGATTTGCATTTATTATAAAAGTTGTAGGCTATAAAATTCCCTACAACTTTTGTTTAAACTTTTTTTTCATACGACCAACCGTTTTGAAGGTAGAGCGCGAAGAGTGCACATCGTACAGTCATATACGGCCTAATGCAAGGTCAAGCGTGAGTTATGGTTATCAGTACGTTATAAAGTCAATTATTTACTTGGAAATTATAATTATTAAACAATGCCTATTATTTATGTACTAACTATTAATTATTTATATTTAATTAAAGTAAGTAACTTGATTTGCAACGGTACAATTTCAAACTAACGAATAATCTTGACTCATACAAAGTGGAGAGAGTGGCCTTGAATACTATAGAACATCTGTCCCGGCAATGAATAGAAAAGGGCATAGGGTAGGGACAAGTATTTCCAGGTATATAAGTATTGAGAAATTTACGCGTTTTAAAGAAAAGATATATAATGTCGTGTTAACTTAAAATAAAACTAAAATATATAATCCAGAATTAATAATATTTTATACTTAAATAGTTAAATATGAATAATTATATATAAATAATCAAGTTACTTACTTTAATTAAATATAAATAATTAATAGTTAGTACATAAATAATATATATAATTATTCATATTTAACTATTTAAGTATAAAATATTATTAATTCTGGATTATATATTTTAGTTTTATTTTAAGTTAACACGACATTATATATCTTTTCTTTAAAACGCGTAAATTTCTCAATACTTATATACCTGGAAATACTTGTCCCTACCCTATGCCCTTTTCTATTCATTGCCGGGACAGATGTTCTATAGTATTCAAGGCCACTCTCTCCACTTTGTATGAGTCAAGATTATTCGTTAGTTTGAAATTGTACCGTTGCAAATCAAGTTACTTACTTTAATTAAATATAAATAATTAATAGTTAGTACATAAATAATAGGCATTGCTTAATAATTATAATTTCCAAGTAAATAATTGACTTTATAACGTACTGATAACCATAACTCACGCTTGACCTTGCATTAGGCCGTATATGACTGTACGATGTGCACTCTTCGCGCTCTACCTTCAAAACGGTTGGTCGTATGAAAAAAAAGTTTAAACAAAAGTTGTAGGGAATTTTATAGCCTACAACTTTTATAATAAATGCAAATCTCATTTAACCGATAGGAAGCCAGATATTCGCGAAAAACCGATTTTTGCGACCTTTGACCTTGAATATCTTGAGACGCGGACACGATAACGATTGTGACTTTTGAGACAACATTTAGAATGACAAAACAAAGGTTCATACCAATTTGCAGCTTATTATCTTTCATTCCGAGGTTGACCCCTTTTTAGGGTTTTGTACTAAAATACAAAACCCTATTGCAATCACGACCTGTGTCCGTCTGTCCGTCCGTCCGTCCGTCCGTCCGTCTGTATGTCACAGCACTTTTTCTCCGAAACTATAGAAGCTACCGCCATGAAACTTTGTGAAAAGGTCAGAAGTGGTGACCTCTTGAAAGTTCAAGGGTGCAAAAATTTTTCGAAGGGTTTAAGGGGGGTCTCCCCATATAGGGAGGTGACCCCTCAAAAAAAAATTTCACCATTGGTAGTCGAGTAGGGTGTCATTGGAAAGGTCTCAATGAGATCTTTTCAAAACAAGTCTTAAAATTGCCTTGTGAGTACCGAGGAGGGCAGGGGAAGGGGAAATGTACGAACTTTTCGCGTACCCCCCCCTCGCGATTGGAAACCTTCCATCCGAAAAATCTGAAAAAAATCATGAGTGTAGGCCTTAATGAGTACAAACACAACAAATACATGAGATGTCAAAATTCACTCAACTTTGTTAGTAATAGTATGATTTATCGATTTTATGTTTTCTTGAATAAAATCCAAACGGTACCCTTAAATTCAATAAAATTTAGCAAACAGATGACTTTCTATAAGATTGATCTTTTCTGAAAGTTTCATAAAGATCGAATAGTATTTAATGAAGTTATAGCGATTTGAATTTTCCTATATTACTATGGAACAATATGCCCTGTACTACTATGGAAACATATGGCTATGGAGCCATATGCGCTTTTTATCGATTTAGACACTACAGCTTTGCTAGGATTTGCATGAAAATTTCAGGAATGATAGGTATCATGAAAATGAGTACATACAATTGAAACAAGTCGAAGAGGCAGGAGAGAGCTCCTAGCAAAAGGGCTTTGTAACCATTCTAGGATTCGAAAAAATAGGCCATGAATCGATGATTACAGTACAGAGGAGTGGGCCCTGAAAAAAATTTCATGAAAGGTAGCCGATATGAATATCAGCTGAAAGTTCTCTCTGAGAGCTTTTCAAAACAGTTCTTAAACTGACAGTTTTTGCTGCAGTGGGGGCACAGGGGGGGGGGGGGGGAATACATGAAAAATGCGTTTCTAAAAAATCTGGAAAAATTATCAAGGGAGATATCTATGGGTATAAGTAAAACAAATACCTCAGAAGTCACAATTCTTTCAACTTTCTTAATAATAGTATGATCCTCGAATTTCACACTTTCTCCAATAAAATCGTCTTTGACATGTTTCTTGATTTTATTCGTTGCTGGTTACTGCATTTTGTAAGTTGAGTACAAAACCCTTCTGACATGAGCATAGGTCTGTCTACCCAACTTGTTTTACCTAATATAACTGGGCTATTGACATATTTCTTGACTTTATTCATTGCTGTTGAATGCATTTCTGAGAAATTGAGTACAAAATCCTTCTGATATGAGTGTAGGTCTGTTAACGCAACTTGTTTATTTTGGTGAAAACGGATCTTTCGTAGAGCCAAGGAGTGAGCCAATGGAGTTTTGATGGAAAAGGTTTGAAGCTCTCTCTATCTCTCTTTTCATTTTATGCATGGGTCATTAGCGCTTTATAGTATTCCTTCGTTTTTCTCAAGTGTACAATATGCTCACATTCATTCTTGCAATCTGCCTCTGATATTGGAAAAAAAACATATACGATATATCATCGACCTAAATAATTTGGTGATATATCTGTCTATTGTCGTTTGCTCTCCATATATCGAAAATTTTCTTATCCTGTTATTGGGCGTAATACTTAAATCGAGAAAAGTCAGTGTTTTTCTTCATTTCCTGATTTAATGGTAAATTTTATGCTAGGGTAATGGCTGTTAAGGAACTCCAAGGTTTGATCTCCACTTGATGCCTTCACGACAGCGAAAATATCGTCAACATTACGCCACCAAACCCTTGGCAAAATTTCTTCTTCATCTCATTAACTATCGATTGTATCAATTTAGAGAGAGGTGAGTTGACGCATGAAACTAATTGTGTAATTTCCATAGAAAACTTGACACATGAATTTCTATTCACACATATAACGGAAAATTTACTTAAAATTGACATTGGCCCAATAAATTCACATTGATTTAATTTAGCTAGATAATATATGTATGTTAACGGCTGATTTCATTAGCCTCTAGAATTAACTACCACACCTGTTAATAGGTTGAAGTAACAGAACAGAGCTTTCATGTAGTATTGACAATAGCTCGGTAATTTATATTTCACTCAATCCGACTGAATTATATACGTTAAAATTAACTGTTACATGCTAATGTTTTTGCATATGGGCTCGTATATTTGTATCATTGGTAGTTTTACATCTAGCACTGAAGAAGGTCAGCAATACCGACTAAAATCCATATATATCATTTAGGATAAAACATACTTTTAACATTTTACCTGCAAAATTTTATTCATGTAATTGAACAGTTGTTTGGTTTTAGGCTTGATTATTTGCAGTCAATGAAAGTGAAAAAAAATCTATTAAAATTTAATCAATATCGACCACAATAGTATTAACAGATTAAATTGTTAGAGAAAAATTTCTGAACTGTATACAAACTGGCATGCAAAGATTGCGACATGGTGTACATAGGAATGACAATACGGAAACTAACGATAAGATACCAAGAGAACTTACGATCGTTCTCACACAACAAGGCAGACTCCAATTGTTCGACGCACCTACAAAACAACGCACACAACACTATGGGAAACTCAATGACATTGATACAAAAATAAGCATAAGACCAAGACTTGACACCTTAGGAAAACTTGAAATATATAAACATAGAAAGACAGATGGTAAAATTATAAACAAACTCTGAATTTTGCAACAATTTTCTCAGTATTAGACCAAAATCTACAACGGACATCCAACAATCCAAAAACTAATTATTCCTTTACCTGACGTAATTTAGTACCGACCTGCTTAACCCACCCTATACCTTTATGAAGTTATTTCCTTGCACACATCCTTTAAATACAGTGGATGACTCAAAAAAGTTGCTCCCACAAATAAAGCAAGGCCCGACGGCTTCTCAAGAAAAAAAAAATTCCCCGTTGGCAGCACCAGCCGGAAAGGTAGATTTCTCGCATGTAGCGTAAAGTTTCGAAAAAGAATTTGGCCTGCCTACTACTGGACTTCTTACTGCAATTTTAGTAGCACCCCATGGGTATTTATTAACAAAAAGAATCTGCCGCCATCCGTTTTTGGAGAGCCTTCGTTGAGGCGCATATATTTTGCTATTTAAATTGAGTTGCACATGTATGGATCACATACTGAAAATCGGCGGGTAATAAATTGTTATAAACATATAAATACTGGTTTCGACCTTCTCACATTTGCTGTTTACACATTTCATAGTGGTTACCACACAAAGGTGATAACATTTTCGCTTTAATAACTCAAATAGTTAATTTCAAAAGATTTCCATAAAAGTTTAATCAGCACTTGCATTGCCATCAATATATACATTTTCGATTCTTTTCTGAACCATCCGGGGCCGTCATTTTGAATTTTTATTGAAAACAGCTGCTAAAAATATTTAGCTGTAGATTTTCGAATTTTTTATTCGTCAACCGATTTGCATAATTAAATTAAATTGAATTACCTCAAGAACTTATAATATCAAGTTTTATCGGAATCTGTTGAGAAACTTGGCTGCTAGAGGGCTACAGAAATAAAAAAAATGTTTATGTCACCGCCCTGTATGGGGAGGCTCCCTTAAAAACTTTAAAATATTTTCTTGCACTGCCAATTTCAAGAGGCACCACTTTTGACCTACGTAGAAAATTTTCTCATTCTAGCTTATGTGGTTTGCGAGAAAACTTGTGACGCACGAACAAACGGACGGACAGACACACAAGTCACGATTTCATAATTGTTTAGGGTATTGTTAAAAGTATTTTACAATATTTAAAAAATAGTCTGATTTATAAATACGTTCAAGTTAAGTCATTTAAAACGTTTCCATGAAACAAATTCATTATTTCAGTTGCTACTAAAATAGCAAATTGCGCTTGCCTCCTGGCCTTTGATGGCCGCCATTTTGAATGCATGCATTTGATTTTGGACTATTTTAAATCTGTGTGGGCTAGGACCTCATCAATCAATGTGTCAAATCTCGTTCAAATCGGAGTTTCACTCTAGACAGGGCAAAATAATTTAGTTTTTAGTGAAAATGGCAGCTAAAAATATCGGGTTTTAAATATTCAACTGTTTTATATTTCATTCAATTTTAATAATTTTCTGCATAATACAAGAACATAATCTCAAATTTCATCAAAATTCGCTGGAAAATGTAACTACTAGAGCGCAACAAAAAAACCATATTTAAACCACCGCTATTTTGAAAATTGCACATGCATGATCACCAAAATATCAAAGTCTGTTGATCTAAGTTATGCCTATCTCGAAACCAAGTTTCATATATGTCGGATAAAAATTGCGACTTTTAAAAGCCTTTGAAGTTTTGAGTTTCAACCGGCCGCCATTTTGTTTTTTGTGACCTAACCTCCAGTTTTTTCACGTAATTCTTTAGACACTTATTAGCTGCCGAATTTCATGAAAATCTGTTAAAGCTTTGGTCACTATTACAACAACAAAATTTTGCACGTTTTCGACTTTTGAGCGGCCGCCATTTTGTTTCTGCCATACCGACTTTGGATTTTTTATTGTAAGATTCATCACATACATCAGTGAACCTTAATACCAAATTTCATCCAAATCAGAGCTATACTTTGGTCGGAACAGAAATCACGATTTTGTTTTCTAAATGGCCGCCATTTTGTTTTGCCCGGCCGATATAGCTGGTTCACGAACTTAACCGAGATATTTACCCAATACACCTTTTCTGAAAATTTGGTGAACATCGTAGCAAAATTGCAACCTCTAGCGTGGTCACAAATTTCGTTATATCCCATACACATATATATATATATATATATATATATATATATATATATATATATTTATATGTAAATATATGATACTCTCCGCAATAGGTAGATTTTTCTCGAGAAATTTACCTAAAAATGAATTGGCTTGCGGAAATCAAATCAACAAAATAATTGACTGCAAATGTATATACATACACATATATATATTGTCGCGTGTTATTGGTTCGCGGCCTATAATTTTAACGTTCCGGGAAAGTGAAAACGCAATGTCTTTTAATTTAAGTTAAAAGAGTTTATTCAATTAAATAAAATGCACAATAATCAGTTAACACTTTCACTAATTTTAATTGTCACTATTAAAATTATCTAACACTTGTCCATAAATTTATTATCGCAATTGTCTTCTAAATTACTTCACTATTACGAAACACACTTTTCTACTACTCGAAGAATATCGCTTCCCACACACAATCGCAGTTCTTCTCGCGGTCGAATGAATGATTCCCCCCATTCATTCAGCTCGCCTTTATATAGGGTCTCTACCTATTCGCCCGTTTCTCGCACATTGGCGAATGTTCTACCGAGAGGTACCTGGTAGGTTCGAGCTAGTTCATGAATGGAGTGACGTCACTTGCAGATGTTGATCATGCTTGTTGGATTCTCGTGGGTTCGAGTAAATTCATTCGTTGACGTTCTTAATGATGATGAAAACAATTGCGACAGTAGCTCGCAGAATTATTTGTACATGTAATTATTTGTACATGTAACAATATATATATATATATATATATATATATATATATATATATATATATATATATATATATATATATATATATATATATATAAATATAAATATATATATATATATATATATATATATATATACATATATATATATATATATATATATATATATATATATATATATATATATATATATATATATACATTTATATATATATATATATATATATATATATATATATATATATATATATATATATATATACATTTATATATATATATATATATATATATATATATATACATTTATATATATATATATATATATATATATATATATATATATATATATATATATATATATATACATATATATATATATATATATATATATATATATATATATATATATATATATACTTATATCTTCCTCTCTTTTATGTGATTGGAGGGGAATATATACATATATATATATATATATATATATATATATATATATATATATATATATATATATATATATATATCTTTTTTTGTGATTGGGAGGTGAATGCCGTTCACGTGCTGAGTTTGGGACTCCCGTGCTAGCAAGCAACTGGACTATCCTCAAAAGCCTCCCCTGTCAATACGAGAACTCAGCTTGGAGCCATTTGACATATGACTTTCAGCCAGGTTTCATATTATTGTGCTGTGAGGCGTCTTCAAGCGGGGGAATCACTCCTCCAGCGGGAAGGGAGAGGGGAACAGTAATTGCCAGCAAGCGATCCTCCAACCCCGATGACCCCCAATGCTGTGATTTTTTTATCCTTTAGGAGTGCTCGAACATAAAATGCCACTTGGTTACACTTGCAAAGCGATCCAAGCATCTCTGCAACTACACTATCCGGGATGAGTGTCTCGGTTCCCTGTAGGGGTCCCTTCAAAGCCTGTCACATTTCGTGTACGTAAAAAACGTATGGCAGTCATCGTCTTCCTCTCCTGGCAAAACCGGTAATCGGGTGATCATGACTTACCAATCTGAAAACACCCATGCTCGCTCAAAAGCTGGGTCAGATAGAAGTTAGTCTCACCATGCCATCGATTTAATCATTCTCAGATCCGGGATGAGGCGCGCAATTCACGCAAGATTGCTACCAATCGTTGAGTGAGCACTCGTGGGCAACCGTCTCCCTTGCTGCCTCACTTAGACACAAGTGAATAGTGCGGAACTTTGTAGCAAGACGGGCAACAGGTATCGAGCATGCAATAATTCTCACCACCGTACACGAGACTGGCAGATATGATGATGTAATCCTCAGTGCTCCTCTTCTCTATACCTGTGCTAAGCATTTTTGATACACCTCTTTAATAAGAGCGTTGGTTCACATTTCTGTTGCGTACAGTAGTACTGACCCTACAGCACTCATCAAGAGTCGTCTTCTTGATGGGTTGGGTCCCTCTACCTTGGCTATAAGTAAATTCTGAGTCTATATGCCCAAAGCAGTCTTCTCAGCCGTTGCTGTGGTATGTTCAGAAAAACTGATTTTTGAATCAATCAGTAGCCCCAGGTACTTCACCACTGGCTCCGATTCAATTAGTATGTTCCAATTCTGACCATTCTCACCCCGGGAATTATCTTTTTTGCTAAGACTTCACTTCAGTCTTTCACTCGGCGCATTAGGATACCTGCCTAAGTTGCGCTCATTCAATGGTGGGTCAAGCAGCTAGAGCCCATTACACGATCTATATAGCCGATGAAACAGAACTCATCTGGCATCGCAAATCTCATTAGCCCGTTGTAAGACAGGTTTCACAGGTCTGAATCAAGGATCGACCCCCTGGGCAACACCCGCTGTAACTTTCATCCTTCTTTGGCCCTTTGTCGAGCCGTAAAACAGGCTATCGTCCTTCAGGTAGTCCCTCAGAAGCCGCATAAGCTATTCGGGAACTTAAAAAGAGCTCTCCAGCGTATCCAGGATATCCACAAATCTAGTGGGGACGAAGCCATTCTTAACGTCGAGTGCCACCAACAGGACGATTCATCGCTTGGTTCTCCAACACTCTCTCTTACGCCTTGCCAATCGGCGACCATAAACCGGGAAAACTCCCAGTTGTGGAAGGTTGAGAGCTCGGATGGTGGGAGACAGCATCACTGATCTCAAGCTGAATGCACTGATGACAACTGGTTGTGTAGTCGTGATATTGCCCACTCAGCAGCAAAAAGTCAACTTGCATATCCTCGAAAACTGCTCAAGCAGGTTTTGAACGATTAAACTACAGTGTAAGTTTGGCTGCAGGATACGGATCATCGAAGTTCTGACTATGCCTTGTGTAGAATTTCCTGGAAAAGCCAACATTTTTGATACCAAGATGTGTACAAGGTTCTATCTTGGATCAGCATCCTTGTAAAGGATAAAGTGTGCCTCCTCTGTGCACTCTTTTTTTTTATGTCCCATTTCACCACATTTGCAACATAGAGAAATCATATCGAGCGCTTTGCATACTGTGTGGTGTGACTATAGCCAAGGTATTTGAAACAGTGATGAAGAGCTACTCTTGCCGCATCTTGTAGATGATCTACTCTTTTCTAACCATGCTCTTCCTTAGAAATTGTTCGGTGTTCCTTTCGACGAGGTACTGATGGCCATGCATTGTCTGCTGTGATTTTTTAGTGTCAATCTTGCTTTGATCCTGCCCACGCTAGAAAACTCCCTTTTGATGACCTCTTCTACCTCAGTCAGGTCCATGAAGCAGTCAATGTTTCTTATTTCGATCATTGCCGTCGGCTTAGGGGAGTATAGTTGCGCTTAGACCGAGGACTTTCTATACTGCTGCGCAGAATGCCTCTTTTTTTATGGCCTCTGCTCCGTATGCACTGGGTTGATCGTCTTGCTTTAATAACACTGTTGCTGTCTTTGAGCCTTACATTTCCCCTTATATCCCGCAGCACTTCTACGTAGGATCGGCTATTTTGAGGTTTCACAAGCAGTACCTGCTGTCGTGGTCTGCGTCTGAGCTTTTTCTCTCCTGTTATGCATCAGGTCTTCTTTTTGTTGGACATCCGTTCGCTTTTTGAAGGAATTTCTTTGTGGTTTTCTTTGCTACATTTCTCAGCACTGTCTGAAACCACTAATCTAACGTTCCATGCCTATTAAATGCCTCTTCCTTCCTTTTTAGGGTTTTGTAAAATAATTTTACAAAACCCTACTAGTTTCGCGACCAGTCTGTCCGTCTGTCCGTCTGTCCGTCCGTCCGTCCGTCCGTCCGTCCGTGCGTCCGTCCGTCCGTCCGTGTGTCACAGCAGTTTTTCTCGGAAACTACTTAAGCTAGAAACATCAAATTTTGTGTGTAGATGTGAAGTGGTGATCTCTTCAAAGTTTAAATACAAAAAAAATTTTATAAGGTATTTAAGGGGGTCTCCCCATATAGGAGAGTGACCCCCCGAAAAAAAAATTTCATTGAAGGTAGCCGATATGGGTATCAAATGAAAGGTCTTGATGAGAACTTTTAAAAACAGGTCTTAATTTGGCAAAATTTGCTTCCAGGGGCGCACAGGGAGGGGAAATACACGAAAAATTTGTGTCCCCCCCCCCCTCGCGATTGGACACCTGTGATCCGAAAAATCTGAAAAAAATCAGGGATGTAGGCCTTGGTGCGTACAACAACAACAAATACGTGAGAAGTCGCAATTCACTCAACTTTGTTAGTAATAGTATGATTTATCGATTTTATGTTTTCTTGAATAAAATCTTAACGGTACCCTTAAATTCAATGAAATTCAGTACGTAGATGTCTATTCATAAGATTGATCTATCCTGAAAGTTTCATAAAGATATTTAGCGAAAATATAGCGGTTTGAATTTTCCTGTTTTACTGTGGAACAATATGCGCTGCATGTATTACTATGGCAACATATGGCTATGGAACAACATGCGCTTTTTACCGACTCAGACACTACAGTTTTGCTAGGATTTGCATGAAAATTTCAGGAATGATAGGTGTCATGTATATCTTTGAGAATCGGTTCAGCTAGTAGTATCAGTAATCGTAAAACAAGATAGTGGCTGTTTTAAGTGCGAAGATTAAATAATTTGTAGTTATTTTTTCCCAACTTCAACGTTTAAGGTGCATGCTTTGATCACTTGATTCAATTCAATGAATGACTGAAGATGAGTACCTACAATCAATGCTCATAAGTGAAATAAGTCAAGGAGGTGGGAGAGAGCTCCTAGCAAAAGGGTTTTGTAATCATTCTAGGATTCGAAAAAATTGGCCATGAATCGATGATTTCAGCACAGGAGAGTGGCCCCTGAAAAGAAATTCATCAAACGTAGCCGGTATGAGTATAAAATGAAAGTTTTCATGGGAGCTTTTCAAAACAGTTGTTAAACTGTCAGTTTTTGCTACAGTGGGGGCACAGGGGGGAAATACATGAAAAATGTGTTTCCTCCGTCGCGGATGGACATCTGAAATAATTATCAAGGGAGATATTTATGAGTATAATAATACCAAAAACCTCAAAAGTCGAAATTCATTGAACTTTGTTAAAAATATTATGATCTTGGCATTTCATATTTTCTCCAATAAAATCGTCTTTGACATGTTTCTTGATTTGATTCGATCTGGTGACTGCATTTTGTAAATTGAATACAAAACCCTTCTGACATGAGCGTAGGTCTGTTTACCCAACTTGTTTTATCTCAATCACCTCCGGTTAGGCTAGGCGCTATTTTTTTATTGATGTTTGATGGTGAAGCATTTTACGCGTGCGCTTTAAGATTAATCCTTAGCGCTTCTTTGGCCTCTTGCTCTTTTTCAGCCTTTTGATCCTCTTCAGCCTTTCACCAGCTCCTCTTGTAATGACTTTGCGATCCAGGAGCTCCTCTAGTTCAAAAAGGTCATTATTTTATCCTCTTTAGAACATCTCCCGCTTTTCGGATTAGCCTTTCTTTTTGATATTGCTGGTAGGAAAGTATAACGCTGCCATTTGACATCTGTCAGAATTAAATGTCATCCAAAGCATGTTTTTTTTAGCTGAAGGTTTGCCATCTAGAAATATGGATCGTTTGACAGTCGAAGAATGCGATAAAATTATTAAATTTTATTATAAAAATAGTGATTCTGCTGTATCAACATTTAGGGCTTTACCAGCCGATTACGGTCGACATGATCGACCTACATAGCAAACAATTTCGAACACAGTGAAAAAATTTGAAGAGACTGGATTGGTTATTGATATTGCAAGGTCTGCGCATCATCACAACATTCGTTCTGCTGAAAACATCGCTGTCGTTGCTCAAAGTGTGGAGGAAGACCCGAATTTGTCGATTCCTCGACTTGCTCAACATTTGGGCTTGTCTTACGGCTCATTGTGGCGGATTTTGCATTTGGATTTGCATCTCCATCCGTACAAAATCCAACTCACTCAAGAACTTAAGCCTCAAGACCATACACAACGCAGAATGTATGCGAATTGGGTGATTGAACAACAAGCCATTGATAACGATTTTTCGAACAAAATTTTTTTCAGTAATGAGGCTCATTTTTCGCTCAGTGGTTACGTAAATAAACAGAATTGCCGCATATGGGGCTCTTAAAATCCTCAGGTGATCACAGAAAGGCCTTTGCATCCGCAGAAAGTGACCGTTTGGTGTGCATTATGGTCTGGTGGTGTTATTGGCCCGTATATTTTTGAAAACGATCAAGGAAGAGCCATTACAGTCAATTCTGACCGCTATGGATGGATGTTAACCGATTATTTTTGGACAGAAATTGAAGATTATGATCTGCAAAACATGTGGTTTGAGCAGGACGGAGCCACAAGCCACACAACACCGGTTAATCGAGCACTTTTGCAAGAGAAATTTCCAGGACGCGTAATTTCGAGATTTAGTGATGTCAATTGGCCCGCAAGATCCTGCGACCTAACAACTTTGGATTTCTTTTTATGGGGCTATGTGAAAGATCGTGTTTATGCGATAAATCCTCAAAACCTTGAGCAATTGAAAACCAATATTCTTGAAGTTATGCCCGAGATATTGCCGGAAATGTGCCGAAAAGTCATTGAAAATGACCTCAAAAGGACTGAGGCCTGTAAGAGGTTCCGTGGAGCACATTTGAATGATGTTTTATGTCACGTATAATGGCAAGGTTCAGTCTTTATATTGAATAAAAAATTTTGTTTCCATCTGAATATTTCATCTATTTTTTTTAGCTTTACTTTCCCAAGGTGAAATGGATAACCTTATACTTGAAATCTGTAACGTTGCTTCCTCCCGTCATATATGTGCTTCAAGCAGTAGTAATATGAAACCTCCAAGCACCAAAAGGGAGTATTTTTGATTCCAAATATTATGGATTATTTATAGAAAAAAAATTTCCAATGCTTACAAAAGCCAAATAAATAGGTACCCATTTATTCTTAATGAAAATTATATATATTTCAAGTGAAACCAAAATAAGTTTGTGCTAACTGATTTGATAAGAGTTGCTGTATGATTAATTTATCTCTAAACTAATTATGAACATCATTAGTGATATGGTATAATGAGGATTAACCAAACCATCGTTATGCATAAAATATGTATCAAGTCAAATTAGTAGCAAAGGTTCAACCCTGAACTACTTTGTTACTCGTAAATTCCTAGAAATTGAATTTCCCCCGACATAATATTCCTAAATAACTGAAATTCCACGAAATTACTGACTTACCTCATAAATATCGATCCCATGATTCAGTGACCAGGATGTCTGAAAGTAGTCCTGTATCCTTTGTTTCAATTCCTTGGGCATCTGCAAGATGAAAATGTTCATTGGAATATTATCTATGGGAAAACTAGAATATGTTGTATAAGACAAGGGTTCATGTGGTTTAGTAACGAGCAAAGAAGAAAATTTCGTTTATGATTTTGTTGAAATGAAATTCAACCATAAATTTCATTTGATCATAAATTGTAAAGTGTAAAATGTTGAAGAGAGTTATTTTCTAAGCTACAGGCAAGGGCGACTTGTCATGATGCTTCTCCTACAAAATCTAAAGTGCAGACAACAAAGCGTTTTCGGTTTAAACGTGTTCTTGTTTGGAAAAAATTCTTGATGTGATGTGGAAAATTGTTTTTGTTACGGAGGATGATGAAGATTACAATCATTTTCTCATAATCTTTGTAAGAGAACGATTGTAATGCATTTGCTTTTGTCTTCACCATTGTTTTTGCGATGAAGCGTATATTGTTTTGCTGAATGTAGAGTTTCAATGAGGTCAAGAGTTGATCAAACAGACTACCACAGTAATTAGTTAAGGTGCTCAGAAAATTACATGCCATTATACCCTTGGGATTAAATTGTTTTCTGTCGAGTAAAAAACTTTTTATCACTCTGTTAAAAACATGAGAAATGGGAATGAATCAAAAAATCTATAAATAACGGAACAATTAGGAAAAGCATAAGATTCCATTCAGAAACAATTCGGGTAGACGCACTTACGCTCATGTCAGAAGGGTTTTGTACTCAACTTCTCAGAAATGCAGTCACCAGCAACGAATAATATGAATGTCATTGACCTTATTTTCAAATTTCAAGAAGATCAAATCAAAACTGCAGTGACTGATTCGATGAAAAGTCCATAAAATACCAAAGCATGTATTATTGTTGTTGTAGTTGGAGAAATTTCAAATGGCTACAACTTCCGTGAATATCATTCGATTTTCATCGAACTTACAAAGTCCAAGGGCCTTTTGGGGGATTATCTTAATATTGCATGGTTTTGTTCAGTTTAAGGGTACCTGTACGATTTTATTGGGGAAAATGTGAAATTCGAATATAATACTATTATTAACAAAGTTGAGCGTGTATATCCTCTCCCTGTGTGCCCCTCGAAGCAAAAAGTGTAAAATTAAGACCTGTTTTGGACAGTTCCTTTCATTTGATACCCATACGGGCTACCTTTGATGAAATTTTTTTGGGGCTTCACCCCTATATGGGGAGACCCTCCTTAAACACCTTATAAATTTTTTTTTGTACTTGAACTTTGAAGAGACCGCCACTTCACACCTGCATATAAAATTTGATGTTAAGTTGTCTGCGAGAAAAAGTGCTGTGACGGACAGACAGGACGCAATTTTAGGAGGGGTTTGCAAGATTATTTTACAAAACCTTCAAAAGAGTTTTAACACTAGAAGGGCCGCGGCCCATACCATACCTTCAAGGGCTGCAACCATCAATTGACGGTATATCGTAAACAGAAAGATAAAATGATCGAAACAATGAATTTTTTTTTAATTTACCATTGTTTATTACATTATTGACTACAGAAAATCAC
>OZ017738.1:384465124-384602624 GCA_963969285.1 Odontomyia ornata
AAAAGCGAGTGATTTAAATCTTAAGCTCGCATTATTAATGGTTTCAATAGAGATACTCATTTGGAAGGTATGTTGAGGCCGATCAAGCTCAATGGGAGAAACCTAGGTTTGAGTGACTGAATGGCAATTATTAATTTTTTCCTGTCCTTCGTGGTTATTTATGGTTTTTCGTTTTTATTTGTGTTGTAGGCA
This sequence comes from Odontomyia ornata, assembly GCA_963969285.1. Lineage (NCBI taxonomy): Eukaryota > Metazoa > Arthropoda > Insecta > Diptera > Stratiomyidae > Odontomyia > Odontomyia ornata. The sequence continues at coordinate 384,465,317 of OZ017738.1, forward strand.
ATTAATTTGTTATTAGTGTAATATGCTTGTTTTCGTCATTTCAAGTAACTAGGGATAAGTTTAACACGTGGGCTTAGAATATTGTAATATTCATTTATTAGAGTCTGTTAGGCTCTTTTTTCATAACGTTTATTAGAATTTGGTTGAAACATAGTAGTTATAAGCACAACGAACACTTTTTCATTGTATTTTTCAGTTACATAGGGTTTTCCATTAAGGACATAACAATAAATAAATACGAGATGTGACAATTAAGTAATGAGACTGATTTTATTGCCCCGCTTGGAAACCTAAGACCTTGAAATTTGCCTTCCCCGGCATTCTTCCCCTTTCCATTGATATATTTACCATTGTTCTAACTTGTTTAGTTTGCCTGCTGTGTCGTGTTGAGTAGACGTTTGTTGGTGGTGCTCGTCACGAAAATGGAGAAACAAAATCAATAGCAAGCGTCGCGTTACAACTGGACCGTTCATAACGACAACGCACCGTGCCACACCGCCCTCAGCGTTTCCGCAACAGCCGCCTTGTTGACCCGATATGTCACCCTGTGACTTTTTTCGTTCCCTAGAAAAAATTCGGTGGTCAAAGGAACCCATTTTGAGTCGATTACGGACATCCAGGCAGCCGTGACGAGGGGACTCGCGAACATCCCAGTCAAAGCGTTCCAGAAATGTTACGAAGCATAGAGAATGTGCTGGAATCGTTGTATAGCTGCCTACAGGGACTACTTTGAAGGGGATGGCAGAGTTGTAGAATAACTTTTAAATATACGGTTTTCATGGAATCAGCCATTGTCATGGAATCAGCCATTGTCACTCTTCTTAAATTTCAATAAATCGATTGTGAGGTGTGCTGTGTGGCTAGTGGTACCGTATTGTTGAAACCACATATCGTAGATGTCAAGTTCATCCAATTCTGGCCACAAATAATCTTTCAACATAACACAATAATGCTCTCTATTGACGGTAACATGACGGTGGTTTTCATCCATGAAAAAATACGGCCCAATCATACCCCTGCCATGGAAGCCGTACCAAATAGTAATTCGTGCATATTTTGCTTATTAATAAAGCTAAAAATGAGCTACATCGCTGAAGATGATTTTTTGGTAAAAGTAATTAATAGTAATTTCAAATAATTTTCAAGCATTGCTGATTCTTAAGCTTTACCATGATAAAAATGTTAACTTTAACTAACGTTTCGACATTAACAGTTTATTTAAAAAGTTTAAGGGTGCGTTCATATTAAGATAGAAAATTTTTCAGAAGTTAAGGTCTCATCGAGCATTTCAAAACCACTTAAGGGGGTTCCTTCATATAACGACGCCGTGTTTAGTTATTTTTTATCAAATGCAGTCAAGTATATCAAATGTAAGGTCTTGATAAGCTTGCTGAGTCTGAAATAAACAGAGAGTGCTCCTGCCAAAAGAGTATAGTTTAATAATTCAAAAATCAAACAAAGTCTTCTGAATATCAAAACTTGGCTCATACATATATTTCATGAATTGAGCTTGGAAAACTTATGTTTGGTTATTATGTATTTTGATTTGCCGTTATTTTATTTTCAGTGTGCTGACCTCAATGTTTGAGTAGTCATGATAACATATCAATGCTTCAAAGCATTTCTAAAATTTTCATCAAAATCCTTACACATCTGTAATGTTTGAGTCCATTGCGAACGTGTATTTAAACATATACAAGAGCGAAATTCTATGGAAATTGTACATGTTATAGGTGTCAAAAATTCAATCACAAAACATCAAAATGTGAAAGGGAGCAAAAGTGTGCAAAATGTGGAGGAAAACATAACCTAAAGGACTGCAAAAGCACGATTGAGAAGTGCTCCAACTGTATTGGTAACAATACTAATGCTGATCATTCTCACAGAGCTGACTCGGTAGAGTGTCCAAAGGTTCAACGCAGAATATTGATCGCCAGGAGGAGCACCCACTACAACTTCGATAATTGCTAATCTTTCAAATCAATCATGTGGAACAAACTTAACACTCATGTATGCTAATATAAGAAGCTTAAGACACAAGCTAAGTGATATTCAGATTTACCTGCAGCAAAATCTGATAATGACTTGATTATTCTCAATGAATCTGGACTTACCCAGAAGAAGCACGATTTTACAATATTCAAGGATATAATGTGGTATTCTCCTGCAGACGTGGAAGAGGTAGAGGCGCAGCAATATACGTAAAAAATGCAATCAATTTTGTTACCAAGAGAGTTACACCTGATAAATATAACGTTATAATAATTGAAGTACGCCATGCAGGTTAAAAAATCAAATAAGGGACGTACTACAACCCCAATCGTACGAATGCGCAAGATTTTTGCACAGTACTTGATACATTATTCTCAACTGAAAAAAATTTAATCACAGTAGCGGACACAAACATTGATGTACTAATTGAGTCAGCGGAATCAAGGGTTTATAGGGATACGCTAGAAACGAATGGAATGATAATCATAAAAAACAAAAAACTTACTCGCCCAGTGTCAAACACCTGTCTGGATCATGTAGCAACCAATGATTTAAAAGTCAAAGTTAACAAAGTTAACATATACATTTGAGGACTGGCCGGAGCTGGATAACCGTGTATTAAAAATAGCTATTCAAGACCAAACCTTAACAAACAGAAGTCGACCTACAAAAGGTTCAGATATCTAGAAAACAATCAAATATACGAGAATTACTGAAAAAGCGGAGACCAAATAGTATTATTGAACTCAAAAATATCACCATATCTGCTAAGCAAAGCTCTACAATTGAGAAAAAAATCAGGTGTCGACAACGGACTTGGATAACGAAAAAAGTAATTGATATAAGTATTGAACAAGTTGGGTAAATAGACCTACGCTCATGTCAGAAGGGTTTTGTATTCAATTTACAAAATGCAGTCACCAGATCGAATCAAATCAAGAAAAATGTCAAAGACGATTTTATTGGAGAAAATATGAAATACGAAGATCATACTATTATTAACAAAGTTGAACAAATTTCCACTTTTGAGGTTTTTGGTATTGTTGTACTCATAAATATCTCCCTTAGTAATTATTTCAGATGTCCATCCGCGACGGAGGAAACAAATTTTTCATGTATTTCCCCCCTGCGCCCCCACTGAAGCAAAAACTGACAGTTTAACAACTGTTTTGAAAAGCTCCCATGAAAATTTTCATTTCATACTCATATCGGCTACGTTTGATGAATTTTTTTCCAGGGGCCAATCTCCTGTACTGTTATCATCGATTAATGGCCAATTTTTTGACATTTTTCTTGATTTGATTCGATCTGGTGACTGCATTTTGTAAATTGAATACAAAATCCTTCTGACATGAGCGTAGGTCTGTTTACCCAACTTGTTTTTTCAGGGGCCACTCTCCTGTACTGTTATCATCGATTAATGGCCAATTTTTTCGAATCCTAGAATGGTTACAAAACTCTTTTGCTAGGAGTTCTCTCCCACCACCTTGACTTATTTCACTTATGAGCATGAATTGTAGGTACTCATCTTGAGTCATTCATTAAATTGAATCAAGTGTTCAAAGCATGCACCTTAAACGTTGAAGTTGGGAAAAAATAACTCAAAATTATTCAATCTTCGCATTTAAAACAGCCACTATTTTGTTTTACGATTACTGATACCACTAGCTGAACCGATTCTCAAAGATCTACATGACACCTATCATTCCTGAAATTTTCATGCAAATCCTAGCAAAACTGTAGTGTCTGAGTCGGTAAAAATCGCATGTTGTTCCATAGCCGTATGTTGCCATAGTAATACATGCAGCGCATATTGTTCCATAGTAATACAGGAAAATTCAAACCGCTATAACTTCGCTAAATATGATTTCAGGATAGATCAACCTTATAAATAGACATCTACCTACTGAATTTCATTGAGTTTAAGGGTACCGTTAAGATTTTATTCAAGAAAACATAAAATCGATAAATCATACTATTACTAACAACGTATTTGTTGTTGTTGTACTCACCAAGGCCTACATTCATGATTTTTTTCAGATTTTTCGGATCACAGGTGTCCAATCGCGAGGGGGGGCACAAATTTTTCGTGTATTTCCCCTCCCTGTGCGCCCCTCGAAGCAAATTTTGCCAAATTCAGACCTGCTTTGAAAAGTTCTCATCAAGACCTTTCATTTGATACCCATATCGGCTACCTTCAACGAAATTTTTTTTTCGGGGGGTGACTCTCCTCTATGGGGAGACCCCCTTAAATACCTTATAAAATTTTTTTGTAGTTGAACTTTGAAGAGATGACCACTTTACAGCTACGCACAAAATTTGATGTTTCTAGCTTAAGTAGTTTCCGAGGAAAACTGCTGTGACACACGGACGGACGGACAGACGGACAGACAGGACGCGATTTTAGTAGGGTTTGGTAAAATTATTTTACAAAACCCTAAAAAGGAAGGCATATATGGAAAACAGGAAGAGCTATGGGAGCCAGGCTTTCAAGTTTGTATATATGCAAGCGAAAAAAGAATCGAAACGACTGGTGAAAGAGACTTAATTCTCATATTTCTCAAGAAGAATGGAAACAGCGGCTGACATTTCCTATGAATTATGGAAAATAATAAATGAGGTGAGGGATAACTCTTCAACCCAGGGTATATCACAAAACTTTCAACTGAATCCAGGTGGGCCCTCTAATACATCGTGTCCACGTGACGCGGCGAACTCATTAAATAACTTTTTTATCATCAATTGGTGGAAGAATCACTAAAAACTCGTTGCCAGTTCAGCAAGCAATTTGAATGCTACAAATATCTCAATAAATTCCATCTTTCACATTCATCAAACAAATAGAAGGGAAGTCTTAAATGTAATCAATGGATTGAAAAAGAATACGGCGCCATGCATCGATAGCATCACGATGAATGAGATTAGTATAATAAAGGAGGACGTAGCCAAGATTATTGCAAATTTTATAAACGTGCATATTAGGAATGGGACATTTCCGGAAGAAGAAAAACTTGCAAAAGTAGTCCCTATATTTGAAGGTGGTGATCATCTCGACCTGAATTTCTATCGCCCGATTGCGCTGCTGACAGGATTTAGTAAGATATTTGAAAAAATACTAAACAATTAATTGACATCATTCTTAGTTGAACATTCTATCGTAAGCCAACAACAGTTTGGTTTTCGAAAGAACAAGAGTATTTTGGATGCCCTACATTCTGTCACACCTTTCATCAATCTAGGACTTGACAGATGTGATTATGTCACCGCGATGTTTGTAGATTTGGAAAAAGCATTTGATACAGTTGATCATGACTTTCGCTTTGTAAACTTGAATCGTATTGCTTTCAGGGTAATCCTAAGCAGTTGTTTAAGAGTTACTTGGAGGGAAGGTTGCAGAGAACTTTAATCAACAATGTCCTGAGCGATCGAGCATCTACGAAAACAGATGTTCGCCAAGGCTCAAAACTTGGCCCAACGTTGTTCCTGCTATACACAAATAATATAAATGCATGTGCATTGACGGGATATTACACATTATATGCTGATAACATAGTTCTATATATATTCTGCGTGGGTTAGTGGTTAGAGCACTAAGCCCGTAAGCCGAAGGTCTCTGGTTCGAGTTTCGTTGGCGTCAACGAGATTTAGTTCGTGATTCTTCGGACGGACTATAAGCCTGTTCAGTTATGATACGCGGTGGGTTAAAATCAGAACGTATCCCAGCTTGGTGGACGACTACATAGCGTGATAATGATCATATCACCTTGTGGAGTGCCGATAGATTATATCATGACAATGATATACTCTAACTATCTCTAAGCGAAGGCCTGAAAGGGGCTGTAGTGCTGCGAAAAAAAACACAGTTTTACTACATTAAGGACGAGACAAAACTGCCATTGAGACCACTATAAACGAGGATCTAGGAAAATTCCATCATTGGTGAATTGGAAACAAACTAGTTCTGAATACTACAAAGACAAAATAAATTGTTTTTAAGCAAAGTAATAAAGGAGACATAGATGTCGAACTAAATATTAGCGGCGAAAAATTCCAAAGCGTGCTAGAAATGAAATATCTTCGTCTTAGCATCGACCATCGTATGACTTGGTTGCCACACATAAATAGCTTAAGGAGGTTATTAGCCCCATCATAGGATTGTTAAGAAGATATGAGGATTTTGCAATGCCCATCAACACACTTGTTTTAAATGCGTTTGTCGCGACAAAATTACATTATGGAGTACTTATTTGGAGTCAATCAGCAAAGCAACATTTAAACAGTATATCCAGGCTGCTGACCAAAGCGTATAAAAAAATTCTGAAACTGCCAATGCTTATTCGAACTAGTTTGGCTTACCAATTAGCGAAATCATTAACCTTTAGTCAAATCATTAGAATGGAGAAAGCTAAGTTTATCTACAAAAATTTAAAAACTAATAGATCGGAACGAACACCATTAATTAAGGTATCATAGATCAACTCATATAATGGAAGGAATGCAGATCAATTCATAATACCATTTGCCAGAACGGATAATCTAAAGAACGATGCAACGATTGATGCTCTGCGTGTACATATACGAGTATAACAATCTACCAGAAATGGTTAAGAAAGCAAACTCACTTTTGGTATTTAAGAAAAGACTAAGGGAGCATTTAATGACCACTGATTGAAGCGTGGACCTGTAATTCTGCTTTTATGAGCCAAGTATCTTATGGTTTTTTTTTTGACCCTATCGGCGAGATACTAGATGTTCATGAAAAGGCCTAGTTCACATTATATTTTGTGACTCCTTATATCGATGTATTCAACATTATCTGGGTGGCACAAAGGACCAACCAACGTAATATGAATGCAGATCGCACGAACGTTGTGCGACGAAGAGGGTGGTGTGGAGAGGGTGGTAGGGAATGGAGGTACTTAAAAAAATATCACGTTTAATTGTTGTTGTAATTAAAAAAGTTTAAATCGTCTATAACTTTGCTGTTTATCTATCGATTTGTATGAGATTTTCAGAAAACAGGCGTTTTACATCAGAAAATTGAGATGCAAATTTTTGGTAAATTTAAGGGTCATCCTTCGATTTAATAGATGAAATTGCATAATTCGTAATATGTACTATTATTAACAAATTTGATAGGATTTTGACTTCTGAGATATTTGTTGTACTTGCAAAGGCCTACTTTCCTGATCTTTTCAGATTTTACTGTCCAAAGACGTTCAATCGTGAGGGGGGAGGGACCAACATTTTTCCCACATTTCCCCTCACCCTTTCAAGCAAACACTTCTAGTTTAAGAAGTGTTTCGAAAAGCTCTCATGAAGCCCTTTCATTTGATACCCATATTGGCTACCTTCAGTTAGACCCCCCTTAAACACCTTTAAATATCTTTTTGTATTGCAACTCAAGATTATGTGGTTTGCGAAAAAACTTGCTGTGACGGACAGATTGGTCGCAATTTTAGTAGGGTATTGTAAAATTTTTTATAACACCCTAAAAAGTCATTTTGTGCATCAGGTAGCCCAAAGGAGGCAAAATGTACGGAAAATATGTGTCCCCCCCTCTTCCTTTGCGATTGACCACCATTAAGTCGAAAAACTAGAAAAAAAATCATGGAACTAGGACTTTATAAGTACAAGGGTAACAAATACCTCAGAAATGACAATCCTCTCAACCTTGTTAATAATAGTATGATTTGTCAATTTTACGTTTTGCTCCATAAAATCGGAACCATAAACTTCTTAACATTTCACAATTATGTAGATTAGCATAATTATATCAATATAGCTATTTCAATTATATGGAAATACAACAACATTCGATTGTGGATGGTATATATTTCAAATTGACCTAGAAACCACAATTATTTTTGTATTTTCATGAAAATTTCAAGAGCAGTGTTTCATTTGAATTAATTTGATTGTCCGAGTATTCAGAAAATCAATTTGAAATGGAATAAAATGGTGGCTGGTTTTTGTTTATGAAACAATCCCTCGATATTTCGTATATAATTGAAAGTTATCAGAAGATCCATAGAATGCTACAGTTAATTTCGTTGAGTCAGGATAAAGACTGAAATGAAATGAGTTCTGTTTGTCAGTGCGAACGTTATATACCAGGTTGGTGACGATAGGTCCAGCATGCGTTAGGCATGTTTTACCTTCACACCAGAAAAGAGCTTTCATCAAATAACAATCGGAAAACTTACTCGAAAATATGCTAATTCCTCAGCCTGCATTGGTTCCACTCATTTACTTTTGTTTATAATAAAAACCTTAAAAGGTGAAGGCAATACTCCTTTGATTACTAGTTCAACAATCCCTTTGTTTCAAGCCTTACCAAGGTTATTTCCGTTCTTAGAACATTTCTCATCAGAACATCTGCTCTCCATTTACATTTTGAACTTTGATAAAATCTGGAAATTCAAGAAAGGCTGATGGCCTTCCTGCCATAAAACTCCCTCACTCCAAGACGTTTTAATGATTTCACTTCCATCTAATGGCAGATTATATTGGAATTTCTCTCCAATCTACTTTATCAAACAGACTCCCCACTGGGCATAAATATCACCCGATCTTAAATACAAGTAGTACAAATTAATGCTGTGAAAATGATGGTTTACTCTGTAGTAATTAATCATAAATAATAGTACCACTAGAAATACTACTGCTTCCTAACATTCACTTAAGGAACAAGAGTTCTCAGAAATGTGCAATAAAAGGGACTTGAGCATGAATGAAATGCTAAGATGGAAAAATTTATCGAAAAATCGATGAATTGTGAGTAGCATGAAAAGTATGATGACACGGGTACGATGAGACTATAAAAAGGTGATAGACAATCAAACAAGAGGTAAAATGACTAAGCTCTTAAGGACATTAGAATTGCTACCCAGAAGTATGGGCTTTCGACAAAAGATAAAGCAGCATAGTATGGTAGTTGCAAAGTCCATTTCCATATTAAAGCTCTTCTGAAGGAACTGAAGAGGATGCTTTTTATTGAAATGAGTATGAACGTTGTAAAAAGGCAATTACTATTAATGATCTGCGAATTTATGCTATGAATTTGAGAAGTGTGACAAAGTGTTTAGCCCAGTACGTGTTAGTTGCGATAGACGTAAAATTAAATAAGAATAATTGCTTTAAAAACAAGTGGAAATAGGGGAAAGTGCTCCTATCAGTAGGGTTTTGTAAACCAAATAGAAACTCAAGCAATGTCTAATGAATATCAAAACTTGGCTCATATACAGATGCTACAAATTGCGTTCAAAAAACTAAAATATGATTACTTTGTACTTTAATTTGCCGCCATTTTATTCTCAGTGCATTAACTTCATTATTCGAGCAGCTGTGATAAGATATTAATGTAATAAAAACTTCTAGAAAAAAAAAGGAAACCGACTTCGGAATGCCCTAAAAAGGATGAAATAAATTTTATGGAAGCGATGCTATATCATTTTTTCCCCGATTTTTTTGTGCTGGTGCAGATGTTGGAAGTATTTATGTTGAAATGGGGAAATTCATTTGGCACCGCTTCCATAAAATTTATTTCATCCTTTTTAGGGCATTCCGAAGTCGGTTTTCTTTTTTTTCTAAAAGTTTTTTATTTCACCCTTTTTAGTGGCAAATTTTTTCATTTCAAACCATTCAAAACTAAGTTTCTTGAATACATTGCATCATTTTCTCGTATATTAAAATATAATTTTTTACTGCAATGTAAAAACCACTATGGCTAAAATCTGCAGCGTTCATAAGAATCGAATTTAACTCTGGTACATTTAATCAATGATCTCATCAACGTCTACCTTGATTTTAGATTTCATAATAATCCAATATGAATTGCAGCCTTGAGAAATTTTCGAATTTTGAACTTTGCCTAGCCGCCATTTTTATATTCTGACCTGACCCTGAAGTGCTTTTTTATCGTTCAACTTTTTTCGACCTTTGAGCTGCCGCCATTTCGTTTCAAATTGTTCGAGTTTGGATTTTTCATTGTGAGCTATATCACACAATTGAATAAGCCTTTGTACTAGTTTTGGTACGAACTGGAGCTATACTATGGCCAGAACAGAAATATTGCTGAAAATTTGGCGTATATCTAAGCAGAGCTGCAACTCCTAGGCATAAATTTTGTTATATCCTATGTAGACTCACATATACCACCAACCACACACATACACACACAGCCATATATATATATATATATATATATATATATATATATATATATATATATATATATATATATATATATGTATATATATATATATATATATATATATATATATATACATATATATATATATATATATATATATATATATATATATATATATATCTATACATATATATATATATATATATATATATATATATATTTATAAATAAATACACATGTATATATATATATATATATATATATATATATATATATATATATATATATATATATATATATATATATGTATAGATATTTGTATTTATATATGTTAACATTAAGTTCACTCCGCAATCAATCTCATTAAATTTACTTAAAAATATCCTTCTTAAGCGCATCATCCGTTTTCTTTTATTCGATACCCATCGCCTTCGTTTTCAGTTAACTGTGGCACCTAATTTTCATGAAAGTTTCAAGATAATTATACCCTACAGTTCAATGAAAGCTCGGCTATGCATTTTCATCTCCATCTGTACAGTTATGATCAAGTATAGCAGGAAACGTATCTCATTTTACGTTGCGATTCTTGCTGGTTTTTAGTCCGGAAACACTAATTTTAGATTTCTGGGCATATGTTGTAATGTACATATAATATTAACTGGAAAGTAACGAGTCAAAATCTATAATTTGCAATCACTCAATCCTTATTATTGCTTCGGTGAATTTTATAATCCTTTATGTAGCTCATTGGTAAGCAAAGAATGAATGCAGAAGAGAAAAGCATCCTGAAACTATTGAATTGAATTGTACTTATGCCACATTAGAATTAATTTATTGGTTATTTCCGTTACAAATGATGGACTAAAATGTACAGTTTATGTAGAAAATTAAGGATACTGATCATTTTTATCATCCTTCACCAAAGGACTCGGTATCTCTAACAAATCCTTGCAGAGTGCTAACTAATTGGCACTTTTCGTACGAAATATCATTTAAATTCAATTTCTCGACATCAATGTATCAAATTTAACTGTTGATATCTACAGAGCCCTTGAAAGGATTTGAATTCTACTCCGACACATTTTAGATCAAAATTTTGTCCTTCATTTGAAACCTCTACAATCAAAATCCTTATGCGCGTCGATCAGTTATGCTGAAAAAAACGGGGTGAAAGTCGGATTTTTTTTAGTTTTAACGGTAAAAGTCTTTTACCGTTACTTGAATTTCTTATCCTTTAAACGGGACCTAACTGGAAGAAAGACGTATCATTTACCAAAAACAGGACTCTTGTATCTATCTCCGTTTAAAAGTTATTAGTGAACATACAAAAAAAAGCCAAAAAAAAAACGCGATGAATTGATAACCTTCTTTCTTTTGGAAGTCGGTTAAAAACATTGTTTGAATATTCATAAAAATTTCTACATACTGTGTAGTGTCTAAGTACTTTGCAAACGTATAACTCCATGGTATCACGTGCTGTTCTTAGTGTTACTGATATATAGGGTTTTCCAATAAGAAATGTTATTTTAATATAAAAAGGAAAATGCCATTTTTCAATATAAATGATCGGATGATTATTTCATTATAAAGAGGAAGGTATGCTGTTAATAGGGGAAAATAACATCAGGCAAATGATTGCCACGACCACGCTTATGGGACCATATCCTTTCCATGAAATTTTCCATAACCAAATCCAATAAGAGATGTTTATTTCATTATTAAGAAGAAGGTATGCTGTTAATAGCGAAAATAACATCAGGCAAATGACCACCGCGACACACTTACAGGACCATTTCTTGTTCATGAAATTTTCCATAATCAAATCGCAAAGTGGCTGCCCTGTGTCCTCGCTAGCCTCACGAATTCCATTTTTGAGGTCTTGAATCGACACTGAGCTGTTGGCGTAGACCTTCTGTTTCACGTGGTTCCAAAGGAAGAAGTGACAAGGTGTTAAATCACAAGATCTATTCAAAATAACACCTCTTATTGGAAAACCCTATATAATCAATCGGCTGTAATGTAGCTATTTATGGTTAATTTTTGTGGTTGGAAAGTGAAAGAGATTTTAAACAGAAAGTGGAGCTTTGAACCTCGTAAGTGACTAGACTACCCACTAAATAGCTCCCTTTGTAACCTGAGAACCTAGTCTGGAACCGTTTTACCTATTTCATTTTGCCAAGTCTAGTTTTCCTATACTGTGAAGCATCTTCAAGCTAGGGGATCCCTTTTCCTGTGGGAGAGGCGGGAGGAACAGGAATTGCTAGACAACTGATCCTCCGGCCACAACGTACCCGGCTGCTGTGAGTTCTTTTTATCTTTTAGGACCACTCAAACATAATATGCTACATGGTTCCATTTGTCAAGCGATTCAGGCATCACCGTGACTATACTATTTGGGGTGAGCTCTCTTGTTTCTTTGTAGGGGTCCTGCCACAGCCTGTCCCTTTTTTGCATGCAAAATGATATGTGGCAGGCATTGTCCTCCTCTTCTGGATAAAATGTTCAGTCAGAGGACCGTGATTTACCAACTTTAGTTCGGTAAGACTGAGAACACCAATGCCCGCTCAAAAGTTGGTTAAGATAGAAGTCAATCTCTTCATGTTTTTGATTGAACCAGGGCCACAAATTCGAGATGAACTGCGCAGTCTACCTTGCCATGTGCAGTTAATCGAAGATTGCAGCTAATTGTCGCAAGTTAATAGCGTGGTGTTACCTAGCAAGCAGGGCAATATGTATTACGCCTTTGTTTAAGATTGAAAGGTAAGAAGGAAACATTACTAATGCAAATGAAAAAACGCGGACTGTATTTTTAATGTAGTTTATTAAGTGCTGAGTAATTACGGTGTGTTAGCAAGACTGATATGTACAGGAATGGTCAATTCGAAGTTTCTTCTTAGACAAACGTCAAACAGCTGTAATTCTTGTCTTGACATAGAAGTACCGTGCAGATGGCTTTTCTCTTTTAAATGATTTACAGGCGCGTTAATAAAAAATGCCTTATGACTAATAGTAACTTTGATACTGAAAAGCAAAAATCTCGAACATTGTCCCCCTTCTCATCCGTTACAAGATGAACAAAACAAAAACTAAAGGCCCCAAAATTCTATAGGTGAGGGAGAACTTGACTATTTTGACTCATAGTTGTAGTTAAAAAAGATGATTGTACATTAAAATAAATTAATTTCATAATTTCAATTCTCGAATATCTTAATTAGTGTGATAAATTATAAATTTTGTATAGATAATTCTTGAACTTGTGCAATATGTACTCGAAACCGCACGTTCCAGTAACACGAGCTTGACGATGGGGCACTTAAACTCGGCGTCGGAGGTCTTGATCGTAGCAGTTCTAATCAGGCCATCGGTGCCAGGATGTACTTTTTTAACTATTCCTAAAGGCCATTTGTTTGTATCCTCTTTATACGAACTAAATCCCCGACCTGAATAGAATCTTGTTTTTGAGTCCATTTAGTACGATTTTGAAGTGAAGTTAGATACTCCGCTGACCATCTATCCCAGAAATGTTGAGTTATTTGAGTTTATAACTTCCAGCGTTTATTCACTGGGACCCTATCATTGCGTCGGTTAGGTTCAGGGATAAGATACGAAGATTGTTGTATAAAAAATTGAGCTGGGTCAATGGAATCAAATCCTATATGTCATCACTGAGTGGTAACAGAGGTCTCGAATTTAAGATCGCTTCAATGCGACAAAGAAGGTAGAGTATTCGATAAAAGTCAAAACTTGGTCTCCAATCATTCGGCACACATGGTGCTTCATGGATTTCCTACAAACCACCGAAGTGAGGGGCGCCTGGAAGGTTGAAATGCCATTTAGTGCCTCTTATGGATAGTTGGTTTTTTGCCCTTTTGGCCCATTCTAAGGCCCCTTGAAACATCTTGGCTAGCTCTGAATCCGCGCCAAAGTAGTTCCCTGGTCACTATGTAATTCAGAGCATTGACTTCTGCGAGATGTAAAACGATGAAATGCAGCACTATTGTAGTCTTCAACTACTTCAATGTGAACGGCATGAGTAGAGAAACAGACAAAAATAGCAATATAGCCCTTTTGAGTGATATTGCCTCTAATTGCGGCTAAGTGAACTTTTATCGGTCCTGCATTATCGACACTAGGGATATTAAAGGGTTTGGATGGTAATGTACGATTTAGAGGTAAATTTCCCATTAGTTGCGTACAACCCTTTTTTGAGTAAAGTATGCGCTTATGACAGGTTTCAACGCATGATTTCACAGCTACCTGTCCTTTTAAGATCCAATATTGTAAACGCAATATGCCGAGGGTTAACTGGGAAACGTGGAAAGGTGTCTAAATGCGTTTGACGAATTAGCCCTTTAGTCTAGTCATCATTATGATGCAGTAAAAGGGGAAAATTTATTCTCATGTGGAAGTTGAAAGTTTAGTAATCGAGCTCAAACTCTGATTAAATCACCATTCATGAACGGATTAAACTTTAAAATTGGGCTGGAATTGGGCAATCGTAACCCTTTTCTCAGTGAAGATCGCACTTCAGCGAAATGAAGACTCTGATAAAGACAGATAATAAACAAGCGAGCACTATTTAACTCATCAGGCTGTAGGTTTTTTGATGAATAAATGAAAGGAGGTTTCACGATCGATACCAAAAAAACTTGAGACGATAAATTTTTTGTCAGACGAGATTCGACGTTAGACATCAAAGTGTTCCTTTTGGTGCCTTGCTTCACTGTGACATAATTCTTTAGATGCTCTAAGAAGCTTTTGATTTTTTCTTTTTTTTGTTAGTCACGCGACTTAAACGGCGCACTATAAATCTTGGACAATACGAGGTGACTCTCAAGAGTTTATTGATAGTCGAATTAATAGTGACCTCGTGTGATTAAATGGATTACAGGTTTTGAAGAGTTTTCTTCAAGAGGTGGTTCTCTTGATTCTAAGGGTTCATCTTGAGACGATACCCATGATTTTGTGGGTTGAGGGAACCAAGATGGTCCTATCCACAATAGATCATTATGAGTTAGTAGATGAACTTTACAACCTCGCGATACTATGTCAGCGGGGATTATCCTTCGATTTTACGTAATGCCATTGAGCTTCAAGCATATCGTCGTGGATGCTAGAGCATCGGTTTGCTACAAAAGGCTTCCAACGTGAAGGGTTAACTTTAAGCCACTGAAGTACATAAGTGGAATCACTCCATAAATGCGAAGATGTAATAATAATTTTAGAAGTTTCAGATAATGTTTCGCGGATTTGGCTAGCAAGTAGGCAGCTGAGAATTCTAAACATGGGATGGATAATTGCTTACTAGTGTTATAAAAGCTTGATTTTCATGCTATAAACAAAAACCATATGCGAGCTTAGACGTTTCGGCAAACCCATGAATTTCAACGATTTCTGGTTAAGGCGATTAGCTGTTCCAACGTGGGATTTTAATACAATTTATTTGAGAAAACTCAGCTTCCCATTTCAACCAAAAATTTTGCTGTTCAGATGAAATTTCTTCATTCCATCCTTTCTTTTCTTGCCATAAAAGCTGCATTAATATTTTTCCATGGATAATGATAGGAGGTAACCATCCAAGTCTGTCAAACAGCTTAGCTGTGCGAGATAAAATGACTCGTTCAGTCAATTTTGGGGTGTTTTCAAACTGAAGAACATTGAAGTAAAAATTATCTTCACAGGGATTCCATAACAGACCCAAGACTGAGGTTTGCAACTCGAAATTTTCGAATGATTTTGATCTTTCAGCAAAATAATCAGCAACGATACCCTAAAGGATTGCGGGATTATTCGATTGATATTTTCTCAAAGGAAAACCTCTGTTAAGTAGAAATGCAGTGCAATCATTCTGTTTGTCCTTAGCTTCTTGAATAGTATCCCCACCAGATAAAACATCACCCATGTAAATTTCATCATCAAGAACTGATGCACTCCATGGATGATCTATCATGTGGTCTTTGCCTAGTTGCTTAATAGTCAAGTTAGCTTGACAAGGCGATGAAGTTAAGCCATAGGTTATCGTATTCAACTCATCAGCTGAGATGGGCTCAGATGGATCGTATCTCCATAATATGCATTGGTAATGGCGATCGTCAGGATGTATCAGTATCTGACGATACATCTTTTCTATGTCGGCGACGAAGAAGTAACGATAATTTTGCTACCCTATGAGCAAATCTGTCAGCATGGGCAACAGATTGGGACCTACTTGGAGTAGATCATTCAATGATACACCACAGTTTAATTTTGAAGATCCGTTAAACACCGTACGTAATTTAGTGAACGTACTTTTCTCCTTCCAAATACCATGATGCGGTATAAAGTTACGTTGTAGAGATGTATCAAATGATACGTTGGTCATGTGACCCATGGTTTAATACTCATTCAGAAAGCCATGATATATTTCTTTAAGTTTGAGATCGTTTTGAAAACGAGTTTCCATCTTCTGCAACATATTCTCAGATGTGCGGCACGAAAGATTAAAATCTATTTCATTATGAGATACTGACTTTTTGAGTGGTAGTCTCAGCACATATCGACCTTTATCAGTACGACAGTGAGTTTTCTCGAAGTGAGTTGTAAGCTCTCACTCATCAGGCGTAAGCATGGGTGCCTTGGGTACTTCGTCTTGTAACCAAAACTTTTGTAAAGTCTGGTCATGATCAACATCATTGCAGATGTGGAGAGAGGTAATGTGCGAAGACGTATTACGAGGGCTCGGAGTATCGCTCGTTGCGTACCACCCTCATCTTGATTTGGTGGCGATATGTTCATTAAGTTGACCTTTTATTAAAGTGCCTTCCACGATTTTAGCGTGAACAGATGCACTCAATAACATATCGATGTGATTGTGATCCATGTACGAATATTGCGGATCCGCTAAAACAAGTCCCTCAAGATGAGGTAACACTTGAGAAGTGTGTATTGTAGCGGCAATGTAAGACGTAACCTTGGAAATTACGAGTACTTCAATCTTACTTGCATAAGATAATGTGAAATGACGTTTGATAGTAACCTCAGCTGATTTGCGTATGGTCGTGGCAAGAGAGCCTCCAGTGGCCTTGAGAGGTATATGCGCACGTCGAGGCTTCAATTGCGATCTCTGACATAAAGATTCTGCGATAAGTGAGACTTGGGAGCATAGGTCGATGAGAGCTCGAGCTTTAACTTCTAACCCATTGTTCGTCTTTACTCGTATCAGGGCCATTGCTAGCAAAACGCCAGCAGATTTAGTAACATTGTGCGAGTACTTGATTCCGGTGTGATTGGAAGATGAAGACGCGTCGTCCCTTTCATCTTGTGATTTTCCATGCTCACGGTTTTTATCCAAATTCTCAACTGACGACTGTTGAGTTTTTGATTCGGGTTGGCTTTTAGATTCATGGATATATAACAATGAGTGGTGCCTCTTATGGCAACAATGGCAATTATACTTTGATACACACTCTTTAATTAGATGTTTGCGGAAACAATTGAGACAATTTTGTTGTTTAATAATAAAGTCTTTTCGTTCATTAACATCAACGGTCTTAAACAAAGGACATGGATGCAATTTATGACCTTGATGGCAAAAGAGACACACATGTGAAGACGTCCTCTCATTATTACCATTAGTAGTATGACTGGTTTGGGTCTTGGTAGTGCCTGATTTGAAGCCCTTTTTTGGCACAGGAGTGGAGTTGGGGTTATTTGTGTGCGGCGTAAGTTCTGTGGGCTCTAATGTCGCAATACGCTTTTGAACGAACTTGCATAGTTGCTGCAAGGTAGGAGGTTCAACCGTATCACCTAACTCCTTATGCCAATCCATTTGTGTTACAGGATCAAAATTATCTGATATGAAGTACTCTGCGAAATCGTCTTTAAACGTCTCTTTTGTACGACCTATTTTGATTCGATAGGATCTATCACACTTTTTTGTAGTTTGCTCAAAAAGGAAGATGTAGCAACTTTCATAGGCTTAACGGATAGAAGATCATAGAAATATTTGTTGGTTAAATGTCGCATGTTTTCGTAAAAGGCTGTCAGGGTTTCCCATACTGTGAGATAATTATTCGTAGAGACGTCGTAGTCTTTTATAAGATTTATTGCTTTGCCCCCTATATAAGACTTCAAATAGTGGAATTTTTCAACATTATTCAATGTTTCATTTTGATGAATAACAGAACAATATAAATCGCGAAAGCTTTCCCAATCGGTTTGTTTTCCCGGTAATTCATGAACATTAATCATGGGTGGTCGTGATGTCGAATGTACTATGTGTTGTTTGGAGCTATTCGGTTGATTTAACTCGGTAGGAACCTCATCGGACGTAAATTTAGCTAAAACTCTATCAAATTTTTTCTCTGTCCGATGATAGGCGTCTTCAGCTTGTAAAGGAATATTTTCCACGAAATACTTATCCTCTGCGGTTTTTTTTTGTTTTTATTTTTAAGAATTTTTAATGAGTTTTTAGAAAAGTATCTAAATATAATTGAAGTCTAGCCCTAAAATTATTCTATGAGAATTTATCTTTTTTTGAGGGTCCTGATCATCGTATTTTCTCCCTAAGCCTTTCAATTTTGCTAAGAGCTGATTTTGAGCTTCATAAAGGTCTTCCATTATGATTTGGTTGGTGATAGTTAAAATTATTATTAAAGTTACAAAAGGAAACCGTAGCACAAATAATATGGCAAAGGGTTATGATCAGCTTGTCAAAGTAGATTAATATCTGTAGGGAGATATTTTAGTGTCAAAGTTGATTAATATCTGTAGGGAGATATTTTAATGAAGTAATATCGTTTTGATATTCTTAACAAAGCAATTTGTTACTATTGATTCCTATACTTGTTATGTTTTCGCTGCCACGATCAAAACACCGATCATGAATAAAGGAATCCGCTCGCTGATAGCACGTGAACTTAGAATTACAATTTAACGCTATTTGAGTCCATAATCCGAAGACTTTCTTTGTTATCTGTCTCACAAAGTTTAACTTATCGTTACGCTTGATCTCGATATTAGTACTGAATGACAATACACTTGCGTAATAATCCCCGAATTTTAATTCGTTGTGCTGCAATTTTATTTTATCATGTCGCGAGACTAGATTCAATTCAAAGCAAGAATATATTTTACGGCTTTTAAGATTTCAGAAAAAAAATAAATCAAAATGGATTTAAATTTTTAAGCACTTATAATTTAAAGAACTTAGCACGTGTTGACATGTATAAGAAGCGCCGGGACCACTGAGAAAAACGAGACAGCAATACACTCTGCAGTAAAGAACCGATGACGTAACAGCAATAACGTTGATTGCCGGCATACGCGCGGTTAGATGAGAGACGCGCGAGGGGTAACACTCTCCTTGATGCTTGCAAAAATGGCTACGCGCCGGTAATCCAATGTTATAGATAGTATAGACCCACCAAACGTCTTCCTATAACATCTATCGGTTAACACTCATGGTTGTCCAAACTACCGAGACGATGCAATTGACTTTCGATGAATTAGATTTCCAAATGCTGATTATTATATTATAGATGCACCACACGCCTTCCTATAATATAATCCTTGAAAGTTGTATAGAACACAATCCGAAGGTCGGCACCGGACGTGCTGTAATGTAAAAGACATGCAAGGGGCGACGCTCTCTGAACTGATGCTTAGAAAAATAACTGCGCGTTGGCAATTCAATGCTAGATATTCTAGATGCACCGAACGCCTTTCTATAATATCGGTATAGTGTATCTCGTGTTAGACGAAGATATACTTGTTGAAGTGTGTCTTTGCACCTTGCTGATGAAAGTGAAATGCAATTGGTGACTAAGGCATACAGCGTCCCTTACTTTTGACGCACGAGCCAAACTCATTTGCGTTGCATAAATTACAGATACACCAAACGCCTTTCTGCAATGGAGTGCACTCACGGAAAAAGCACGTGGCGGATACTCGGCAATATTTGGCGATTGTGCGAGAAAATATAATTTGCATTTTACTCTAGTATTTTTGTTTACTTTTCTATCCGGCTCGACGGACAATATTTAAGATTTAAAGGTAGGAAGTAAACATAACTAATGCAAATGAAAAAACGTGGACTATATTTTTATGCAGTTTATTACGTGCTCAGTAATTACGACTAACAGTAACTATAATACTGAAAAGCAAAAATCTCGAACAGCCTGCAATAGCATTCACCACTGAATCAGAGACTGTTGGATAAGAAGCTGCAATCTTCAGTGCTCCTCTTCTCTTGCCTGTGCCAAGCGTTTTCGATACAACTTCTTACTGAGAGCATCGCCCTATACTTCTACACCGTACAGTAGCATTAATCCGATGGTACTCATCAAACGTCATCTTCTTGGTGGGTTGGGTACTCCACGTTGGCCATAAGCTAACTTACAGCCAATATGCCTGAAGCAGCCTTCTCAGCCGTTGCCCTGATACTGCTTATAGCTTGATTGTTATGAAATTTTCAGAATATTTACATTTAATGTTAAGAAACTTGAATTTTTGGATTTCATAAGCGAAAAAATAAAATGTACTTTTGTTCACAAGGTATGTATATATTTATTCATTGAAAGTATGTACTATATATATTTATTCACAAAGTATAAACTATATTTCAACTTCTGAAATGTTTGCTGGCCCTGTAATGATAAAGATCTATTTCAATTATTTTTTTTTGAATCCAAGGAGTTCAATCGCGTGGAGGGATACCCATTGCTCGTACATCCCCTCTTCCTCTCCCCGCTACTAGGAAATAAGTGATAGTTCAGGATCTATTTTTGGAAAGTTCTCATCAAGAACTTTCATTTGATGTCCATGTTGGCTAGTTTTGGTAAAAAAAATTTAAAGGTCACTCCCCTTTACGAGGAAGCTCCCTTAAACATTTGATAAATTTCATCACTTTTGACTTGTCAGATAATTTCATGATTCTAGCTATTGTACCATAGATTCTGAAAAAACTTCCTTTGATTTACGGACCGACAGAAGGACGAACGGATGGGCAGACAGGTCACGAATCTAATATAGCTTTAAAAAAATATTTTGCAAGATCTAAAAAAGGTGGTAAATTTAGTTGAAAGGTGTTTCTCCTCTTGATAATACGTACTCATATTAATGACTGAAATGAAATTCCCTCAGTATTGTTGCCAATAAAAATTATAGTTAAAAAAATGCCATCGCTTGAAGTATTAAACATTAAACTTAAATGCAACTCGAAACATTTATTACACTGAATTTAATATGTTTTAAAATTAATTATTTCATTTTACACTCACCTGATGTAATACAATGAAATCCTTCAGATCCCTCCATTTACTATCGTACAACGATCTGCGGGAATACATTCTTTGAATGAATGCAGTGACATTACCAAATACCACAGCATGCATGAGAGCTGCAGATAACGAGAAAGGATATAAAGTATTAACGGTTGACCAATGTATGCAACTCAGCTCCAACATTTACACATGCAAGGAAAGGATGGGTAGCCGATTGAGGGATCTGAGTGGCTTGGGAATACTGAATTCAATTTAAATTGCGGCTGTTTGGTCGGTTCGATGCTACCATCGCCATGAAAATTTCACATTGACAGTGTAAGCAAAGGGAATATAAATCGTTACGTGAAAGTTTACCGACAACATAAAATGAATAGAAAGAAAAGCACCGAAATTGAAACTTCTACAAACTTGGACAGAATTTTATATCAATTGCTTTTATATACTTATGCATGAACAAATTTGAATGTTGAATAGACTTTTGTTTGGCATGTTTGCTAATTAATGGTTTAAATACAGACAAAATGAAAACCGAAAATAGAATAAGAACTGGCATTTTCTGACATTTATATATTCTTATTTAAAGATATATCCAACCTCCTATAAGCATCATAATAATGCTAAACACCTTCTCTGCCACTGTGTTGGCTGAAACGTTGCCAAATCCTACAGATGTTAAACTTGTAAATGTAAAATATAATGCTGTGGTATAAGCCTCTGCATTCGTAACATTGGAAACAGGAATTTTCAGTCTATCAGCGAGAGCGTGCAACCATCCTGAAAATATTGCAAACAATGTAAAATTATCTTATAACACTTTAAGCAGGATTGTAATAGATTAATTGAAGGTAGATTGAAGTTGGTTTGAAATACAAATCAACGTTTTAAAACATTATAAAATAGCATATAGTTTAGAAACAATATTGTCCGATTTTTTATGGAGTGGCAAGAATAATAAAGACACCGAAACTTTTCACAACTATAAATCATTTTAAATACACCTTATAGTGGAAAATATTGGAGAATTCACAATATCCTATACATCGGATAGAATAACCTGCACTTCAAAATTTTACTGTGAGTAAGAGCAATAGTTTTGCATATAAATAATGAGTAGACTGGGCAAGTGATTGCTTAAAATCGAAATTTTTCACCACCATCTTATGAAATTTAGGCTTGCATCTTATATTATTACTGAAGAAGCACTTCAAGTGCCTAGGGTCAGTTTTGCAACAGAGTTAGATTACCTGGTGATCATGCAACAAGGGATTTTCTTTGCTTTGAGCCTTCCTTAAAAATAAATGCCCCACGTTAAGGACCAATGCTAGTCTATGCTCTATCTAACGGAAGACACTGAAGAATAATATTAGGTTAGCAAGATATCTGGACTACCCACTATCCCTTGTCAACTTGAGAACCTCGCCTGGAACTGTGTGATACATTACTTCTGGCTAAGCCTCGTTTTGATATGCCGTGATTTACCTCAGAGTTGTGTGATTCTTCCTTCAGAAGGAGGGGAGCGAGGAAGACGGATTGTTAGAAAAGTAATCATGCAACTTCGATGTCTCCGACTGCTCAAGTGAGCCGATATTACCATGCGTTGAACATAATAAAATTTGACACTATTATTCTAAATTAATAATACAGGGTTTTCGAATAAGAGGTGTTATTTTGATATTTAAAAAAATGTCATTTCTTAATATAAATAATCGGATCCTTATTTCATTTTAAAGAGAAAGGTATGTCGTTAATAATGAAAAATAACATCAGGCAATAACCACCACGACCACTCTTACAGGACCATATCCTTTTAATTAAATTTTCCATTACCAAATCGCAAAGTGGCTGCCCTATGTCCTCGATAGCCTCACGAATTCCATCTTAGAGGTCTTGATTCGACGCTAGGCTGTCAGCGTAGACCTCCTCTTTTACGTGAGCCCAAAGGAAAAAGTCGCAAGATGTTAAATCACAAGATCTCGGTGGCCAATTGTGATCACCTCTTCGAGCGATAACACGGTCCGGAAACTTTTCCCGTAAAAGATCAATGGTTTCGTTGCTTGTGTGGCATTTCCAATTCCGGCCATAAAAAATCATTAATCATCTCTCAATTGCGCAATCCATTCACCATAACTGTTGCTCCATCCTCATTTTCGAAAAAGTAAGGTCCAACGACTCCGCCGGATCATAAACCGCACCAAACAGTCACAGGTTGAGGATAGGGAAGCTTTTCAACAATAACTTTTGAGTTTTTCGAGCCCCAGATGCGCCAATTTTGCTTGTTGACAAAGCCAGCGAGGTGGAAATGGGCTTCATCACTCAAGATGATTTTTCGATGGAATTCCGGGTCATTTCCATGCATTTTAAGCACCCAATCAGCAAAAACACGACGTTGTTGATGATCAACCGGCTTGAATTCTTGTGTTAACTGAACTTTATAAGCCTTAAGACCCAAATCTTTATGCAAAATACGGTGTAACGACGTTTGTGGAATGTCTATTTCCAAAAAAACGATGAGGAATGGACAAACCTGGGTTTTCTTCAACACTTTCGGCTACAGCAGTAATATTCTCGGCTATTATTGATTGACGTGCACGGGTTTTATTCTTTGCATCACTAAGTTGTCCCAACAGCTCGAATTTTTTCACCAATTTCTGTATTGCGGTGCGTCAAGGTGCTCTACGACGACCCAAAAATGTTCGAGTTTTACGAACCATTTCTACCAAATTTTCACCATTTTCATAGTGAATTTTAAAAATTTCAATGCGTTGTTGAAGCGTGTATTGTTCCATTTTTAACAATGGCGTAGTTTTTACTTGTCAAATGTTAAAAAATGACAGCTTCAAAAGTGACATATACCGGTATAGCGGGCTATCCAAAATAACACCTCTTATTGGAAAACCCTTTCTATCATGCTTCATGGCAGTAGTGTTGAATAATAAAACCCCAAACTTTGAGTTGCCACAAACTTAATGTCAATCATGTGATTTCCATCTCAACATACACATTTATCGCTGAAATCCTTAGATTTTTCAGATTGAAAGTTTGCAATCACGAGTTGATTTATTTTTATGCCAAATAAAAGACTCCCAAGTCTTAAACGAGTTTAATGATGGATCAAAGAAATTTGAATTGTCCAATGTATTGTACAGGTATTATACGAGTATGAATATATTTTTTTTTGCTTTAGCTCTACAGCCCCTTTCGGGCCTTTGCTTACAAATAGAGTATCTTATTTGCTCGATCTAGCATATTGGCATTCAGGAAGGTGATATGGTCAATACCCCGCTTTGGCCGTTGATCACCCAACTGCCACACCTCCTGATATATGAATATCTTGCAATATACTAATTTTGACTACTGAAAGGACAGAAAATGGATATTCAATTACCGATAAGAGCCAATCGAAAAAAAAATTTAAGGGAATCCTTGACAACATATTATGTCAAGATATCAAAACGAATGCTGCAGAAATCCATGGGAGTATGTTTCACCTCGTCACTCAAATAAATCGCGCGGGCAGAGATTCTAGATCTTTATTGGGTTTTTTTTTCTAATTTTTCAGCATATACAATTTATACATAACTTAGCCTACAATATTCATACGGGTTGTACCTTAGGGCTTTTCCCGAAGTTCAATTATCATTTACCTTATTTCGTTTACAATATTAATTTTTTAAATTAAAAGAAAACCTTAAATGTTGACGCCCACAACATTACCAAATATCAATAAATTTTAAAAGATATTGGCTGTAAAATTCATTTCATTTTGTAAAAATTGAGTTTCTTAAAAATAGGTACATTGTTTGCTTAAAACTACTCGATTGCTACATGCATTGAACGATTATCCATCGCTACCCTATCTATTTCCGCCTTGTTTTTCACGGCCCTCTTACTGCTGATGCCACTAGCTTAATAAAGTTTTCGAAGAATTTTTGCTCCACTATCCCTATCTTTTTTTCGGAGTATCTTTCGATACCATCACCGTATATGCAAAAAACCTTGACTCACTCGCTCGCTATTGACTTTTTCCAGAAAAGAGGTATAAAAAGATGGTACGCATAAGTCACTTTTTAGGGTTTTGTACTATAATACAAAACCGTCTGTATGTCACAGCACTTTTTCTCGGAAACCATAGAAGCTACAGCAATGAAACTTTGCAGAAAGGTCTTGAAAGTTCAAGGGTGGAAAAAATTTTCAAAGGGGTTTAAGGGGGGTCTCCCCATATAGGGAGGTAACCCCTCAAAAAAAATTTTTCACCATTGGTAGTCGAGTAAGGTGTCGTTGGAAAGGTCGCAACGAGATCTTTTCAAAACAAGTCTTAAAATTGCCTTTTGTGTACCGAGGGGGGCAGGGGAAGGGGAAATGTACGAACTTTTCGCGTACCCCGCATCGCGATTGGACACCTTCCATTCGAAAAATCTGAAAAAATCACGAATGTAGGCCTTTATGAGTACAACAACAACAAATACATGAGAAGTCGAAATTCACTCAACTTTCTTACTAATAGTATGATTTATCGATTTTATATTTTCTTGAATAAAATCTTAACGGTACCCTTAAATTCAGCACTTAGATGAATATTTATAAGGTTGATCTGTCCTGAAAGTTTCATGAAATCGAATGGTATTTGACGAAGTTATAGCGATTTGAATTTTCCTGTATTACTATGGAACAATATGCGCTGAACTAATATGGGAACATATGGCTATGGAGCCATATGTGCTTTTTACCGACTTAGACACTACAGTTTTGTTAGGATTCGCATGAAAATTTCAGGAATGATAGGTATCATGAATTTGTTTGAGAATTGGTTCAGTTAGTGGTATCAGCAATCGTAAAACAAAATGGTGACTGTTTTAAATGCGAAGATTGAATAATTTTGAGTTACGAGTATTTTCCCCCAATATCAACGTGTGATGTGCATGCCTTGAGCACTTGATTCAATTTAATGAATGACTGAAGATGAGTACCTACAATTAATACTCATAGGTGAAACAAGTCGAGGAGGCAGGAGAGAGCCTCTAGCAAAAGGGCTTTGTAACAATTCTAGGATTCGAAAAAAAGGCCATGAATCGATGATTACAGTTCAGGGAAGTGGCCCCTGAAAAAAAAATTTCATCAAAGGTAGCCGATATGAGTATCAAACGAAAGTTTTTTATGAGGGCATTTCAAAACAGTTCTTAAACTGACAGTTTTTGCTTCAATGGGGTCACCGGGGGGGGGGAAATACATGAAAAATGTGTTTCCTCCCTCGCGAATGGACACCTGTGATCGAAAAAATCTTAAAGATAATTATCAAGGGAGATATTTATGAGTACAATAACAAATACCTCAGAAGTCAAAATTCGTTCAACTTTGTTAATAAAAGTATGATCCTCCAATTTCACATTTTCTCCAATAAAATCGTCTTTGACATGTTTCTTATTCGTTTTATTCGTTGCTGGTTACTGCATTTTGTATGTTTAGTCCAAAACCCTTCTGACATGAGCGTA
Source organism: Odontomyia ornata (assembly GCA_963969285.1). NCBI lineage: Eukaryota > Metazoa > Arthropoda > Insecta > Diptera > Stratiomyidae > Odontomyia > Odontomyia ornata. The sequence continues at coordinate 384,492,214 of OZ017738.1, forward strand.
GGTATGTCTACCTAACTTGTTTAAAAATTGTCAACGTGAGCACTAAAGGTCGTTTGCCTGGAGCGGTGCATCAGCTCTTCATTCAACTTAATCGTGGAGTTACAGATGCTTCTTGCATGAAGATACAAGTTTTGTAGAGGTCCTTGACCACAATTAATTCGCTTTTTTTGTATTTACCTTAAGTTTCCATTTGTAGTAGTATTAAGTAAGAGATTCAATGTATTTTTGGAACCTCGTTTTACCAAAGCTCTAATTGTGCTCAGATGATCACACTTAAAAGTTGTCAGCGAAGATGTTCATCTAGATTCTAGGCTTATACTCATCTCTTACGCCCGGCACGTCAGAGGTGAATATGTTGAAAAGAAATAGGCCTAATTTAGACCCCTATGGGACCCCCAAGTCAATACAAAATGGGTCTGACCTAGTCCACTAGTCACCACAATGACAGTTCGTCCCTTGATGAAGCTGCCTATCATTTTCACAATATGGGCCGGAACGCCAAAACTTATCATTTTGTAGAGAAGCCTATTGATCAATATAGAGTCTAAGTCTTTTCTATATCTATCTTGCAAGTTACAACAAGCTTATTGTTGCACAAGTTTCTTATTATATCGGCTTGGAACACAGCCATAGCGTCTGCCGTGGGGTAGGTTTTTTTCGAGCCAAATTGTCTTTCTGGCGGAATTTTCGCCCTCGCTGGGATTTGTATGATAGCTTTAATTATTGCCCTTTCAAGAAGCTTCCTAATATTTGAAAGCAGTCTGTCCTCTTGAGTATTGCAAATATTTTGTGCATTTCTATTGCTGACAGAAGTAGCGAATGTTGATGCAATTACTCAGAGTGATCGCCAGGAGAACAAACATGAAAAAGCCACCTTAGCATACAATTGGTGATTCCATCAGCATCAGCTGATTTTTTGGATTTTGCTTCGGTACCAAAAAAGTGAGTCTCTCAGGATTGACTAACAAACAATGGCTAATGGCTGCATCAGAGGGATTTGGATCAGAGATGCTGGTCAAGCACAAATGCTCATTGTCATTGTCGAAATTTGTTGTGATGCTGCGCAGTAACGCTCACTTACTTACTAAGCTGGCTACGCCTAAGATGACACTCTAAGATGTGTTATTTGTCGAGGATCTCTTAAAGGAGATCCTTGAGATTACCGTACCCAGGGTTGAATTTGCACATGAGACTCCCTCATCAATTTCAGCAATAAAAAGATTTTTTGATCAATTGATCGAAATTTATTTCAATTTTTCGTCAAGGTCAGTACTAATTGTGACCAATCGATTCGCTGATATGGTATAAAAAGTTGGAAATCTGCAACTTCAAGTTTCGTACCCTTTTTCAGTCCTAACGTCAGCTCAATCAAAAAATGGTCAAACTCAGCGTCAAAAACTCCACACTAAAAATTCATTCAACTGTGAGTGAGATTTACCAGATTAGCTAACACGATGAAAAAGTAAATAATCTTTCGAGGTAATCAATTTAGTTTAGCCCAATTAGGTATAGCTGTACCATAGCAAGAATAAGCACTCCTTCTAAGTCGTTAATAAGTTCCTTCACCGGATATCCATGTCAAACATAGATCTCCGCAAACGCATAGGTGCACTCTCCCAGCATTAAGGTTATTATATCTGCTCAATACATTTCATACTTTGAAGGCAGTATCTTTTTGAGCCGTAGAAGCTCTGAGAATTCCCTCTGGTTCCTCACGCTTGACGATTTTCGGTATTTCCCGGATGCACTCTTTCTTTGAGTCTTGTTTCCGATTATAATGAAAAGTCTGGTCTACGGGTATTCAAGTATTCTTGTACACAATTCTTTTTATAGTGTGGAGCTAGTGAACATATGTTGAAGATGGAGAGTAGAATGGAACTCATTCGGACAACATACTTTGAAGGCGAGTTCCAAATACGCAGCTTTTTTCTTACTAGGATTAGTTAGTTTCTTATAGCGGGGGATAAATGAGTCCACTTTTCGAATGAATGTGAACAAGTCACGCTCAAAAACTTGTTGGCAGTCAGTGCTCAAAACCATATTTCGGTCATTCTGCAATTGCTGTGATTGCTGCACTAACTGATGTTTGGATTACCGTACAGGCTTCGGTGTAGACCGATTATTTTGCACTTTGCAAAAAACCAGAGTATGAGATCCCTTCTTGAACACTATTTTTTATAGAGGCGGTTTTGAAACCTCTCCTTTCCTCTTATTTTTTCCAGAGACTCTCCCCCCTCTCCTCAACTTCTTTTGCTTCAAGATAGCCTCGGGAGCTTGCAGGGTGGCTCTTAGCGTTTCAGTTGACCCAAAAGACCTCTTCTTTTTCTTGTTCTTCGAGATTGGACATTGGTCCGACTTGTGTTCCTTATCACATTTTATGCACCTAACTTCAAGTCCACAGTCAGAAGCAACGTGGCCAAATTTTTGGCTATTGAAAGGCTGGAAAACGCTACTTTCTTGTAGACGTTCCCATTGTATCCTTCGATACAATAGGAAGTTTATGTCCATTGCTTTCTTCGCTTCAAAGTCTGGTTCAAACTAGACTAAGAAAGAGGAAAGCATCCTTTTTTCCCTCCTAGACTATCATTGAGAACCTTGTAGTTGATCTTCTTCGAGATGCTTCTTCAGCCTAGCCATAACATCGTTCTCGTCGTACGAACTATGCATGACTTTGAGTAGGAGAGTCAATTTTGTCTCTCCTCAAGAGTATAAGTATAACCAGCCACTTTCACACACTTCTAAAAATTAAATAGGCTGTCATTTACAACAAAACTAATTATATAGTAACCAAAAATAGATAAAATTCGGTCGTAGCCAATGCATTATTATTAAATCATGCAGTGTTTAGAGTATACCAGTACCCGGAAATTGGAATTTAAATTCTGCGGGTAAATTATATTTCAAAAAAAAAAAAAAATGTTTTGTTAAGTTAGTAGGATTGTCCTTAATTACTATGCCAAATATAAGCGCGATCTGTCAACAAGTTTGTTTAGAGCAGCTGCTTAAGTTGATACATCTCAGTAGTGCGTTGCGATTTTTGTGGGTTTGTAATTTTTTTTAATTGTGACCGAATTTAAAGCCAAAAACGCAATAAATACCATCGATCAACCACCATATACACCAGATTTGGCTCCTTGTACTTTTGATAAATAATTAAATATTTTAAGTGTTATTTGCGATTTCCGGGCCCTTTTTTTTCACATTGTAAAACAAAACTTGCTGTAGGAGCTGAAGGCCATCCCAAAAAGTACTTATGAAAAGTTTTTCGAGGACAGGAAAAATCATTGGCGTAGGTGTAGTGTATGATATTTGATGGGGATTACTTTGAGGGCGTCAAAATGAATATTGATGAATAATTAAATATTTTGCGTGTTATTTGCAACTTTCGGATTCTTTTTTGACATAATGCATATAGTGATGAGATCAAACAAAAATTTAATAATATGACATAAAAGTTTTAAGCTGCACCATTTTGAGTGAAAATAATGTGTGATTATGTTGTATTGTGCATAGGAACTCTTAACCCCGATCAAAAACGAAAAAGTGGTCTCTTATTGAGAAAGATAAAGGCTTATAGAGATCAGCTATTAAAGGCGTAAGCAGAAGATAATTATGAATACACAAAGAATCAATAAAGAAAATATATCCATTTGTGCTATTCGGATTAATTAATTCTTGAATCAATGGATCAGAACGAGAGATTCCATTGGATAAACGTTTGATACTCATTTCAACCATATAAAATAAGAAGGGTGTAATTAAAGTCTCATTGTAAAGATAATTGTCACCACAATATTTCTTATTTGGTCGTCTATACTTAGAAAAGCATTTTTCGAAAATTTTACATACAAAAATTTGCAACTCTGCTGCAACGGTCAATGAGACAGAGAGCAACATTGAGAAACAATAGGTAATTATTGATTGAATTAAAGTTTTATACAAATTGGTTGAAAAATTTTGAAAGTAACACCTTTTAACTAGTACAGAAATTAAACTCTATACGCCATTTTAATATTTATCTTTTATATCAACACACACACATGTTTATTTCTATCTATCAATTCATTCTTTGTTTGTAAGCCATTCGAAGTTAAAGTGTCCATGAATTTCTAAACAATGGATAAAATCGAATATTGCGCAGTGATTAACTTTTTGTTATGGAACGTTTATCAGCAACAGAAATTCATATAAAAATTGTGAAAGTGAAAAGAATCTGTTTTTACATTTCCAACTGTACATTGATGAGTTTTAAAGTTTAAACGTGGTCGTACAATGGTTGAAAATGAACGAAGAACTAGACGTCAAAAGTGAAAATCATTGAGCAAGTCTATGGTGTTGTTTTTAAAGATCCAAGTGCAACTAAGCATGAAATTGCGGATGCCATCGACGTCTCAGGTGAATGAGTACTCTATATTTTACAAGTATGACAAAGCTGCTCGGAAAGAAAATACCGCAGCCGTTATCAATTAAATAAAAACTGAATCGTAAACAAATTTGCAAGCGTAATTTGGAGCGTTTTATACAGAATGAAATCGATTTTCTGCATCATTCTTTAGGTATGCATAATTGGATTTACCATCATGATTTTAATTTGAAACAAGAACGTTTACAGTGGACTGAAGCTGGTTCTTCAGCTTCAAAATAAGTCAAGTCAAAACGATCGGCAAAAAAAGATAATGGCCTCCGGCTTTTAAGATTCAAACGGTGTCTTTTTAGTTGATTATCTTGAAAAAGGGGGAAAAATTAACTCTGATTGTTATTGCAACCTAAACCATGCTCTGCTGTGATGACAATGGCAATGTCATCGCTGACCAAAGCAAGATTAAAGAAAAATTGGCAACATATTTCAAGAACCTTCTTTGTCCTCTGTACAGCTCCAGAACATCGGAGTCCGTTGATGTTTTCGAAGAGCTTTCGTTGATCCCACCAAATCTAAATTAAGTTTGCTCCACCATATAACCCCAAGAGAATAATAGAACGCTGAGCATCAATGAGACTTCAGTGAAGCTCCTCAAATATGGTGGCAACGGGGTTCAGAAAGCTATCCACAAAGTTATCCAGCACATTTGGCAACAAGAACTTACGAGTATGCCAAATGAGTGGAGCCAATCAATTATCTTTCCTATCCACAAAAAAGGTAACAAGCTACGAGACGAAAACTATAGAAGCAAATCACTAATTTGTATGACTTAAAAAAAAATTTTCAAAGGCCTTAAAAAATAAAATCAGAATTTACGCCAACAATAATATTGGGGAGTATCAAGGTAGTTTTAGAGCAGATAGATCGATGACTGTTTACAGTCGAGCAGGAACTTGAAAAATGCTGATAGCTGAATATAGACGTACACCAAATTTTTTTTGACTATACGCATGCATACGAATGTATTTATCGTAACGTACTGTACCAAATAATGCTTTGTTTTGGTAACCCAGCCGAATTCGTTCATCTTACCAAAATTACAATGATGCACCGCATCAATAACCAATTCACCGATGAATTTGACACCGTTGAAGTAGGGAGATGGTTTTCTATTTGGGTCTGCAATACGTCATAAGAAATATACATATCGATACATGAGGTACATAAATACACAAGTCAAACCAAGAAGTAGCCAATGCGGACAACATTGACATTTTTTCACGTTAATTGATAACCACTTAAAAAAATCTTCCTGAAACTCAAAAGCGAAGCAAAGCAAGTAGGGCTACAAATCAATAAGGAGAAAACTGAGCTCATGGCGTAGTCGAGGAAAACGACCTCAATATCAAAAATGTGATCAAGTTTGTGTGTTTAGGCGCCAAAATAAGAAGAACCGGTAATTAAAGGGATGAAATACGCCGAAAGATACAGCTCGCAAATAAAATATTTTTTTTTCAGTTTTGTCAATCTTGAAGACCAGCTGCGCACACAGGAAAACAAAGCTCCAAGTATACAAGCCTGTGAGAAGACCTGTGCTATGTTATGGGTGGGAAATATGGACCCTAACCGAAGCATCTGCAAACATATTAAGTGCCTTCGAAAAGTGGATCCTCAGGCAAATAATAGGAGTGAAGCTAGACAGAGATCAATGGCGAATTCAATACAACCATGAGCTGTATGAAATTTTCGACAAGCTGGAGGTCTCAACGATACTAAGACCACGGAAACTACAATGAGCTGGCTATATGAATCATATAGATGAACAACGCATACCCAAAAAAGTATTCATCGGGAGAACTGGAGGGCGGAGATCAGTGGAGAAACCAAGGAAACGCTGGTCTGTATCGATCGACGAAGACAGTTCGTCGCTGCTTGGATTTCGAAATTGGAGGACGCAGTCGGTGGACCGGGATAGTTGGAGGTGCTTGTTGCAGGAAGTGATTACCCGAGAGGCGCTGTAGTGCTACGAGGGAAGACCCGGACTACAGAGAAAAAAGGCCATTTTTTATCAAGACAATACACGTCCACACACAAGTTATTTGACAATAGCTAAATTGATAGCATTAAAGTACAAATTGCTTAAACATCCACAGTATTCGCCAGATTTGACTTCCTCCAACTATTACCTCTCCAAGAGCTTACGGAAAGTCATTACAAAAATGGTATGAAATGATCAGAGGATCGTTGGAATATGTTTGTTGAAGTTGAGGGGGGTTATATTGAATAAAAAACTAATTTCATTAAAAAATACACATTCTTTCATTTTCGCTATCAACACTTTTGAATCAACTTGTTAAGAACAAATTGTCAAGGTGTCACCCGCAAGGCTTCACTCCTTTAAGACACAATGAATCCGATAAACATATATGAAGAATTGTCTACCTCGAGAGTTTGTCTTTCTCAGACAAACGCACCGTCAGCATCTTGAATAGTCATGTGCGCATGGAATGTATCTGAATGTTTGGATTCGGATCCATTTCATGGCCACATGAACGTTCCCACAATGGGATTTTTGCTGAGTGGCAAAAGCACATGATATGTGTTCGAATGTTTAGATTCGGATACATTTCACATTTTGTGTGGTGGACATTTATTATTAGTGAAAGGGCCTCAGTCGAGTCACCATCATTCAGACATTTTGCGTTGTATATTTTAAATTGATTCGGGACAATTAAATGTGTTTAAAGATACGTAAGAATATTTTAATTCTTTGGGAACAAAAATAACCTGCCAGGGCAAAGGAGCCCTGACCTCAAACATTTGGAGGCCCCGGCGAGATTTTAAGTTGGATTTCGCGCCATTCTTCAGTTTTGGGGATATTGGAGTTTTCGATTGGCGAGGTTTCGATTCCGGTAATATTGGATCACGCTAGAGTTGCTGCTGCCGAATTTGGATCCAGTGTTACGTGATTTTAAGTTGGATTTGGCGCCGTTCTTCAGTTTTGGGGATATCGGAGTTTTCGATTGGCGAGGCTTCGATTCCGGTAATATTGGATCACGCTAGAGTTGCTGCTGCCGAATTCGGATCCAGTGTTACGTGATTTTAAGTTGGATTTCGCGCCGTTCTACAGTTTTGGGGATATCGGAGTTTTCGATTGGCGATGTTTTGATACCGGTAATATTGGATCACGCTAGAGTTGCTGCTGCCGAATTTGGATCCAGTGTTACGTGATTTTAAGTTGGATTTCGCGCCATTCTTCAGTTTAGGGGATATCGGAGTTTTCGATTGGCGAGGCTTCGATTCCGGTAATATTGGATCACGCTAGAGTTGCTGTTGCTGAATTTGGATCCAGTGTTACGTGATTTAAGTTGGATTTCGCGCCGTTCTTCAGTTTTTGGGATACTGGAGTTTTCGATTGGCGAGGCTTTGAATCCGGTAATATTCAGTCACGCTGGAGTTGCTGTTGCTGAATTTGGATACCAGTGTTACGTGAACATAGTGTTGTAGCTGAGTTTCAGTGTCTGTGAAGATCTGTGCTGTGCCGTTTTTTAGGGTTTTGTAAAATAATTTTACAAAACCCTACTAAAATCGCGTCCTGTCTGTCCGTCTGTCCGTCTGTCTGTCCGTCCGTCCGTCCGTCCGTGTGTCACAGCAGTTTTTCTCAGTAACTACTTGAGCTAGAAACATCAAATTTTGTATGTAGGTGTAAAATGGTGTTCTCTTCAAAGTTCAACTACAAAAAATTTTTATAAGGTATTTAAGGGGGGTCTCCCCATATAGGGGAGTGACCCTCCGAAAAAAATTTCATTGAAGGTAGCCGATATGGGTATCAAATGAAAGGTCTTGATGAGAACTTTTCAAAACAGGTCTTAATTTGGCAAAATTTGCTTTGAGGGGCGCACAGGGAGGGGAAATACACGAAAAATTTGTGTCCCCCCCCCTCGCCATTGGACACCTGTGATCCTAAAAATCTGAAAAAAATCAAGAATGTAGGTCTTGACAAGTACAACAACAACAAATACGTTAGAAGTCGCAGTTCACTCAACTTCGTTAGTAATAGTAGGATTTATCGATTTTATGTTTTCTTGTATAAAATCTTAACGGTACCTTTAAATTCAATGAAATTCAGTACACAGATGACTATTTATAAGATTAATCTACCCTGAAAGTTTCATAGAGATTGAGGTATATTTAGCGAAGTTATAGCCGTTTGAATTTTCCTGTATTACTATGGAACAATATGCGCTGCATTTATAACTATGGCAGCATATGGCTATTGATCAACATGCACTTTTTACCGACTCAGATACCACAGTTTTGCTATGATTTGCATGAAAATTTCAGGAATGATAGGTGTCATGAATATCTTTGAGAATCGGTTCAGCTTGTGGTATTAGTAATCGTAAAACAAAATAGTGGCTGTTTTAAATGCGAAGATTGAATAATTTTGAGTTATTTTTTCCCAGCTTCAACGTTTAAGGTGTATGCTTTGAACACTTGATTCAATTTAATGAATGACTGAAGATGAGTACCTAAAATTAATACTCATTAGCGAAACAAGTCAAGGAGGCGGGAGAGAGCTCCTAGCAAAAGGGCTTTGTAACCATTCTAGGATTCGAAAAAATAGGCCATGAATCGATGATAACAGTACAAGAGAGTGGCCCCTGAAAATAAAAATTCATCAAACGTAGCCGATATGAGTATGAAATGAAAGTTTTCATGGGAGCTTTTCAAAACAGTTCTAAACTGTCAGTTTTTGCTTCAGTGGGGGCACAGGGGGAAAATGCATGAAAAATGTGTTTCCTCCCTCGCGAATGGATATCTGAAATAATTATTAAGGGAGATATTTATGAGTATAACAATAACAAATACCTCAGAAGTCGAAATTCGTTCAACTATGATCTTCGAATTTCATATTTTCTCCAATAAAACCGTCTTTGACATGTTTCTTGATTTGATTCGATCTGGTGACTGCATTTTGTAAATTGAATACAAAACCCTTCTGACATGAGCGTAGGTCTGTATACCCAATTTGTTTGTTTTAAACTTCGAAAGGTCAGTCATACAGCATGGAGCGTTTAGCGGAACGACAAAAGGGATTGGCTAGAGAGTTGGAAAGCGTCATTACTAACTACAAAAAGGATTCAGCGGACCGGAAACAAGATGCCGGGTATTACGAAACAAGGCTTCGGCAACTCGAGTCTGCGTGGGATAGCCTACTACATTTGAGTGGAGATACCAAATCAAATCCAGCCAAGGTGATGCCCCCGCGTTCGAAAGCGTCTAAACAGGAGGTAAAACAGCAGTCCGAGGCACCATCGCTCGCTCTAACTACTCTGACGACACCACGGTCCAAGCGATACGTACTCCTGAGTACGGCCCTGGTAAAGCTGACTGGCAGCAATGGACGGACAACAGAGTGCCGAGCTGTATTAGATCCGGGCTCACAAACAAATTTGATTACGGAGCAAACAATCCGAAAACTGGGGCTATCATCAACAAGTCATCCCACGTTCATCGAAAAGGTCGGCGGTAGTACAGAAAGGGCGCAAAACAGGGTGAATATTGGCTTACAGTCCCAATTGACTGGATACGCCACGCAATTGGAGGCCTTTGTGATGGATAAAATCATCTCACCGCAACCCTCTCAGAAGCTTGACATTTCAAAATGGCCGATTCCAAAGAACATTAAGCTGGCAGATCCGAACTTTCACCGAGCGGAAAGAATCGACCTGTTGGTGAGCGACGAACACTTTTACGAGATTTTGGCTATCGGGCAGATAAAACTGGGCCCCGAGCTCCCCGTGCTCCAAAATACGCTCCTTGGCTGGATAGTCGCTGGAAGAGCGGTCCAACCTCAGGCTTCCCCAGTGACTTGCGGGGTTCTAGCAGAAGACATCAAACTAAACGAGACCATCAAACAATTCTGGGAAGTGGAGGAAGTGCTCAACACGAAACCACAGCTTACATTGACGGAAAAGGCATGTGAAATACATTTTTGCCAAACAATGCAAAGGCAGCCTGATTATCGCTTCCTGATAAGACTCCCCTTTTGCGACGACCCCAAGAAGCTGGGCGATTCAAGAGCTATTGCCATACGCAGATTTCTGGCCATAGAACGGAGGCTGGAAAAAAATGCCGAACTGAAACGTCAGTATAAGGAATTCATGGATGATTACATCCGTCGTGGGCACATGGAAGAAGTCACCTTGCAGATGGACGAGAAGTTGCAGTGTTTTTTACCGCACCATTGCGTGTTGAAGCCAGATAGTAGTACCACCAAGTTGAGAGTGGTCTTTGATGCCTCCAGTAAAACGAAGACAAATATTTCATTAAACAACATCCTATGCACCGGACCTACGATTCAGGACGACTTGTTCGCAATCTTGCTACGTTTTCGAATGCCCTGCTTTGTTTTCACCGCCGACATCGAGAAGATGTATCGTCAAATAGTGCTTCATCCTGATGACCGCAAGTATCATATTTTGGTCTGGAGAAATAGTTAACTGAGCCATTACGGTACTATCAATTAAATACCGTCACCTACGGCACGACCTGTGCTCCATACTTAGCGACCAAATGTCTTTAGGTGCTGGCACGGGACGAGCAGCACAGGCATCCCCTGGGTAGCAATGCATTGCAGAACGACTTCTACATTGACGACGTTATGACTGGGGCGGACAGCTCGGCGGAGGCAATTTGGAAGCAGGAGGAGTTGATCAAAATACTCGCTAGTGCAGGCATGCCCCTGCGCAAGTGGTGTGCCAATCATCCTCAACTGTTGCAGAGAATAAAACTTGAGGACCAGCAGTTAAAACTGGATTTTAGCAACCTGTCAGAAGACTACATCAAAACTCTTGGCGTAATCTGGCTCCCGAAGGCAGACGAGTTCCAGACCCACATCAATCTGGAGCCAAGCGGTCCAAAATTTACCAAAAGGACGATCGCTTCTGATATTGCCAGGATGTTTGACCCGCTGGGCCTCCAGGCACCGATCATTGTAACTGCCAAGCTTTTTTTGCAGGAGATTTGGCGACTGCAGTTGGAATGGGATGCCGCCTTGCCTGCAGGAATACACACTCACTGGTCCGAATTTCGCAGCAATTTGCCATCGCTACTGAAGGTTCGCGTTCCCCGACACGTTCACGCTGGAGAGAAGCCCGTGCAAGTTCAGCTGCATATCTTCTGTGATGCCTCAGAGAAGACATATGGGGCGGCAATATACGTCAGATCTACCCTTAGAAGTGGTCAAGTGGTGGTCAGATTGTTATGTGCCAAATCAAGAGTAGCCCCGATCAAAACGATGACTATTCCACGCCTGGAGCTGTATGCTGCCAAACTAGGAGCTGAGTTAACCGATCGAGTCAAAACTGCGCTAAATCTGTAGAACATTTTCCAGATCTTCTGGACTGATGCTGAAACTGTTCTCGCTTGGCTCAATTCAACCGCATCGTCTTACCACACTTTCGTTGCTAATCGGGTCTCAGCCATTCAGACGCTCTCGAGACCAAACCAATGGCGCCATGTTAGCTCCGGTAACAATCCAGCCGACATTCTATCACGGGGCATAGCGCCAGCTGAACTGAGTAGCTGTGACATGTGGTTACAAGGACCACCCTTTTTGAGTGAAGCTGAATCAACCTGGCCTCCCAAATACAAGAGGGAGGGACCCTGCAACTTGGAGAAAAGGCAAATCAAGGTGACAATGATGGCGACAACCAGAGCGGACATGCATTTTATTCATGGAATTACACATGGGAACTCCTTCAGAAGGTTGCAACGAATAGTCGCCTACGTGTTGCGTTTTGCTGATAGTTGTGAACCAGGTTCCCAGAACCACCACCCGCAGAATGGGATCTTCACGAGTCGAGAGCTTTCCAATGCCCTCGAGGTCATCATCAAGTATGTCCAGCATGACGATTTCCGCGAAGAAATACGAAGACCAACAAAAACAGTCCTCTGGTCGGGATGGTCCCCTTCCTGGACTCGGAAGGAATCTTGCGCGTCGGTGGGAGACTGGAATTGTCCAAACTTTCATTCGAAGCCAAGCACCCCACTTTGCTGCCGTTCAAACACCCACTCACCAAGCTATTGATGATGGACATTCACCGCGTCAACTGCCATCTTGGGACGCAAGCCCTGTTCACCACTACGAGACAACGTTTTTGGCCTATAAGAGGAAAACAGCTAGCGAGATCAATTGTGTGGCAATGTATTGCATGTGTTAGAGCAAGGCCTCAACTATACTCTAAAATTATGGGAAACCTGCCGAGCACTCGCGTTCAGCCTGCGCGCCCTTTCATCAATGCGGGAGTCGATTTCCACGGGCCTATCATGATACATTACCGTGGTCGAGGTACCCATCCCCGGAAGGGTTACATAGCCATCTTTTGCTGTTTCGCCACTAAGGCCGTCCACATGGAATCGGTGAGCGATCTAAGCACCGAAGCATTTATTGGTTCACTGAAGCGATTCATCGGAAGGCGAGGTCATTGCCGAAATCTATATTGCGACAACGCCACCAACTTTGTCGGAGCACACAACCAATTGACGGAATTATCATTATCGCTCTACTCAAAAAAAGCGCAGCACGAGGTAACGGCTTCATGCAGTACCCGAGGAATCGACTTCCATTTTATACCGCCGCGCGCACCCCACTTTGGCGGTTTGTGGGAGGCAGCCGTTAAGTCAGCCAAAACTTTACTCCGCCGAAGCACGTCGTCGGCAACTCTCACATATGAAGAGCTACATACGCTGGTAGTCGAGGTGGAGGCCATCCTCAATTCAAGACCGCTAATCCCGATGTCAGATGACCCTAATGACCTGGCAGCCTTGACCCCCGATACCAATGGTGAAGCACAACCACCTGACCGCCATACTACCAACATCACGATATTTGATCGTTACTCCGCATCGCGACCTCTATTATCCACTATCCGAATTGGAATACGCTTCCTGCATACCGATGGAACCAAACGCTCACATCTGCCGGCAGTCACATCCTTTGTATAGCAAAGAATCCAACTTGAGCGGATGCGAAGTTCTCTTGCTGAAAGGAATTCTATCCGCAGCCAGATGCAGCATCGTTCATCTGCCCACTTCATTTGCCTGGTCCAACATCCCACATTCAAATGAGTGGATCTATGCGCTCACCAGCCAGACTGTTGCTCACATCGTGTGTGGCGGCAACACCTCCACACTGATACTACAGGGGTCCGGCACACTCAAGCTGGAACCGGACTGTATTCTCAAGTCCGATGCTGTAACCATCCAGGGACATCGCGTATCTGAAAGCTAGGTAGGCGTTTCACATACAGCGATCCATTCGGGCCTCGAACTTAGACGACCAGAAACCATCCATGGTCTCAACTTCTCCAGCTAGTTCAACACATCTGAGATCGACGAGTTACGAAGGCTGGTGCAGGCACAAGATCTTACTTGGACCAATCAGATAAGCACACACGACATTCATCAATATACCATCGGCTACTTGAGCATCACCATATTGGGTATACTCATCGGCTACCTCGTTTGCAGATTCTACAAGCGGCAGTGCCACCCCCGCACCACACCACCAGTACCACTACCTAGACGACACAGCCTGCCGCACACCCTGGAAGAGGTTGACCGGAGCGTTCAACGGGGGGGTAGATGTTAATAACAAATTGTCAAGGTGTCACCCGCAAGGCTTCACTCCTTTAAGACACAATGAATCCGATAAACAATATGAAGAATTGTCTACCTCAAGAGTTTGTCTTTCCCAGACAAACGCACCGTCAGCATCTTGAATAGTCATGTGCGCATGGAATGTATCTGAATGTTTGGATTCGGATCCATTTCATGGCCACATGAATATTAATATTTGCATCGTGTGCACATGGAATGTATCTGAATGTTTGGATTCGGATCCATTTCATGCGCACATGAACGTTCCCACAATGGGATTTTTGCTGAGTGGCAAAAGCACATGATATGTGTTCGAATGTTTAGATTCGGATACATTTCACGTGCACGCGAATTGCGGATTGCGATTTGCAGGAGTTTTGCGTGATGGACATTTATTATTAGTGAAAGGGACTCAGTCGAGTCACCATCATTCAGACATTTTGCGTTGTATATTTTAAATTGATTCGGGACAATTAAATGTGTTTAAAGATACGTAAGAATATTTTAATTCTTTGGGAACAAAAATAACCTGCCAGGGCAAAGGAGCCCTGACTTCAAACACAACTTATACATACAATTAACACATATACTTCAGAGAACAGGGGCTAATGCTGCAGATGCTCCAGCGGTTTTTTTTAACATTGCACGTGCAGGTTCAACGAGGGTAAAAATTAATACTTAAATATTTAATTGAAGTTTTAAGAGATACATAGTTACTGTTAATTGAAAAAATAAGTACAATATCTTGCTTTCACTAAGCGTGCAGTAAGCTTTGCGAAAACAATAAATTTCGCTTTTTGGGTTAGTATTCAAAGCCTAAACATTCAAATACTTCCTTGAAAATTCAAAGAATATTTAAATTTTTTCTAAAGCAGAGCAGCTAATGGACTTTTATTTCTTACTAAGATGATAATGTTATCCGTATACAAGAACGCTTTAAAAATTATTATCAGAAATATTAAGATAGTTGAAAGGAATATTGAATAAATAATAGTTGAATAATGACAGCCTTAGAATTGATCACTGTGGAACTCCGGATTGAACATGAATTAAAAATGAATAGTAACTTCCAACTTTTAACGGACATCGCTCTATTTGTAAGTGAACTAATGATAATGTGGCTCAATGGGATAGGGCAATTATCAGGTAAAAGTTTGAAAATTAGACCATTCATTCAAATTGAGTCAAATGCCTTTGTAAGGTCGAAAGTACACGCAACTATTTGAATGTTTGGTGGAGAGTTTTTCTTTAAATCCAAGCTAAGTGGTTTAAAAAAAATATAAAATAAACGACGAATAATTTTTTCAAGAATTTTGCTAAATTTGAAAGTAGAGAAATATGCCGAAATTTATTGATATTGCCACCCGAACTTTTTTGCAGTGGAAGTAAAGTGGTGGTTTCCCAAGCTGTAGAAAATGACCGTTATTAAAACAATTATTAGCAATTATAATAAAAAGCCAACAGGGAGAGTTTCTTATAACAAAATTTAGAATTTCATCAGGACCAAACTAGTAAAATACTCATGACTGTTTGAGTAAGTCGGATATGATGAACGATTTGTAGTAGAGAAAGCCGATAATATGATCCCAAAAAATTTGATGGAAAAGAATTGATTTTATTTTCAACAAGAATTTCAAGAGCAATATTGGCTAAAGGATTAACTTTATAAAAGCCACTATAGAAAGCAGAAGAGACATGTAATTTTTCACCGGTTGAAACATTAGCTTGGTCATTATGCCTAATAGGGTGAAATAAAATATTCTAATTGCTCAAAAGTCGACCAGTCAATTTATTTATCACTTTAAAAACATCGGAAAATGGCTTCTGAGCAGTAAGCCGGGCTTTGAAAATCGAATTCAGTTCTATACGACTTTCGTCTCTTGTAATTTTACTCAGACAGCTAATTTGTGCTCTGAGGGAAATGTAAGCAGGATTGACTCTGTTATAATTTTGATGGAATAATCTTTTTAAATTTAATTGCCACTAATTTCAAATGCGAATATGGTGAAGAGTTGGTTGGGAAATATTGTGATATTTAGAATTAAACAATTTTTAAGCAGGAGCGAAAGCATCCAAATATTCAAAAACACTACCATAAAATTGAATTGCATCATCAGAAAAATTAACATTTAAAAGATCGAAATGGTTATTATCAAAAGGCGTCCTGTCAACATTTTTGAAAGAACGCGTTAGAGGGTGCCTCGGGGTTATTGGATAGTGATCTAAAGATGCAAAAACAAAAAGAGAGCATGATGATCAGAAGTACCCGAAAAGAAGAAAGAATGATGCGTATTATGATTAACGCTCAAAAGAGATGATGAAACTAGAAAGTTATATAAAAGTGAGTTACATTAGGAGAAGTGTGGACGTTTGCATTAATAATAAAAAGAGAGGATCTACTATCTGATGAAAGCCGATTATGAATGATTCTACCAGTAGAGTTAATGCTGCAGTCTCCCCAGCTATGCAGCCATGCGTTTAAGTTTTTACCCCATATAAAACCGTCAAATTCATTTGATGTATTTTGCAAGAATTTAAGATAATGGATCAAGACAGCCTACATCACAGGGAAAATATAAAGAGCCCATAAATAATTTCCGCATGTGGCTACCATATGTCCACATATGTAATAACGCAATTATATAGGAAAGAGGAAAAAAGAGAAAGTATTGTAAGAAATTTAGAAAACCGAATGTTTTAGATGTGCAAGAATAGCTGTAGCTGTACCTCTAACATCGCTAGAACTTCTTTCTTTCTTTATGAATAGTTTTCCTCAGCCTTAGGGAAACTTTTAGATACGAACGCAATTGGTTTTTCCCTTGAGAAATAAAACAGCCTAATCAATTTCTTGAAGTATCTGCTTGAATGGTGATATCCTTTTTTGGATCAAAAGAATGTAATGTGGTACTGTTTGCTAGTTCATTTTCAATTGATTTCTATACATCAGAATGATACAAATACCACTGAAACTCTACATTCTTCTTCAAAAATGCTCTTAAAGGCGCATTTTTCTCGGGGGATGCTGGAATAGACTCCCTTAAATAATTTAGTTATCCTAGAATTTTTTCAAGATCCTAACAGTTTTCTGGATCTTTAAGTTTTATGATAGCCTTAATGTGGCTCAGATCTGGTGGTAATCCATCTTCATTAATAGTGTGCCCTAAATAAGTCATCTATTTGACTCGGTATTGCAGTTTTTCTCTGTTAAACTTTGCATTTATTTCTCTGGTTCTCTTTAAAACCTCATTCAGATTCGCGTCATATTCATCAATAGTTTTTCCTTCTACGATGATGTCATCGGAGAAGATAAATACCCCAGGCAAAGCACCAAAATATTTCTTATTAAATTTTTGCAATTTCTTGGGAGCCATACTAACTCCAAATAGTCTGTGTGGTCTAGTGGTTAGAGCATGAACGCATAAGCCCAAGGTCCCAGGTTCAAATCTCGTTGAGAGCAACGGGATTTAGTTCAGGGGATTTTTCGGACAGACTATGAGTGTTCACTCAGTGGTGATACGTACTGATTTAATCAGATCACATCATAGCTGAGCAAGCACACGGGAGCATGGTATTGACCAAACCAACATCCGAAAAGATCAATACGGTCATGGAAATGAGATACTCTAACTATCTCTAAGCGAAAGCCCGAGAGGGGCTGTAGTGCTACAAAGAAGAAGAAGATACTAACTCCAAATGGAAGTACAGTGAACTCATATATGCCAAACTGCGTATTAAAAACAGTCAAACTCATTAAGTTCTCTGTAAGAGGAATTTGCCAGAACCTTTCTTTTAGATCTAGAACTGTGATGAGGTCATCTAGCATTTGCATTAAATGAAGTTCAAATTGTACGTTTCTGTTCAAGTCGTTAGGATCAAGATATATCCTCAGTGATTTATCCTTTTTTTCCACAATTACAATACTGTGTGCCCAATCCGAAGGACCTCCCTTATTCCGTATAATGAACGTTTTTCACTTATTGCCGAGGGTGTTTTTAAATCTTACACGCAAAGAAAACGGCAATCTCCTCGGTAGTTGATGCTCTGGAACAGCATTGGGTTTAAGTTTCAGATTGCAAGCCTTCGGATACTTTCCTGTTTCTGTAAACAAATTTAAATTTGCATCTATAAATTCATCCACAGTACAGATAATAGCATTTCACCTACTGGGAGAACTTCTTCCCTTTTTATTAGCTTTAAGCTCGTTTCCAACCCCAAAAGTAGACAGCCTTGTTCTACATTGTCCCGCAGGTTACTTTTTACTACGCGGACCGAAATATTAATTTTAACTAATACTTTTATATGCTGGCCTCCATAGGCTTTTTATCGAGCGGTCACCGGCAATAGTTTTGATTAAATGGAACATTTTGTTGATAAAGTGATCGGTATGACGTTCACTGAGGCACCATTCTCCAATCAAAATCTTAACTTTCTAAACTTTCAAACCAAAATTTCGATAGATCTTGACTTAACATGCCTATGTAAAGTGTAGGAGTAATTGAAGTTATTTCACTAACAGCGTTGTTTCTAGCTACACACGCACTCACAAAACGATTTTTATTTTCACACTTAAAACAAGTTTTACCATAAACTGGACATTCGTTGTGTGGATGTGTTAGGTTACACTTTTTGTACGATGCCTTCTGCTGCATATTGTGTTCATCTTGTTGCTTTTGCATTCTTGTTACTTTTGCTTCGCTTGCAAGCTTGACTGTTTAGTTGTTTTTGCGATTTGTTTTTTTGATTCCTAATTTTTATTGACTTCATGCATAGGTGCATGCATTTGTTTTGCCTGTGAATCCGTAACTTTGCTCAATCTGCAATAATCTTTCGCTTTTTGTAGTATGAGGTCATCGATTTTTATGAATTTAGTTTTGATATTCGAATCTGAAATGCCAACCATAATTCGATCACGCAGCATTTTATCGTTTTTAGAACCGAAATTGCAACTTTCTGACAATTTTGTAATGCCCTCGGCTTGATGCCCCGAATAAAATTCAAACCTAATGTAGTCGCTTCTTTGCCAGCGCAACTTAGGAAACATGCAACTTTAGTTGTGAAGTTGAAGTTGCCACTTTAGTTGTTGAAGTTGGGTCGGGTTTTTGAAATTCATTTTGAGTCTCTTACACTTTACCAAATTTCTCTAATAAAAATGACTTACTGTACTATACTCGTCTTTTATCAACTATCCGGCTACACCATATTGTATTCTGTATGCTTTATTGCTAGAGACTGACTCAAAATACGTACATAGTTGTTACAAGAACTTTTCGCAATATTGTTATACTTATTATACTTAACTGTAATATAGCTTTTCATATAACTTTTATTTGAATAGAACAATCATTGCGAAGAATTATGTGGTTTTTAAATAAAAGCTTATGTCGTTTATGCAGGTGGGTTTCGGTTAAAAAAACCAAAGCTAGAAGATACTGATCAAGATTCAATTGATCAGTGTTTCCGCGATACAGACAGTTCTTATTCTGGAGATTCAAGAACTATCAGTATCACGGAAACACTAGTTGCGTCAAAATGAGCAGCAAAATATTCGGAATGGCGAATAGACTCGGAGATGAACTTCTCCGCATAAACTTGAGCAACAGCCGAAAGCTGGCAGTACACATAGCGTATTTAGTTGACAGAGAGCCAGCTCAGCGAGACGCGGTTTATCAAGGAGACGATTTCTAATAAGCAATGTACAATATATCCTACTCAAAGAATTAAGACTATGCTGTGACACTCTAAGCAAGGAGTTGTACTAAAAGCGGTTGGTGCAGGTGCGGAGACAAGGAGTCTCAAAGTCAGTCGTATTTGTGATTACAGGTGTGAAGCCCATTCGTTCCCTGTTCATCAGCGAGGGAGCATATATCTGCGCAGAAGTGAGGGTGACAGAGAAACGTTTGCTAGTGAGAAAAACTACCACTATCTGAGCGATTAGCAACAATCCTGGGATAGCGATACCAGAGGAAGGTAGGCTGCTAAACTGGTTTCTGACCTGAGGCCGAAGATTAATTAAGTATACTGTGTGACTGATTCCTATCCAAGTCGGCTCGTGAACGGGCATGGATGTTTCCAGTCTTACGTGCACAAGATCCATAAGTGATTGCCTCTGGACTGCGTGTTTTGCAAAAGAGTGGGGGATGATGCCTGTCATATGTTTTTTGCCCGCAAAAGATGGGAAAAGCTGTGGAATTATCTCTACAGCGAGACCGGAGAGCTCTCTCCAGAGACCGTTGTCAAAAAGATGGTTAAATCAATTGACAAATAAAACTGTGTAATACATAGCGTTTGGGCTGTGCTGAAAGTTAGAATAGTTGTACTGAGCCATTGGGAGCCATAAAAAGCAGAAGAGTCACTTTTATAGCAATTTTTTTCCCTTCTAGAGTAGAGATTCCTGCAATTCAAAGGCACCTCTAGGCATAAGAAAACAATACCTGATCGGAAAAAATGTGTTGAATGGTTCCAGGCTAGGTTGTGCAGTCCAGATGTACTGTAAGCTTAGGGGTTCTATAGCATTCACTTCCAAACCACAAAAAAAGCAACAAATACATCAGAGACCCACCAAACTTTGTAATTAAGAGAAGTGTTTGAAATTTTTCCGTTTTGCTCCATGTAATCAGAATTTTACCTCTACCGTAGTCGGTTTGGAGACTGGTTGAGTAGGAAGGAGGAATCTCCTTATTTCACCTACCCACGCTTTACATGGTAGTAAATGATCTCTGGGTCGTACATTAGATTTACTGGTTCCCCAATGATGGGATATTAAATACCAAGAAATATCAATAAGTGCAAATATACTTGCACCTTTGCTACTAAATTATAATCACATCTACTTTGTGGTGACCTGAAAGGGTGTAAGTGAGTCGTTCGTGCCTTATAACGGACATAATTTCAAAACGTGCAGAAGGTACTCTGAATGGATTGGATCTACGGCAACGACCTTACAACCAAAAAAAAAAGGACTACAGAGCTCGATCCTGAAATGTCAGATCACTGAATTACCCTGGTATTGTTAAGAACCATTTATAACAAACCAGTCAATATAAATTAACAAGTTGAAGTAGCAGGAGGATGCTCCTGCCAGAAGGGTATTGTAAAACAATTAGTAAATCAAACAATATAGTCTGCATATCAAAACTTGACTTATATATAGATTCCATAAATTGAGTTCGAAAAATTATAATGGTTATTATAATTTTAAACTCGCCACCATTTTGTTTCAAGTGGTTTGACCTCGTCGCTTGATTAGTCACGATAACACATGGATATTACTGAAAATTTTTATCAAAATTCTTACATATTTGTAGTGTCTCGGTCCGCTGCAAGCGTGTATCTTCCTAGTATCACGTGTTAATTTTGTTGTAATTGTTAAAGATTCAATCGGCTGTAACTTAGCTGTTTATTGTTCAATTATTGTGAAACTTTCGAACCATATACAATCACTTTCAGAAAATTTAAATTATAGATTTTGGGAAACCTAAGGGTCACATCTTGATTTTATAGACAAAAAAGCAAAATTTATAAAATGTACTATTATTAGCAAAGTTGATTGAATTTCGACTTCTAAGGTATTTGTTGCCCTTGTGAAGGAAAAATTGACAGTTCAAGTACTGTTTTGAAAAGCTCTTATAAAGAACTTTCATTTGATATTCACATTGGCTACGTTTGATGAAATTTTTTTTTCAGCGGCCACTCCCCTGTACTGTGATAATCGATTCATGGCCTATTTTTTCACATCCTTGAATGGTTACAAAGCCCTTTTGCTAGGAGCTCTCTCCTGCCTCCTTGACTTGTTTCACGTATGAGTATTAATTGTAGGTACTCATCTTCAGTCATTCATTAAATTGAATCAAGTGTTAAAAGCATGCACCTTAAACGTTGAAGTTGGGAAAAAATAACTCAAAATTATTCAATCTTCGCATTTAAAACAGCCACTATTTTGCTTTACGATTACTAATACCGCTAGCTGAGCCAATTCTCAAAGGAATTCATGATACCTATCATTCCTGAAACTTTCATGCAAATCCTAGCAAAGCTGTAGTATCTGAGTCAGTAAAAAGCGCATATTGTTGCATAGCCATATGTTTCCATAGTAATACAGCGCATATTGTTCCATAGTAATACAGGAAAATTCAAATCGCTATAACTTCATTAAATACCATTTGATCTTTATGAAACTTTCAGGACAGATTAATCTTATTGATAGTCATCTGTGCATTGAATTTTATTAAGTTTAAGGGACCCGTGAAGATTTTATTCAAGAAAACATAAAATCGATAAATCATACTATTACTAACAAAGTTGAGTGAATTTCGACTTCTCACGTATTTGTTGTTGTTGTACTCATAAAGGCCTATACTCATGATTTTTTTCAGATTTTTCGGGTCAAAGGTGTCCAATCGCGAGGGGGGGAACACAAAATTTTCGTACATTTCCCCTTCCCCTGCACCCCTCGAAGCAAAATTTGTCATTTTAAGACCTGTTTTGAAAAGTTCTCATCAAGACCTTTCATTTCATACCCATATTGCCTACATGCGATGAAAACTTTTTTTTCAGGGGCAACTCCCCTATATGGGGAGACCCCCCTTAAAGACCTTATAAATTTTTTTTCGTAGTGGAATTTTGAGGAGGGCGTCACTTTGCGCCTACTTACAAAATTTTATGTTTGAAGCTTATGTAGTTTGCGAGAAAAAGTGGTGTGACACACGGACGGACAGACGGACAGACGGACAGACGGACAGACAGGACGCAAAACTAATAGGGTATTTTAAAATAACTTTACAATACCCTAAAAATACTGGCAAACGAACTGAACTGGAAGTGATATTCAAGATATAAGACCGCACTCAATATTCAAAAGTGGGAAGCAAGAATTCGGAGTGGGCTTCATTGTGAATGGGTAGTTCAAATTACACGTTATTGATTTTAAAGTAGTCATAGAACAATGCGTGCGATCCGTATAAAAGTGAAATTCTTTAAAAGTTGGTCAATAAACATACAGGTCCTAAGTAAAGGAAAGGACAAAGAAACGAAGAAAATATTCTGCAATTACCTGGAAAGGCTAATATACTCATTGCTTGAAACGAAACAAATAATAAAAAAATCTGCAACAACTGGAGCAGATAGCCTCCACGAAGAAACGAATGACAACGGCCAGCACCTGATTGACTTTGCACGTAGCAGAAATCTACTCATACGTTCTACTTGCTTTTTGCATCGATGCATACATAAAATGATCTGGGTATGCCAGCACCAAAACCAAACCGACCATGTTCTCATCCAATAACGTTGGACATCAAGCATACTTAACGTTCGTACATACCGAGGAGCCAATTGTAACACAGATTATTACTTGATCAAATTCAATGATCGGGGTCGTATGTCAAAGGCGTATTTGGCGAAGACTAGCCAGCTACAAAAATGCGGCAACAAAAATCCCCAAATGGCGTTTGTGAGCTGAAATTGCGTATTCGGCAGAGACCAGCTTGCTAGAAAAATTTGACATCGAAAGGCTCCAAATGCCGTCTGCGGCCAAAAATTTCACGGAGATTCTTGACAACAAGCTGGCTCTCATAACTCAAGCAACGAGTTATGGGTGAAAGTAAAAGCGGTAATTAAGACCATGCCAGAGCAGATGATTGGTCTTCAAGCCTAGCACAAAAGGAATAATGAGTTCGATGATGAATACCAAAATACGTTAGACAAAATGAATCAGGTGTGCAAAGAATTTAAAGGTAGGAAAACCAGAACGTCGAGGGAACTTTATGAAAATCTCAGAAAAGGAGCAAATAAGATAATTAGAACCAAAAAAAGAAAATACTATGACAACCAATTGAGAAGCGTCGATGTAATTCCAGCGGGCAATATGACAATACAAGGGCACAAAGCAGTGAAAAGTTTGAAATGAGGTTATCAGCACAAAACCATTTTCTGTCATGCTTTTGGTCTCCCTCATTCTGGATGATCGAAGCCCAAAAAAATCATACAGTGCCGGGCATCGATGAGAATCCAGTGAGTCTCATTAAATATGGGTGCGCGGTGTTCAGAAAGCCATCCACAAAATCGTTCAGCACATTTGGCAACAAGAACATGCGCCAAATGAGTGGAACCAATCAATTATATTCTCTATCCACAAAATAGGAAGCAAGCTACAGTGCGAAAACTATAGAGATATAGATCTTAGAAAATAAAATCGGATCATACACCAACAGTATTATTGGAGAGTATCAAGGGAGCTTTAGAGCGGGTAGATCGACGATCAATCAATTATTTACATTTAAACAAGTACTTTGGAAATGCTGTGAGTTCAACACGGAGGTATTGCAAATTTTCATTGACTTTAAGCAAGCATGCAATAGTGTTGATCTTGATGTACTGTACCAAATAATACTTTGCTTTGACATCCCAGCCAAATCAGTCCGTCTTACTACGTTGAAAACTTCTCAAATCTGCATTAATAACCAACTTACCGATGCCTTGGACACAAATATCGGACTAAAGCAGGGAGATGGGCTGGCACCATTGCTATTCAATTCGGCTCTGGGATTTGTCATCAGAAAGCTACCAGTTGATATAACAGGTACGTTTCTATACAAGTGGAACCAAGTGGTAGCCTATGTGGAGGGCTTCAGAATTTATCACAGCCATTAACAACTGCCAAAGAACTTTTCCTAAAACTAGTAAGGCTACAAATCAATAAGAATTAAACAAAGCTCATGACGCAGTCAAGAAAAATTTCCTCAAACGCGCAAAATATCACACTTGGTGAATGCAATATCGAAAGCGTGAGCAAATTTTTGTGCTATAACGCCAAAATAACAAGAGCCGATGATGAAACAGATGCGATACGCTGAAGAATACAGCTCACAAATAAAATATTTTTTATCAGTTTGACAATCTTGAAGACCAGCTGCATACACAGGAAAACAAAGCTCCAAGTATACAAATCTGTGATAAGATCTGTGCTATGGTATGGATGCAAAACATGGACCCTAATTCAAGCATCTGCAAATATATAGAACGCCTTTGAGCGACGGGTCCTGAGGTGATTAATAAGAGCAAAGCTAGATGGCTACCAATGGCAAATTCGATACAACCATGAGCTGTATGAAATTTTTGACGAACCGGAGGCATACAATGGTAAGACTGCAGAAGCTGTTAAGGGCTGGCCACATAAATTTTTATTCATAAGGAGAACTGAAGGCCGACGGCCAGTGGGAAAACCGAGGAAACACTGGTCTAACTCGATTGACGAAGACAGTTTATCATTGCTCGGGTTTCGGAATCAGAGGACGCAAGCAATCGACCAAGACAAGCTGTACGGAGCAAAGGCTCGAGATGGGCTGTAGCGCTACAAAGAAGAAGAATCAGAATGGTACTATTCAAATTCTTAGCATTTCAAATTTATTGAAATTAACGTAAGACCCTCGTATTCAAAAAACTGTATTGTAATCATAATCGAGTGGGATATAGCCATTTTAATTATATCTATAGAAATTCAGAAATGACAACATGAGGCGTTGGGTAATATTTATTTCAAATTGAGGAGGACACCACAATTTTCTTGGGGTTTTTTTTATGGTAATCGCATATAAAGTGTTTATTCGAAAATGTTTGATTGGCCGAGTATTCAAAAAATTTATTTAAAATGGGACGAAATGGCAGCTATTTTGAACGATTTTTTGTAAGTTCAATGCACCCCTGATTCAAGTTATTGATTCATGCCATCAAAAAATTTGTTCGGAGCCCTAGAAAGGTTACGAAGCCCTTCTGGTAACAATATAATCCTACTTACTTACCTTATTTTTAAGTCAATACAAGCCTGTTTCAAAATAATTGATTTTGTGTAGAATTTGTCTGCGCATGAATTTAAATGAATAAATACAAAAAGAAAAAAGCTAGAATCAGATTCTTAAGAAGCCAACACACGTTTCATAAAAATATTATCTGTGATTGTGAACTTCTAAACCAAATCAAAACATTCAAATATCGCAGACAGAGAGTTTCCTTCTTCTTTGTTGCACTACAGCCCCTCTCGGGCCTTCGCTTAGAGATAGTTAGAGTAGCTCATTTTCATGACCGTATTGATTTTTTTTTTTCGGAAGTTGGTTTGGTCAGTACCATGCTCCCGTGTGCTTGCTCAGCTATGATATGATCTGATTAAATCAGTACATATCACCACTGAGTGAACACTCGTAGTCTGTCCGAAAAATCCCCTGAACTAAATCACGTTGCTCCCAGCGAGATTTGAGCCTGGGACCTTTGCCTAAGGCTAAATTCACATGAATTGAAAATCCTGGAACTTATGCAAAAAAGGTGAATTATTCTATTCGATGTGTCAAATAAAAAACATACTCGTATTTTGCGAATTCTCTATAATAGCCTTCTTCTTAAAGCTGATCCAGAACGTATATCGACTAACTCAATAATAGTCGGAGGAAATATCTATAAAGAGCAAAATGTGCTACAAGTCCATTCCGTATAATTCACTTATCAATTAAGCAAACATAGAAACTATGACTTGCATGTGAAAAATATTAAAAAACCACTAGCTATCCCTACAGAAGTTCTAAATTAAAGTGCATTTACTTTCAACAATCATCCCCGAATACATTATCCTCTGGAGCAAATTAAATTTTTGATAAAGACAAAAGAAAACTCCAAAAAATCATCACTTCAAATTAAAGCTTACCAATATCCCATCCGCTATCATTAATTAATTCTTCCTTTTCGGCGATAACGTACCAAATACACGCAAGCCAGTGAGCAACAAGTGAGAAGGATAACATCAACAGCGTAAGAATCATAGCTGTATACTGGGAGTATCGATCCATTTTCTGGAGCAGACGTGCCAGCCGTAGCAACCGTGTCAACTTGACCAAATGGATGTGCGATTCCTGCAAAAAATAGAAGGTACACTAAAGTTATGAAATTTAAAAATGAATGATGTTAACTTGGAATAAGTAGTCACGGCATGGAGAAAGGTTAATGCGAAAAGAAAACACGTGCATCAAATAATATTTTATTAATGTGTAAAATTGTCCATCAAGGAATTTCCATAATTTGTCGAATTTATTTTAGATCGTGCATTTTAAAAGCATCAGGAGCCTTATTAAACGTGGTTAACATTTTGTCTTTGGCTGTACCGTACGGCGAGCAGGCAAATTGTATTAAACTAAATCAGGACAAAAATTGGCAAATCAAAGCTTATGTAGCAAACAGGACCCATATAATTATTTATTTCACGTAGAAAACTTCGTCCCGAAGTACACTTAGTTCAATGTTAATAAAAACATCCAAAGAGGGAGCAAAGCGACCCTCCAGAATAACAATATTACCGTTGTGTAGGAATACTTTTTGGAACGTGATCTAAAGTTAAAGTCCTGCATGGCTTGTGGTGTTGCGTTTTGGGGATATGTTCGTTCAAAAATTTATGTATTTATATCCTGCCAAAGGCATCGAAAGTAAAATGGAAGATATGGGATTCTCATAAACATTTTGTTCACCTTTGAATTATTCACATTTACTGAGAACAAAATTGAGTCGAGTTTGCACTCAAATTTGAAATGTTTAAATATGCAAAGCTGCAAACAGTTTTTCTTTCAGTATTGATCAGATCAAATAATAATTTCGGCAGTCGTTGATGTGTTATGAATGGGAAATTAAAGTGTGGGATTTGAAATTTAATAAGGTGAATATCATATAGGTATGGTAAGATAAGTAACATCCTTTTGGGGATGGTTTATTAATATTCTAAAATTGTTCTTTTGAAGCGGAAGCTAAATTCTTGGATTATATTGCCTGAACAAAATTTCGTGAACTACTTGTATTAAGGAGAAATCAGAGTAGGAATGGTAGAAAAATAAAGTAACATACTTTCCCAGACTCCATTATAACTTCAAAAATATGTGTAGCGTGCCGCCAGATGTTTGCAAGATGCCACGAGTTAATGTATAAAAATAGGTAACATTCAGAAATTTATTAGACATAGGAAAATAATAGTTTATTGCTTTATGATGTTTTTGCATCGTCTCAAATTTGTTCAACTAAATCAATATATTATAAAGTCTAGTAATGAAATAACAATGTCTTTAAATAATTCAATGCAATGATATCAATTTCACGAATTCTTGCCAAATTACTGACAGACATTGCCTACTATTGGTTTCCTTCTTATATCAGCCTTTCGTTAAGAAGAGAAATTAACTTTGTACCATGGAAGGGTGATTTAAGATCGGCAAATATATAAGACTTTTGATTATTTTGGAAATAAATGCAAAATGACGATTAGGTATTGGTTGGAGAATCAAATATACAGTTATCAAATTCCTTTTAAATCATCATCATTACTGATGGCGCCGCAACCAACCGAAGTCTTGGCCTCAAGGAACAGTCGCCACCACCCGTTGTAATTCTACGATGGCGTTAGTCTGTTCTCAATTCGTTGAATCATTGTACAAAGTTGGGTAGCTTTCAGTAAGAAAGCCGTAGAATACGACATAGAGCTCAATATTTTACGCTGTAACGTGACCACGTAAAAAAGTTTGTTTGAAACACCACAGGTGGATTTCTTCGACAAAATTGAAGAGACTGTGTTTCCCAACCTCCTGGTCAGTAAAGCTTAGAAGGCTGGCTTTTGAAAGCATGGATATGGATACGTGCAGAAGCTTTCAGTCCAAGAATAAATAAGCATCAATCAAGGACTAAAAAAGAGCCATGAGCTCAGTGATATTCATATGGGCATGTATCTTGATGGTCTAAAAACACACAAAAAGTAAACCGAACCATTTGATTCTGTTTTGTAGGAACTTTTAACGTGCGTGTGCTGCCATCGGTTTGAAAATATAAAACCCTTCTTTGTTATCTTTGAAATTAAATGCTTTGTATGAATTTTCTTCCCAAAACGACGTACGCGTTCGCACCTATTTGGGGAAAGTCTTCTCACTGATTGATCGCCCAAACTGTATAAGCACAAAATTGAACGAAGGGCTCAACAAGAAAATTCATGCAGACAGCTGAAATATTAGTTTACAATTTTTGGGTGGATGTCAACTGATGTTTTGAGCTTTGTCTATTTTTTTATTTTGAATGTAAGATTAATAGAAATGTAAGTTCTTTTTTCCTCAACGAACGAATCATTGTAATATTTAATTTTGATAATACAAAAAAAAATTCTACATATAGAGAACAAAATATATGCACAATGAGTGGTTTCCGTGTGTTGCTTTTGGTCCTCCATTGGACGCGTTCTCGATGGTTGATATAGGGAACCCTAACTGGCGAGCCAGTGGGTATGTAGGAAATCAAAATACCACTCATGGACCAAAACTGACAAAATTAAAGCGTTGACAACACTCCACTTAGTATTTACTTGTCATGGACTAGGACAATAGCCTCTGATCGGATTGGATAAACGGTAGACACTATTGCAACGTATGAAGGACTATTCTTTATGAACTTGGAACGCTAGATCATTGATAACTTCTGGATGAAACAAGGAATCAATAGATTTGGCAAGCGAACACTACTATGCTTAACAGCAGAAAAGGAGCTATGACTTCAGAGTGGCTTTCATTGTTCATAGCACATTTAATCAAATTGTTATGGACTTCAAGCCCGGTAACGAAAGGATCTGTGCGATTCGTGTCAACACAAAATTGTTTAACGTCTGGTTCGTTAACTGTTATGTGCCCATAGCAGACAAGCAAGAAGTACTTAGGGACAATCTTTACAGAGCCTTGGAATGCTCTGTCAATTCAATCCCATCACGCAACATTAAGCAACATTAAAATAGTTCTGGGTGTCTTCAATGTTAAAATCGGCCGAAATATGGAATAAAGAAGAATAACCGGAGATCACGATATCCCTGTGTAGATCAGGTACACTGGGCAACATCTGATAGCCTTTGCTATTTTTACGGTAAGCTTCACCGCTTCGCAACAAGAATTCATACGTGGACATGGGCATCCCCAGAGGACCATGTTTTCATACAAAAATGATCCACGACCAGCATTCTTGATAAGTACTTGTTCCGCTACGCTGTCTGTGATTTATATCACTACCTTGTAAGGGTCAAGCTCCGGTACCGCATCTCCAAGAGCATCAGTTATTTCCAGATACCTTGTGCACAAGCTAAATGATTGCTTAGTAACGTCCATATACATGTCAGCGCCTGGAAAATTGCATCAACATATATCTGCAGTAGGGGAAAAGTCATGATGAAATCAAAACTATCTTCAAATAGTAAGAGATCTAGTACGAAAAGCAGCAAAAGAGACTTTGGGCACCAGCCAAATTAAAGTAGAAAAAACTGATACGACAAAAAATCCAAGGAAGCAATTAAAACAATTTGGGTAAACAGACCTACGCTCATGTCAGAAGGGTTTTGTATTCAATTTAATAAATGCAGTCACCAGATCGAATCAAATCAAGATACATGTCAAAGACGATTTTATTGGAGAAAATATGAAATTCGCAGATCATAATATTATTAACAAAGTTGAACGAATTTCGACTTCTGAGGTTTTTGATATTGTTACACTCATAAATATCTCCCTTGATAATTATTTCAGATGTCCATTCGCGAGGGAGGAAACACAATTTTCATGTATTTCCCCCCTGTGCCCCACTGAAGCAAAAACTGACAGTTTAAGAAGTGTTTTGAAATGCTCCCATGAAAACGTTCATTTTATACTCATATCGGCTACGTTTGATGAATTTTTTCCAGAGGCTATTCTCCTGTACTGTTATCATCGATACATGGCCAATTTTTCGAATCCTAGAATGGTTACAAAACCCATTTGCTAGGAGCTCTCTCCCGCCTCCTTGACTTGTTTCACTTATGAGCATTAATTGTAGGTACTCATCTTCAGTCATTCATTAAATTGAATCAAGTGTTCAAAGCATGCACCTTAAACGTTGAAGTTGGGAAAAAATAACTCAAAATTATCCAATCTTCGCATTAAAAACAGCCACTATTTTGTTTTACGATTACTGATACCACTAGCTGAACCGGTTCTCAACGATAGTCATGATACCTATCATTCCTGCAATTTCCATGCAAATCCTAGCAAAACTGTAGCGTCTGAGTCGGTAAAAAGCGCATGTTGTTCCATAGCCATATGTTGCCATAGTAATAAATGCAGCGCATATTGTTCCATAGTAATGCAGGAAAATTCAAACCGCTATAAATTCGCTAACTGTAATTCAATCTCTATGAAACTTTCAGGATAGATCAATCTTATAAATAGTCATCTGTGTACTGAATTTCATAGAATTTAATTGTAGCGTTAAGATTTTATAAAAGAAAACATAAAATCGATAAATCATACTATTACTAACAAAATTGAGTGAATTGCGACTTCTAACGTATTTTTTGTTGTTGTACTCACCAAGGCCTACATTCCTGATTTTTTTCAGATTTTTCGGATCACAAGTGTCCAATCTCGAGGGGGGGGGGGGACACAAATTTTTCGTGTATTTCCCCTCCCTGTGCGCCCCTTGAAGCGAACTTTGCCAAACTAAGACCTGTTTTGAAAAGTGCTCATCAAGGCCTTTCATTTGATACTCATAACGGCTACTTTGAATGAAATTTTTTTTCGGGGGGTCACTCCCCTAAATACCTTATAAAATTTTTTTGTTGTAGAACTTTGAAGAGAACACCACTTTACACCGACATACAAAATTTGATGTTTCTAGCTTAAGTAGTTTCCGAGAAAAACTGCTGTGACACACGGGCGGACGGACGGACGGACGGACGGACGGACAGACAGACGGACAGACGGTAGGGTTTTGTAAAATTATTTTACAAAACCCTAAAAAGAAACGGCTGCACAAAAAATACATCTAGCCAGCAACTCAGGCCAAGGAAGAACAAAACAAAGTTTTCGAAGATAAGTTGGAAACATAGGCCAAAGAAAGAAACGAATGACCATCAACATCAAGATCCAACAGATAAACGGAAACATGACCCTACATGAAAAGAGATCAGTTTATTTGTCTATTAAACAACTAAGGAATTGCTACTATCTACAAACAAGTCTTTGAACAAGTGTATAAGGAGCAACCATAGAAATTGAAAACAGATTGTAATATTTCCAGAAGCTTTTCAAAGAACCCCCAAATATGATTGAAGCTGTGAACACTCCAGGAGCAGGTCAAGAGGTCCCAGTTTCACCACCAATCAGAAACTAGGTACACGCAGCTGTACGGGACCTCAGAAAAAATAAGGTTTCTGGAATGAATAAAATTCCAACAGAGCTCCTCCAAAGTGGGAGTCCCCAACTAGGTAAGAACTGCTCCATAGCGGAAGTCCCCAACTAGGTAACCTTTTGCAATGACTAATATGTAGAGTCCGGTCGGAGAAACAATTACCAAAGGACTGGTGGAAAATTGGGACAAGTTAATGTGTGAAAATTACAGAGGCATTACTCTACCGTGTTTGCCTCATAAAGTGCTTTCCAAAATGAGAGAACGAAAATCAAAGCTGTACTGTGAAAGTATTATACGAGAGTATTAGGGAGCCTACAAAAGATCAAATATACTCAGTAAAGCAGGTGCTCAAAAAGTGCTGGGAATATAACATAGATCTGCACAAACTCTTTGTAGACTTCAAGAAAGCATACAACAGTTTCGACAGAAATGCGCTTACAAAACAGTGCTTGACTTTGACGTCCCAACAAAACTAGTCTGTATGGTTATTGTCACCGTTCCAAACACAGAGTCGCAGGTCAAGGTGAAAAGTGAATTAAGGGGCAGCTTTATAATGGAATCAAGCTTAAAACAAGGAGATTGTTTTTCCAATGCTCTTTAATATTGTGCAGCAGCACGTCATCAGGAATACATCACTTGAAACAGAAAGCTCACGCAATTGTTAACATATGCTGACTACCTCAATATTTTAGCACATGCATTCTCAAATGCCAAAGGAGTAGATACGATATAAGCTTTCAGCAGATTTTCGTTAGAAATGCAAAACTGGCGGACTAGGTTGCGGAACCGTGATGATTGGAGGGGAATATTCCTGAAACACAAGACCCACCGTGGACTGTCGTGCAATAAATAATGATGATGAATGGCTAAACTAAGTTAAATTATCTATATCCTTAGGGCTATTAATCAATAGATTTATTTCAATCAATAAATATTTTAATTTTTTTTTTAATAACCGATATTGAAAAATGAGTCTTTTGAATATGAACGTCCAAATATACCATTATTGATATATTTGAATTCATTATATGTTTTAAAAAGTTAAGAATGAATTCAATAAAACATTTAATTTGTTCATTTTCAATCAATATCAATTAATATTACAATAATATATATTTGCTTAGGAAAAAAAGGATTTTATTTTCTTTGTTTTATTTGTCTACTATCTATTCCTGCCAATATTTAATTTAAATTTCTTATTTGCAGTTATCTTATATGTCTTGAATCACTCCAATAAGACACAATCAAAGAAAAATTTTGGCAGTTGTCGCTCTATTTGCATTTTAAACAAGCATGCGTAGCAAGAGATTGCTCCTGTTGAAAGGATAATAACAATAATAATCCATCGCACAACAGTCCAAATCGGAGCCCTGCCATTGAGATTTATTGTTCTTCTTCTTTTTCTTAGCACTACAGTCCCAGATTTATTGTTAGAGTGTCTCATTCCATGATTGATTCAAGGTGATATGGTTAATATCATGCTTTAACATGCGGTTATTATCTAATTTTTCGATTAGTGCCCACCACAGCTGGGTGGACTGATAATCCAGCAGCAGCATCAGAAGCTCAACTTCGATGCTGCCACCGAATTTAGAGCTTGGTAGCTGCTGCACATGAGGCGGAAAAGAAATTGTAAAGTATTTAGTAACTCAAACAACGTTTTCAAAGTATGAAAACTTGACTTATATATACGTAAACCTTGTGTATAGTGAATACATGACTATTATGGATTTCAGTATGCTGACATCTCGTTTTCAGTATGTTGACCTCATTATTTAATAGTCATGATATATTAATACTAGAAAATATTTCTAAATGTTCAATATAATTCTTACTTATCTGTAGTTTAGATATCCTTCAAAAACATATTTTCCCTCAGTATCAAATCGTCATCTGAATACTACAACTGTCGAGTATTGAAGAAACTGGACCATATTATCTGTCTATACTTGCCCTATAATCTGCTATAATGGGGCAACTCGATAATGGCACCTATATATACATACAACAAAACACAAGCCTTTATAAGTTTAAACTCAGCTGCTAGCTGGATACCACAAGTAAACATGTCAAGTTATCTACTTGTTGTCCCTATTTTTGCATTTGTTCCAGTGCAACAACTGGATATCTCTAGTTATCTAGTTAAAGTACAAGACTTTTGTCATTTTTATGGTTTATAAAATAAATTTATAAAACCGTACTAAAATCGCGACCTGTCTGTTCGTCTGTCCGTCCGTGTGTCACAGCACTTTTTCTCGCATACTACTTAAGGCGCAGCCCCCAGTAAAACTGCCAATTTAGGTAAACTTTACAGTCGTTCATCCCAGAAACCTTACAGATATTTGCAAAGTTTTTTAAGTAGAAATTAGAATGAACCTTTGGCTATTGAATCAGCTCATTACATTTTGCAAAAAGTTTGTTATAAAAGTTATTAAATTCAAACGAAATAGCATGTTTTCGTTAAAAAATGTAGTAAATCTCGGAAACTACTTAACTTACCAAGTTGATTTAAGCTATGTTTGTTAGATCTAAATTATTTACATTGAATTAACTCATCAAAAATTTAAAAAAGTTTTTTGAAAAAAAATCCCTAGAGCAAAATGTGGAAATTTGAAATAAATCAATGTGCATGCATGATATTTGTTCAGTGTGTACAAATTACACATTTTGTTCTAGGAAATTTTTCGCAAAAAACTTTTTTAAATTTTTGATGAGTTAAGCTGATTCAATAGCCAAAAGTTCATCCTAATTTATATTTAAAAATCCCCGTTGGCAGCACCAAGGTAAATTTCTCGTATGTAGCGTAAAGTTTCGAAAAAGAATTTGGCTTGCCTACTACTAAACTTCTTTCTGCAATTTTCGTAGTACCACATGGGTATTTATTAACATAAAAAAAAATCTGGCCACGTTCGTTTTTAAAGACCTTTTTTTGGGGCGCAAATATTTTGCTAATTAAATTGAGTTGCACGCGTATGGATTACATATTGAAAATCGGCGGATCATAAATTGTTGTAAACAGATAAATACCGGTTTCGCCCTTCTCGCATTTGCTGTTTACACAGTTCACAGTGGTAACTACACAATGGCTTAAATAACTCGAATAGTTAATTTCAAAAGATTTCCATAAAAGTTTAATCAGCACTTGCATTGCCATTAATATATACATTTTCAATTTTTTTCTGAACTATGAGGGCCGTCATTTCGATTTTTATTGAAATCGGCTGCTAAAAATATTAAGCTGTAAATTTTCGACTGTTTTATTTGTCATTCGATTTGCATAATTAAATTAAATTAACTTGCCTTAATAGCTTATAATTCCAAGTTTCAACGGAATCCGTTGAGAATCTTGGCTGCTAGAGGGCTACAAAAATAAAAAAAATTGTATGCCATCCCCCTGTATGGGGAGACCCGCCTGTATGGGGAGATCCCCCTTAAATACCTTAAAATATTTTCTTGCACTGCAAATTTCAAGAGGCACCACTTTTGACCTACGTAGAAAATTTCCTCATTCTAGCTCATGTGGTTTGCGAGAAAACTTGATATGACGCACGAACAAACAGGCGGACGAACGGACAGACAGACAAGTCGCGATTTTATAATTTTTTAGGGTATTGATAAAAATATTTTACAATATCTTAAAAATGATCTGGTTTATAAGTTCTTTCAAGTAAAGTCATTTAAAACGTTTCCATGAAAAATATTCATTATTTCAGTTGGCACTAAAATAGCGAATTGCGCTTGCCTTCAGACCTTTGGGGGCCGCCATTTTGAATGCATGCATTTGATTTTGGATTATTTTAAATCTTTGTATGCTAGGACCTCATCAATCAATGTACTATCTCGTTCAAATAGGAGTTTCACTCTAGACAGGGCAAAATAATTCAATTTTTAAAGAAAATGGCAGCTAAAAATATTAGGCTTTAAATTTTCGACTTTTTTATTTTTCATTCAATTTTAATAATTTCCTGCAAAATACAAGAACATAGTACAGAGATTCATAATCTCAAGTTTCATCAAAATCCGTTGGAAAATGTGACCGCTAGAGGGCCACAAAAACATGAAAAAAACGCATATTTAAACGGCCGCCATTTTGAAATTTGCTCATGCATGATCACCAAAATATCACAGACTGTAGGTGTAAGTAATGTCTATCCTGAAATCAAGTTTCATATACTCGTACGTCGAATCAAAATTGCGACTTTTAAAAGCCTTTGAAATTTTGACCTTCAACTGGCCGCCATTTTGTTTTTTGCAACCTGACCTCCAGATTTTTACGTTATTCTTTAGATACTTATAATTTCTATCAAAATACCGAATTTCATGAAAATCTGTTGAAAGCTTTGACCACTATTACAACAACAAAATTTTGGACTTTGGATTTTTTATTGTGAGATTCATCACATACATCAATGAACCGTTGTACCAAATTTCATCCAAATCGGAGCTATACTTTGGTCAGAACAGAAATCACGATTTTTCATCTAAAATGGCCGCCATTTTGTTTTCGCCCAGCCGATATAGCTGGTTCACGAACTTAACCGAGATAATTATCCAATACACCTTTTCTGAAAATTTAGTGAAAATCGGAGCAAAATTGCAACCTCTAGCGTGGTCACAAATTTCGTTATATCCCATATATATATATATATATATATATATATATATATATATATATATATATATATATATATATATATATATATATATATGATGCTCTCCGCAATAGGTAAATTTCTCTCGAGAAATTTACCTAAAAAAACTTTGCAAATATCCGTAAGGCTTTTGAGATGGACGGCTGTAAATTTGACCCAAATTTGCAGTTTGACTGGGGGCTGTGCCTTAGGCTAGAAACATCAAATTTCGTATGCAGGTGTAAAGTGGTGCTCTTTTCAAAGTTCAACTACAAAAAATTTTATAAGATATTTAAGGGGGGTTTCCCCATATAGAAGAGTGGCCCTCCCGAAAAAAAATTTCATCAAAGGTAACCGATATACGAGTAGGTATCAAATGAAAGGTCTTGATGAGAACTTTTCAAAACATGTCTTAATTTGATGCTTTTTGTTTCGAGGGACGCGCAGCGAGGGGAAATACTCGAAAAATTGGTGTCCCCCCCCTCGCGGCTGGACACCTGTGATTCGAAAAATCTGGATGGAGGTATGTGTTTATGACTACAACAAAAACAAATACCTTAGAAGTCAAAATTCGCTCAACTTTGTTAATAATATTATGATATTCGAATTTCACATTTTCCCCAATTGAATCGTATCGGTACCCTTAAACTGAACGTTATTCGATACTTACGTAGTCCTACTAAGGGTCCTTAAACTTTGTAAGTTTGATGAAAATTCATTTATGTTCACGGAAGTTAAAGGCGTTTGAAATTTCTCCAATTACAACAACAATAACACATGATTTTGGTATTTTATGAACTTTCCATCGAATCAGTCACTGCAGTTTTGACTTGATCTTCTTGAAATTTTACAATAAGATATATTTTTGAGAATTCATGATTTGATTTATTTGTGTTGGTTTGCAAAAAAATGGCGACTGTTGAAAGAAGAAAACAATGAATTTTCTTCTAAACGTGCACATCTTTTGGCATATTTCTTGACGTTATTCATTGCAGGTGACTGCATTTCTGAGAAGTTGGATACAAATCCTTCTGACATGAGCGTAGGTCTCTTTATCCAACTTGTTCCTACTGGACAGTTGATCAAATGACGAAGTCAGATCAGATGTTCAATTGTGATCCACCATATTATTGTGAATGGAGTATTATTTTTGCCAGTTTGTTAGTTATTTATTTTCATAGTGTAATTTTCGTTATAACTGCTTTGTATCTTTTCTAAGTATTTATTTTATGAAAATGTGAATAGAGTTCACTAGACTTAAATATTACTGTCTTTAAAGAGGCAGCAAATTCAGGCATTCTATCTTTTGCTTACCTTGTGTGTTCTAAAAAGTTACAAAAAATAAGCATTCAATATTGCTTTTAATATTCCGTACTGAGAAATAATAATGCGTAATAAATTATTTACTTGTACATTGAATTGTATAAGTAAATGATTAAATAAACAAATAGTTAGGTACTGATGACTGTTATTCTTACTAAAAAAACATTTAAAACTGTGGGGTTTTTCAATAAGAGGTGCTATTTTGAATACTCCGCTATTTCGGCAGATGTCAGTGTTGAAACTGTCACATTTTGACATTTGAGAAGTAGAAGCTACGTCATTAATAAAAATGGAACGATACATGCTTCAAAAATGCATTGAAGTTATTAAATTTGTAAAACTCGTACATTTTTGGGTCGTCATGAAGCAATACAGAAATTGGTGGAAAAATTCGAGCTGTTGGGACAACTTTGTGATGCGAAGAATAAAACCCGTGCACGTCACTCAAGAACAGCCGAGAATATTGCTGCTGTAGCCGAGAGTGTTGAAGAAAACCCGGATTTGTCAATTTTTTGTCGTTTTTTCGAATAAGGCATTCCACAAACGTCATTACACCGTACTCTGCGTAAAGATTTGGGTCTTAAGGCTTATAAAGTTCAGTCAACACAAGAATTCAAGCCGGTCGATCATCAACAACGTCGAATCTTTGCTAATTCAGTCCTTGAAAAGCATGAAAATGATCCGGAATTCCATCAAAAAATCATCTTGAGTGATGAGGCCCATTTTGACCTCGGTAGCTTCGTCAACAAACAAATTGTTGCATCTGAGGCTCGGAAAATCCGAGAGTTATTGTTGAAAAGCCTCTCTATCCTCAACGTGTGACTGTTTGGTGCGGTTTATGGTCCGGCGGAGTCATTGTACAGGAACAGCAGGGTGAATGGATTGCGCTATCGAGAGATGATTAATGATTTTTAATGGCCGGAATTGAATAGTATTGATCTGGGCAACGTTTACTTTCAACAAGATGGCGCTCCGTGCCACACAAGCAACGAAACCATTGATTTTTTACGGGAAAAGTTTCCGGACCGTGTTATCGAAGAGGTGATCACAATTGGCCACCGAGACCTTGTGATTTAACACCTTGCAACTTCTTTCTTTGGGACCACGTGAAAAAGAAGGTTTACGTCAACAGCTTAGCGTCAATTCAAGACCTCAAAGATGGAATTCGTGAGACTATCGAGGACATAGGGCAGCCACTTTGCGATTTGATTATGGAAAATTTCATAGAAAGGATATAGTTCTGTAAGCGTGGTCGTGGAGGTCATTTGCCTGATATTATTTGCCACTATTAACGGCATACCTCCTCTTTGAAATGAAATGAACATCCGATCATTTATATTAAGAAATGGCATTTTTTTTTAATATGAAAACAACACTTCTTATTGGAAAACTCTGTACTTTAGACCCTTCAAATTTGAAAAAGACCTAAATTGTAGTAGTACCACCTACCACAAACCAATGAGGAAGAAAACTTAAATATTTTTGATACTCCTAAGAACAACTTACTAGAAGGCAAATAAAGTTAAAGTTGACATCTCATATAGTAAAGTTAATGTTATATTTATTTAAGTGTCAACAGAATGTGGCAGAGAATAATGTGTCCTAGAGCCAAATATGAATTCATCAAATTTTTAATATTGAAAAATCAATCATATTAGTATCCTCAGAAGAAATTTTATTAGATGGTATGGCTACAAATACCAAAGAAACAAACCAACCACGAAAAATAGAAGAAGTTTCAAAGTTGTGGACACGGAATATACGGAAGAAAAATTGTACTGAAGATGAGGCTTATGTATGTACTCATAACAAAAGTGTTCCTGCAGTGACTATTAAACCACCTTGTACTGTAAGTTTAAGGCTTAAATGGCATTCTTGATTTAATGAAGAATTTCAATTTCTATTACGTTCTCGCAGATTATACTAGACAGAGGGTTTATATTCACATCAATACGGACAGAGTTCAAAAGAAATGTATCACCTCACCTTATTCAAAATAAGCAATTACAGTAAAATATTATCTCCTTCCAATACTTGTAATAGAAAAGTTAAAGTGTGCAAGACCATGTTTTAAATGCGTTAGGTGTAAAGAAAGGAACTCAAGAAAATACGTCTCCTCCAGATGAGAGGGGAAGACGCGTCAAGAAAGAGGCTCCTCTTTTTGCAGTTGAAAATGTTAACACACATATTAAAAGCTTTTCCGAAATGCCATTACATTATTGCAGACTTTAAGCTAAATGA
The DNA here is from genome assembly GCA_963969285.1 of Odontomyia ornata. NCBI lineage: Eukaryota > Metazoa > Arthropoda > Insecta > Diptera > Stratiomyidae > Odontomyia > Odontomyia ornata. Next base: position 384,532,642 of record OZ017738.1, read on the forward strand.
CAATATTTAGGCCCTAGTCTGAACGTCCGAATAATGTACATAATATGTGTGATGCATGGAAAAATATAGGCTATTATTGTCCAAAAAAGGTCAATGTCCTGTTTGCCAACATTTTAGTAATACGCCCAGCAATAGCGTCCCATCCGACTTGAAATATATTAACATAGAAAAGCAACAATGAGAAACTTATTACCGATTCCGACGCAATTTTCTCAGTGGTAGACTACGGCCGAGCGGAAAAGAATAGCGGCGACTTTAGACAAAAAATCTTAATTTTTATTTTGACTAAAGTATAGCTCAGATTCGTATGAAATTCGGCACAGAGATTCACTAAGCTGTGTGATGAATCTAACAATAAAAAATCCAAATCGAACCGCCTGAAACAAAATGGCGGCCGCTCATACGTCGGAAAATGTGCAAAAATAATTTAATTTTAGCTGTGAGTAAACCTTTCAACCGATGTTAATGCAATCCAACAGTATGGTAAAAACTATTAATGTGTAAAAGATAATATAAAAGAACTAGAGATCAATGTTCAAAAAACACAATGGCGACTTGCTGAAGCTCGAAACTTCAAAGGCTTCTTAAAGTCACTATTTTGATTCGATGTATATGTAACTTAATATTAAAATAGAAAGTCTAAAGATTTTGTTCTTTTTGTGACCATCCATAAGCAGGTTTCAAAATGGCGGCGGTTCAAATATTAAATTTTTTCAGATTGGCCCTCTACCGACCACATTTTTAACGGATTTTGGTGAAACGGGGGACGATGAGTAACCATATTAAATTCTTGTATTCTGTGAAATATTCTCATAATTGGGTGTCAAATAAAAATGTCAAAAAATTTTTTTTAGATGCCATTTTCACTTAAAATTGAATACTTTTGCCCTGTGTAAAGTAAAACTCCGATTTGAACCATATTTGGTACAATATTGATGAGACTCTTAGATCCATGCATTTAAAAAAAATCCAAAACCAAATGCATATATTCAAAATATCGCCTACCAAAGTTCAGAACAAATGCTCAATTCGTTATTTCAGTAGCAACTGAAATAGTAAATATTTTTCATGGAAACGTTGGATATGGTTCAAATTGGAAATATTTAGTATACAACAGACCGTTTTTAGGGTTTTGTAAAATAATTTTACATAACCCTTCTAAAATCGCGTCCTGTCTGTCCGTCTGTCCGTCCGTCCGTCCGTCCGTCCGTCCGTGTGTCACAGGAGTTTTTCTCGGAAACTACTTAAGCTAGAAGCATAAAATTTTGTATGTAGGTGTAAAGTGGTGATTTCTTCAAAGTTCAACTACAAAAAAAATTTTATAAGGTATTTAAGGTGGGTCTCCCCTTGTAGGGGAGTGACCCCCCGAAAAAAAAAATTTCATTGAAGATAGCCAATATGGGTATCAAATACAAGGTCTTGATATGAACTTTTCAAAACAGGTCTAAGTTTGGCAAAATTTGCTTCGAGGGGTGCACAGGGAGGGGAAATACACGAAAAATTTGTGTCCCCCCCTCGCGATTGGACACCTTTGATCCGAAAATCTGAAAAAAATCAAGAATGTAGGCCTTGATGAGTTCAACAACAACAAATACGTTAGAAGTCGCAATTCACTCAACTTTGTTAGTAATAGTATGACTTATCGATTTTATGTTTTCTTGAATAAAATCTTAACGGTACCCTTAAATTCAGTGAAATTGAGTACACAGATGACTATTTATAAGATTTATTGACCCTGCCAGTTTCATAAAGATTGAATAATATTTAGCGAAGTTATAGCGGTTTGAATTTTCCTGTATTACTATGGAACAATATGCGCTGCATGTATTACTATGGCAACATATGGCTACGGAAGAACATGCGCTTTTTACCGACTCAGACACTACAGTTTTGCTAGGATTTGCATGAAAATTGCAGGAATGATAGGCATCATGACTATCGTTGAGAACCGGTTCAGCTAGTGGTATCAGTAATCGTAAAACAAAATAGTGGCTGTTTTAAATGCGAAGATTGAATAATTTTGAGTTATTTTTTCCCAACTTCAACGTTTAGGGTGCATGCTTTGAACACTTAATTCAATTTAATGAATGACTGAAGATGACTACCTACTATTAAAACTCCTGAGTGAAACAAGTCAAGGAGGTGGGAGAGAGCTCCTAGCAAAAGGGCTTTGTAACAACTCTAGGATTCGAAAAAATTGGCCATTAATCGATGATAACAGCACAGGAGAGTGGCCCCTGAAAAAAAAATTCATCAAACGTAGCCGATATGAGTATGAAATGAAAGTTTTCATGGGAGCTTTTCAAAACAGTTGTTAAACTGTCAGTTTTTGCTTCAGTGGGGCACAGGGAGGAAATACATGAAAAATGTGGTTTCCTCCCTCACGAATCGACATCTGAAATAATTATTAAGGGAGATATTTATGAGTATAACAATAACAAAAACCACAGAAGTCTAAATTCGTTCAATTTTTGTTAATAATAGTATGATCTTCGAATTTTATATTTTCTCCAATAAAATCGTCATTGACATGCTTCTTGACTTTATTCAATCTGGTGACTGCATTTTGAAAATTGAATACAAAACCCTTCTGACATGAGCGTAGGTCTGTTTACCCAACTTGTTCTTAGAGCATGTTTGCCTTTCGAAATGGCGGCGAATAAAATAATTATATGATTTAAACAAGCTGGGTGCCAGAACTACGCTCATGCCAGTAAACATGTAAACATGTCAAAGAGATGTGCACGTTTAAAAGAAAATCCATTATTTCTCTATTTACAACAAAAATCACCCAAATCATGAATTCTCAATAATATTTATGTTATTAAGATCAAACCAAAATTGCAGTATTTGATTCGATGGAAAGTCCATAAAATACCAAATCATGTGCTATTGTTGTTGTAATTGGAGAAATTTCAAATGGGTATAACTTCCGTGTATATGATTCGATTTTCATTAAACTTTCAGAGTATAAGGAACTTTTATAAGACTACTTAAATATCGAAATTTATCATAAATTTTCCCTCCCTGTGCGCCCCTTGAAGCCAAAGTGTCTGTTTAAGATCCGTTTTGAAAAGCTCTCATCATGACCTTTCATTTCATATCAATTTCGGCTACCTTTGATTAAATTTTTTTAGGGACCATTTACCTATATGTGAAGACCCATCCTAAATACCTTCTACAACTTTGAAGAGAGCACCCTTTTGCACCTTCTTGCAAAATTTGATGTTTCTAGCTTAAGGCGCAGCCCCCAGTGAAACTGAAAATTTGGGTAAACTTTAGAGCCGTTCACCTCGGAAACGTTATAAATATTTGCAAAAATTTTTAAGCAAGAAGTTGGAATAAACCTTTGGCTTTCGAATCAACTCATCACATTTTGCAAAAAGGTTGCTGCAAAACTTATTAAATTCAAACAAAATAGCATGTTTTCGTTAAAAAATGTAGTAGATCTCGTAAACTACTTAACGTACCGAGTTGATTTAAGCTTCGGTTGTTAGATCTAAATTATTTGCAGTGAATTAACTCATCAAAAATTTAAAAAAGTTTTTTGCAAAAAATTTTCTAGAACAAAATGTGTGATTTGCACACACTGAACAAATATCATGCATGCACATTGATTTGTATCAAATTTCCACATTTTGTTCTAGGAAATTTTTTGCAAAAAACTTTTTTAAATTTTTGATGAGTTAATTCACTGCAAATAATTTAGATCTAACAACGGTAGCTTAAATCAACTCGGTACGTTAAGTAGTTTCCGAGATCTACTACATTTTTTAACGAAAACATGCTATTTTGTTTGAATCTAATAACTTTTGCAACAAACTTTTTGCAAAATGTAATGAGTTGATTCGATAACCAAAGGTTCATTCTAACTTCTTGTTAAAAAATTTTTGTAAATATTTGTAACGTTTCTGAGTTGTACGGCTGTAAAGTTTACCCAAATTTGCAGTTTCACTGGGGGCTGCGCCTTAAGTAGTTTGCGAGAAAAATTGTTGTGACACTCGAGCGGATGGACAGACAGGTCGCGATTTCATTAGAGTTTTGTAAAATTATTTTAACAAAACCCCTAAAATAAGGGCACGTAGTTCTTTGCTTTTTGGGCGACGAACAAAGCCATATAAGATAGTGGACGCGAAATGAGCTTATTTTCATCCATACGTATTCGAAGCTTTACCTTACTACTACATACATGCCTTCCTCTCTAAAACAAATTGAAATCCTCCTGCATTTCACTACGCTAGAGCATCCACACACTCAAGTGGCTCTTTAGTTGCTCTCACGAAAATCCCACTCCTATTAAACTTTAACCCCCGAATTGTCTACGAAAGTTGAATTTTTTTAAGATAAACCATGTTAAATGTAGTGCAAAAGCATTGAAAAAGTGATAATTAGTTAAACTGAAAAGCTTGCAAGAGAGCGCGAGTGTTTTTGTGTCGGGAAACGAAAAATGTAGTGATGTGCGGGTTTGTAATAACACCTATAGGCAGCATTTCTGAGACGTATTCTTCGTAGACTAGGTCATGTTTAATCTCTTATATCGTTTAAGTTAGAATACCTGCACGGAAAATTGATTTGAAATTCGAATCAACAACTGTTAACACACCAACTCCCCACCACATCAGAAAGTGTTTCAATGCTCGCGATGTATTTTGCATCCATTCTCTCTGACATCTATGGTGACGAACATTTCCAGCAGAGCCATAACCAAATAAATTTACTTTGGTTTCATCCCCAAAAATAATGTTGCGCCATTTCCCTCCCAGATCTGACCATTGACTTCAATCTTTGTAGTAAGAACATAAGAACTTTAATTCATCTCATGCGCAAGTTCTTGCTACAAAGCCATGGCACTTTTATTGTGGTACACTCAGGAAGATCAGTATCTAATGGTCACCTGCGAACTATGTGTGCACTCACCACTTTTTCAGTTTCTGCAAAAATCGATCTAGACGACTTGAGCACATCGTTAATACGACGGTCAGGCGTGGGTGCTGTTTGTTTCTGCTTTGGTTTTTAAGGCATTCTAAATGAAATATAGTGATCATTTTAAAGAGTTGGCAATGTTTTGTAAAGTTAAGGCTTCTTTTCGAAGCACTAGCCCAACCGTCCCTCTTCGGCCCTACAGTGAATATTTCCGCCCATCTAAACAAAGCCACGTTTAACTCCTAGGGTTTTGCAAAGAAGAATTTACAATACCCTATTTAAATTGGCACCTGTGCATCCGTAAGTTCCTTCCATCCATCAGTGCGTCATAGCAAGTTTCATCAGGAACTAAAGAAGCTACATTCATCAAATTTTGTAAAAAACTCAGAAGTATCCGGTTAGTGAATCTTCCTTACCTAAAAAAATTTCAAATGCTTTTAAGCGGAGTCTCCCCATATAAAGATGTGAAACCTTAAAAAATATTTTTCCCCAAAGATAGACAAACAGAGCATCAAATGAAAGGTCTTGATGAAATCTTTAAATACCCGTTATTAAAACTGCAATTTTTATGAGGGGTAAGCAGGGGAAGCGGAAGGGCATGAAAAATTGTGTCCCAAATTTGCGATTGGACATCTATGGACCCAAAAATCTGAAAAAAATCATTGAGTTAGTTCTCTAAGAGTAAAATAACGACAAATACCTGAGAAGTTGAAATTCATTAAACTTTGTTAGTAATGGTATGGCTTATTTATTTAACACTTTCTTCTATAAAATCGTGAGGGAGCTCTTAGATCCAATGAAATTTAACATCCAGATGACTATTTGCTCGTATAAGGCTAGTTAAGGTGAAAAATTCAGGAGAATCGAATAGTATTTAACGAAATTTCGGCGATTTAAATTTTCGGCTATGCAACAACAACAATTCGTGGCCGTTGAGCGATATACGCTTCCAATCAATTCAGACACTTTGAGTTCATCAGGGTTTGTACGAAAATTTCAGGTAGGATCATGCACACTTTGAGAATCTGTTCAACGAGTAATATTAATAATCGTAAAACAAAATGGCGCCGTTTTAAAAGAGCAGACTGAGGAAATATAAGTTATTTCTCCCCAACTTCAGCACTGAAAGTACAAGCCATTAATTATTGATGAAAATATACATTTCAAAGTGACAAAATCATGTTGGCAGGTGCTAATGAGTACAACAATAATAAGTACCTTAGAACTTGAAATTCACTCAACTTTATTAATACTTGTAGAATTTGTAATTATAATATTTTTTCTAGTAAATTCGTATGAGTACCCTTAAATTTAAATGTAAGTAGTCCAAAGCAAGTTCCTTATAACATAATAAGTTTTAACAAAGTTTTATAACATTCACGTAAATGATAGCCATTAGAGAGTTCCCCGAGTACAAAGAAAACAATGTCCAGTTATTTTACCATTGTTGCCTTCCATTGAACCAGGCACTAAACTTTTAATAGGATCTTCTCATTTCCAGATAAAATGAATAATTGAAAATATCTTTAAGATTTCATTTAGTCAATGGTCGTTAGTTATATTGCACCAAAATGGCAGCAGTTTAAAACGGTATAGCAATGTTTTTTTCTTTTAAGTGAGTATTTAATAGTTGTAGATGTCGTTGAAATTTTTCTAGAGTTTATTCATTATTGGTGTCTTCATATTGTAGATTGAGTACAAAATGCTCCTGACATGATCGTAGTTCTGTCTACCCAATTTGTTATTATTATGGAAGTGTCACTAACAACGCCTACTAACCGTTCCTCATTTCTGATAAAAATTATTTGTTTGTAAGAAAAATCAGCAATTTCAAGTTGCAAGTACGCTCACATTAATTTAATATTTTGTCCATTGTTATTTTCAAAGTATGAGCATACAACTGTCGGGAGCCCCTTGAAAGGCTTTAAAGTTTTTTATAAAACAATAAATTCCACAAACATTTTGAATTAACTTAAGATTCAATGTAAGTTATTTAAATGATTTTAAATGTCTTAAAGCACTTTAATACTGCGCTTATTTGCGCGCTTGAATTTTTATGCTACACGTAAATTGATTTCCCTATTTATGATTTTAGCTCTACAAGCAGTTCCCGCCCATGTTTCTTGGCCGAAATCAAACGTTTTAAGAGGGTAGTCTTAAAAGTACCTGACCTGACTTATGAATACAGGTAGTTTTAAAAAAACAATTACTGCGATTGACAGTACCGCTTTTCAACAACTCAATGTGAAAAATTCATAACGGTACGTTTGTTATTATTTTTTACAGGCATCCAAAGTGAACGCTCTCAGTGAATTTGTAAATATGGAAAAAATTGGGCATCGTTATGTGATACAATACTTTAATTTGAAAGGTCTAAGTCTAACCGATATCAAAGCCGAGTTGGATTCTAGTCTGGGGAAGTCTGCTCCTTCGTTTACCATGTTCAAATATTGGGTAGCTGAGTTTAAGCGAGGACGTACGAGCTGCCAAGATGAACACCGCAGTGGTCGACAAAGTGAGGCCACTACGTCAGAAAACGTGAAGAAAATCCACGAAATGGTATTGGATGACCGTCGACTAAAAATGCACTAGATAGCAGACATGGCAGACTTTTCAAAAAGTGCTGTGCATCGCATTTTGACCAAAAATTTGACATGAAAAAGCTGTGCGCAAGATGTGTGCCGCGTTTGCTCACAATGGAGCACAAACAGCAACGTAAGGATGTTTCCATCGAGTGTTTAACAATGTTTCGTAGCAATAAAGCCGAGTTTTTGCGTCGATTCATAGCCATTGGCGAAACCAGGGTCCATCATTTTACACCCAAGACCAAGGAGCAATCAAAGCAGTGGACTGAAAAGGGAGCACCGACTCCAAAGAAAGCAAAGACAGTTCAGTCAGCTTGCAAGGTTGCGCGTGGAATAATATTTATTGATTATCTCGAAAAAAGAAAAACAATCAACGGCGCATATTATGCAGCTTTATTGCATTGTTTTAGTGATGAAATCAAGAAAAAGAAGCCGAAGTGTTGTTTCATCACGACAACGCATCAATCCACACGCGCATCATTGCGACGGCTGAAATCAATGAGTTGATTTTCGAATTGCTTCCTCGCGCACCTATTCGCCAGATCTGGCTCCCTGGGCTTATCTGCTTTTTCCGAATTTGAAAAATTGGATCGGGGGCAAAAGATTTGCTAACAATGAAGATGTGGAGTCTGCGGTTAGTAGCAATTTTAAAGAGCTTGACGGTTCCTACTATTATAAAGCGGGTATCGAAGCTATTGAACATCGTTGGGAAAAGTGTATCGAGCTGAAATGAGAATATGTTGAAAATAGAAAACATTTTTGCAACTTTTTTACTGTTTTCTTTGTCGGGTCGGGTACTTTTGGGAACGCCCTCGTATCTATCTATTACTACTTGAAGGACAATGCAGTATACCGTGTACTGTTAGTATTAATATGTTTATTCTATCCCTGCTCTTTTCTCGCCGTCTCTCCTTTCAACTACTTACCAAAATACTAACGTTAAATAAGTGCATTAACATTTAACGATGTTATTTGACCGAAATATTTTTGCATACTGAACATCAATTTTTACAGACAAAACAAAAAACATACCTTATATGGAAATAAGAAATAAATTATTTTCACATTTTCAAATAGTAAACTAAACTAAATAATGGTTATTCACATCATTTTGTATTTTCAAAGTAAGCAAATTTGACTGATTGAACAGACTTTATGTCATTTGTGTAGAAATTTAACTTCAATTTCTCCAGCAATTTATGTTGTTATCTCAACTACAATTATTCTATATCACTAAATTCCGGATTGATGGTGATTTCATTTTGTGGCAAGAGAGAAAGACAGGATCATCAAACTTGATTTTACAAACACTTTTTTAAGTTTGAATCTTTTAAAAATTTGTTTTTAAAGCCCGCAAAAACAAGCATAAAAATACAAAGATACTAAGCTAATAACCTGCTCTCCTCTGGAGTTCAAGTAAAAATGCTAATTATGACTCTAACAGCGAAAACAATTTAACCTATTCAGGAGATCACTTTGATATACTTACTGTACAACAATCAACTAAGACTCTATTTGATAAACTCTCTAGACACACTACAGGTCGGGTAAAAAGAAGTGGGACTTTAACAAAAACGTACAACTTTTTGTTGACTTTAAACAAGCATAGGACCGTATTGAACATGAAGTACTGTACCAAATAATGCCTGACGTTAGTTTCCTAGCCAAATTAGCCCATCTTACCAAAATGACAAAGATATCGACAACTTTCCAAGTTCACTTCAATAATCAACTCACCGATGGCTTTTGACACGGATATCAGACTAAAGCAGGAAGATGGACTGGCCCCATTGCTATTAAATTTGGCTCTAGAATGTGCCATCAGAAAGCTACCTATCGATATAAGAGGTACGTTATTATACAAGCCAAGCCAAGTGATAGCCTATGTGAATGGCAATTTGTCACGGTCATTAGAAACTGCTAAAGAACTCTTCCTGAAGCTTCACAGCAAAGCAAAATTGATAGGGCTACAAATCGATGATAATAAAACAAAACTCTTGTAGTCTGTGTGGTCTAGTGAGCCCAAGGTCCCACGTTCAAATCTGGTTGGTGAACAACGTGATTCAGTTCAGGGGATTTTGCGGACAGACTACTCAGTGGTGATATGTACTGATTTAATCAGATCATATCACAGCTGAGCAGACGCACGGGATCATGGTACTGACCAAACCAACTTCCGAAAAAATCAATACGGTCATGAAAATGAGATATTCTAGCTATCTCTTAGCGAAGGCCCGAGAGGGGCTGTAGTGCTAAAAAGAAGAGGAAGAAAACAAAACTCATGACGCAACCGAAAAAAATACCTTAAACGCTCAAAATATCATACTTAGCGAGTACAATATTGCGAAAATGTGGCGAATTTGTATATTTAGGCGCCAAAATAGGGAGAACCGGTAATGAAAGAAACGAAATACGCCGAAAAATACAGCTCGCAAATAAAATACGTTTTTCAGTTTTGACGATCTTGAAGACCAGCTGCATAGACAGGACAACAAAGCTCCAAGTACGCAAATCTGTGATAAGACTTTTGCTATGCTATGAATGTGAAACATGGATCCTAATCTAAGCATCTGCGAACCAATGGCAAATTCGATACAACCATGTGCTGTATGAAGTTTTCGAATCGTATGGACAAAAAATGCATGCCCAAAAAGGTATAAGACGAAGATTACAAAATTGTAGGACACTATTTCTTAAGATTTTTGCTCAAGTCCTCAGTTGACTTTAACTAGGCACTAGGTTCTATCTATCGAGTTCCTTAAAATCCGACAAAAAACCTTTTAAGGGCATTGCCGCAAATACTTTCATATACATGTAAAATATCTACAAAGTATTGAAACACGTATTTACTGTTTGCTTCATAGAACAAATATGGAGGAACAAAGCACTGAGGGCTTTTTAATCTCAGTTATGTTTCCGAAACCGTCGCCTCTGGAGGCGGGGTGGGTAGAGGGTCAGAACCCTCTCCCCGAACTTTCTACCGAAATTAATTCTAAGATAACTCAGTGCCATGTTATTTATTTTATGTAAAAATAAATATGTAATATTCCATACGCTCCATAAAATCTAGATTCCCCTATTCTTAAATAAAGTACAAAGAGCAAATCATAACAAGTTGGGTAGACAGACCTACGCTCATGTCAGAAGCATTTTGTACTCAACTTATAAAATGCAGCCAATAATTTTTTTTATTTGATATGCGCAGGCCAATTCTTTTTTTTTCTTTAAAAGCCGTCGGGCCTTGCTTTGTTGTGTGAGCAGACGCGTTTTGACTACTTTGAGTCATCTTCAGTGTCTAAAGGATGTGTTGAAGGGAATGACTTTATATAATCGTAGGATGGGTTAAGCGGATGGGTAATTAGGTCAGGTAGTAAATTACGTCAAGTACTAAATTATGCCAGGGAGAGGGGTATTAAGTTTTTATTTTTTTTTTGTTTACTGGATGTCCGTTTGTTCTGTTTCATCCCGTCAAGTACTGAGAAAATTGGAATTGGTAACTATTGTTCGTAGATAATGTTACCGTCTGTCTTTCTATATTTATAAATCTCAAGACTTTCGATGATGTCAAGTCTCGGTCCTTTGCTTTATTTGTATAGTAATTTCATAGAGTTCGTCATAGCGTTAGGCTCATCTGCGTGGTTTTGTAGGTGGAGTCTGCCTTGTTGTGTAAGAAAGATCGAAATTGCTCCTTGTATCTTGTCGTTAGTTTTCGTGTTGTCCTTCTTATACGAGTATATACCATGTTGCAGTCCTTGCATGTCAGTTTGTATATGCCGCTGTTTTCGTATATTGATGTTTCATTCAGTTTTGGTTTCAGTCTGTTTCCAATGTTGTTGTTCGTTTTGAATGCAGTTTGTAATTGGTATTTCCTAAGGAAGTTTGGTAGTTTGTTTGTCTCTTTGCCTACGTTAACCAAATCCACTGTTGGTCATTCTTATGAGTTTCAGGCGGTTGGCGTTCCTGTTTTTGTTTGTACTGTGTGACAAGTTTGTCAATGTCACATTGTTTGTATCAGTTATTATTAGCTATTCTGTAAATGTTGTTTAGTTCGTTGGAGTAGTCGGTAGGAGTCATAGGGATGGAGAGAAGCCTCTGCACCATAGATCTGTACGCGTGTCACAGTTAGGTCCATATATTTGAGTTGTCCGTTTGTTTCTTTTTCCATAGTGAAATTTATATTCGGATGCATTTCATTTATATAGGTAAGTAGCTCGTCTTGTTTATTGTTTTGTATTACATAAAGGTTATATTCATGATTTTTTTTAGATTTTGCGTAAGAAAGGTATCCAATCGCGAGGAGGGGTACGCGAAAAGTTCATACGTTTCCATTTCCCCTGCCACCCAAGGTGCCGATAAGACTTGTTGCGAAAGATCTTATTAATTAATTAATATTACCCTACTCGACTACCAATGGTAAAAAACATTTTTTAAAGGATCATCTTCCTACATGGAGAGACCCCCTTAAACTCGTTTGAAAAATGTTTACACCCCAAAGCTATCAAGTATTCACTACTTCTGACCTTTCAACAGATTTTAATGGCTGTAGCTTCTATAGTTGCTGAGAAAAACTGCTGTGACATACAGACGGACGGACGGACAGATGAACACAGGTCGTGATTGCAATAGGGTTTTGTATTTTAGTACAAAACCCTTAAAAAGAAACCTTTGCAGGATCACTCGGGTGTCTATTTGTCCGTCGGTCTTAGCGAATTTACTCCGGGCTCAATGCAAAAATTAAGCTCAAATTCGGTACACATATGAATTTTTGTGATCCGAACACGTTCATGTAAATTAAAGATATTTCATTTTAAATAGGGGTATCTTTTTGAGGAAGAGGTGGAAGTGGATGGTGGATGGTCAGGAGCACTCACCTGCTTATTGAACTTGTTTTTAATATCGGAACGGTGCCTGCTGTAGTCTGGATTGGGGAAATTCTTTTCTTCTTGATGGCGATCGGTCCCAGATTCAATAAATTGGTGAAAAAACAGCTACTCTGCTCATCTGCGTTCAAAAGTTATGCGTGAACAGGCATAATACAGAGCAAATTTGAAGGGAATTCGCAGTGCAAGGGTTCCGTATAGCCAAATTATAATGCAGTAGATTTTTTAAGATATAGCTTCATTTTTACGGTTTTGTTAAAATAATTTTACAAAACCCATCTAAAATTGCGACCTGTCTGTCAGTCCCTTCCTCCGTCCGTCCGTGTGTCACAGCACTTTTTCTCGCAGAGTACTTAAGCTAGAGACACCAAATTTGACAGGTAGGTGTAAAGTGGTGCTCTCTTGAAAGTTCAATTACAAACAAATTTTATATGAAGTATTTAAGGGGTTTCCCCATATAGGGGAGTGCATTCGAAAAATAAATTTCATCAAAGGTAGTCGATACGGTTATCATATAAAAGGTCTTAATTAGAACTTTTCAAAACACGTCTTAAATTGAGATTTTTTGCTTCAGGGGGCGCACACGAAGAGGAAATACACGAAAAATTTGTGTCCCCCCTCGCGATTGGGCACTTGTGATCCGAAAAATCTACCCTAGAAGTCGAAATTCGCTCAACTTTGTTAAGAATAGTATGATCTTCAAATTTCACATTTTCCCCGATAAAATCGTATAGGTATCCTTAAACTCAACAAAATTCTACATTTAATTAGTTAGACATAAGAGCTTAATATTTTGCAAGATTGATGAAAATCGAATCATATTCGCGGAAGTTATAGCCATTTGAAGTTTTTGCAATTACAACAACAATAACACACGGTTTTGGTATTTTATGGACTTCTCATCGGTTCAGACACTGCAATTTTGTTTTGATCTTCTTAAAATTTCCAGATAAGATTCATAACAATACATATTTTTCGGCATACATGATTTGAGTGATTTGGAACAAAATGGTGGCCCCTGAAAGTGGGAAATAATGAATTTTCCTGTAAACGGGCACATCTCTTTGACATGTTTCTTGACTTTACTTGTTGCTGGTGACTGTATTTTGGAAAGATTAGATACAAAACCCTTTTGATATGAGCGTAGGTCTGTCTATCCAACTTGTTTGTTTTGCATTTATAAAAAATTTGTCCTATACAAATTGGAGGGATAAATTTTAATTCCATCTTGTTATATATTGCAAATATATGAACTAGGACCACTTCAAAAAGGCGCTTTGATTTTTCAGATTTTAATATGTAGCTTATGTTATATTAATAAGGCAGGTCCTATTTTATATAATTTTTTAATTATACTGCATAGACTCCAAATGAATTCAAATGTTACTGTTTATTTGAAGAATTTCAGATGTTATGAATGGAGCACAGAATGGTTTAAAGTCCAGTCCAGCTATATCGGCTGGGCAAAAACAAAATGGCGGCCATTTTAGACGAAAAATCGTGATTTCTGTTCTGACCAAAGTATAGCTCCGATTTGGATGAAATTTGGTACAAAGGTTCACTGATGTATGTGATGAATCTCATAATCAAAAATCCAAAGTCGGTACTGCAGAAACAAAATGGCGGTCGCTCAAAGGTCGGAAAACGTGCAAAATTTTGTTGTTGTAATAGTAGTCAAAGCTTTCAACAGATTTTCATGAATTTCGACACCTAGATAGAAATCATGAGTATCTAAAGTATTGCGTGAAAAATTTGGAGATCAAGTCACAAAAAACAAAATGGCGGCCAGTTGAAACTCAAAATTTCAAAAGCTTCTAAAAGTCGCAATTTTAATTTGATATATATGAAACTTGGTTTCAACATAGGCATTACTTAGATCCATAAGTTTTAATATTTTGGTGATCATGCATGGGCAAATTTCAAAATGGCGGCGTTTTAAATATGCGTTTTTTTCAGGTTTTTGTGGCCCTCTAGCGGTCACATTTTCCAGCGGACTTTGATGAAACTTGAGATTATGGATCTCTGTACTATGTTCTTGTATTATGCAGAAAATTATTAAAATTGAATGAAAAATAAAATAGTCGAAAATTTAAAACCCAATATTTTTAAGCTGCCATTTTCACAAAAAATTGAATTATTTTGCCCTGTCTAGAGTGAAACTCCGATTTGAACGAGATTTGGCACATTGATTGATGAGGTCCTAGCCCACAGAGATTTAAAATTGTCCAAAATCAAATGCATGCATTCAAAATGGCGGCCCCCAACGGTCAGGAACAAGCGCAATTCGCTATTTTAGTAGCAACTGAAATAATGAATTTTTTTCATGGAAACTTTTTAAATGACTTATCTTGAACGTATTTATAAATCAGAATATTTTTTAAATGTTGTAAAATATTTTTAACAATACCCTAAAAAATTATAAAATCGCGACTTGTCTGTCTGTCCGTCCGTGCGTTTGTTCGTGTGTCACAACAAGTTTTCTCGCAAACAACATGAGCAAGAATGAGAAAATTTTCTACGTATGTCAAAAGTGCTCTTGAAATTTGCAGTGTAAGAACATACTTTAAAGTGTTTAAGGGGGTCTCCCCATACAGGGGGGGTGACATAAACATTTTTTTTATTTCTGTAGCCCTCTAGCAGCGAAGTTTCTCGATATATTCCGATAAAACTTGAAATTATAAGTTATTAAGGCAAGTTAATTTAATTTAATTATGCAAATCGGATGACAAATAAAAAATTCGAAAATTTTCAGCTTAATAATTATAGCAGCCGTTTTCAATACAAATTCAAAATAACGGCCCCTGATGGTTCAGAAAAGAATCGAAAATGTATATATTAATGGCAATGCAAGTGCTGATTAAACTTTTATGGAAATCTTTTGAAATTAACTATTTTAGCTATTTAAGCCAAAAAGTTATCACTTTGTTTGACAATCACTGTCAAATGTACAAACAGCAAATTTGAGAAGGGCGAAACGAGTATAAATATGTTTATAACAATTTATTACCCGCCGATTTTCAATATGTGATCCATACGTGTGCAACTCAATTTAATTTGCATAATATTTGCGCCTCTATGAAGGGTCTCCAAATACGAACGGCGGCAGTTCCTTTCTGTTAATAAATACCCATGTAGTGCTACAAAAATTGCAATAAGAACTCCAGTAGTAGATAAGTAAATTTCTTTTTTGAAACCTTACGCTACATACGAGAAATTTACCTTTCCTGCTAGTGCTGCCAACGGGGATTTTTTTTCAAATCGATTGTGTATCTAATGTGGTTTGATGTTTCAAGATTTTATTTTTCTAATTTGTTACCCTCAAGATTGCACTCTAACCGCTAAGAAATTCAGAAGAAATACAAATGCTGATATAGTTACACTATCTTTAGTAGCTAGAATATTGAAAGTTGTCACTAAAGGGATAAATCTTCCACTAGTGACAAAGTCGGAAGGATATTAAAATCAAATAATTACCAAGGGAAAATCGTCGTTTTCTGTTACTTGCGCTCGTTAGACCCATTAACTTTATTGTACCAAATTAAGCACAGTTCAATCATATGAACTGCGCTTAATTTGGTATGGTGTTCAATTAATTTTCAGCGGATTCATGGTCATTTAAATTTTTTGATTATTGCAACTACAACAGCAATTACTACTTAAATACATTTTTTCATCTTTGCTTTCACTAGAAACAAAATTTATGACAAATATTTGAACATTACTCGGGCAAATACCGATAATTTTATAAATTTATCAATCGAAAGTCAAACAGAAAAATATGAATTTGTTTTTGTAATTTGGCTTACAAACCACTTGCCCAGTACATTCACTGAGCTTCCTATGTTTTTAACTTTATTTTTATCATGGGATTGCAAACTGCTAACTGATAAGTTTGAATGAAATGACATGAAACCAGTTAAAATAAATTCATTAAATATTTCTTTTTCCAATACGTCTTAAATATTTTAATTACTGGATTTTTTAAGTCGAATTTAATCGAGCTATTAGCCCAATTAAACTTCAGGAATGAAGTTTAAAAGAAAGGCAAAAGAGTTTGTTTGGAGAATATTCCCGAAATAACATGCAAATAAAATTAAATTGAGAAAGTTAGACAAAAAAATACGACATTACGTATTTAACATAATGTATCAAATTCAGAACCCTACATAATGGTCCTTTGACTTCAAATTCCCATATTTTTCATCACACATCGACAAGTTGACCCCCCAAAATTTTCTGCTGGCTACGGCTTTTCCAAAACCATTTAACATTTGAATAAATATATTAGTTCATGTACTCTGAATAAATTTATTTGTTAGTCATTTTTAAGTCTATAAAATTTCACGGCGCTAAATGATCTTACATCATTCTTACAGTGAAATTTTGAAACAAATCTATTCTTAATTGACGATGTGTACGCTTGCAGGTATTTGAAAGCATTGCGCCTTCCACAAGTAATTTCACCCACCAAAAAGCTTTTGTTTAGTGAAATTAAAATTAATTCTTGTAATTAATCATGTACCTGATGCTGTATATAAGCAAATTGAGGAAATTTTATTACATGCTTTATTTAAGTACAATCATTATTTGCATGAGTTATGGGTATCGCGTTTTTCTACTTCCTTGTTGAGTATGATTTCTATAATGTTTCGATCGAAATATAATATGAATATTCTGATGGGAAGAGTACGAGTATACTCGTATATGCCATGCTTCCGTTAGTAATTGAAATTCACGAAGTTGAAAATTTTCAGCATGAGTAAGTTGCGAAAGTATGTACATTAAGAAGTTCAAACAATCACATATAAATTTCATTCTAACGAACTTTGTTTGAATGAAAACAATGTTTCGCTAAGTAACATTTTCTAAAGTTTTGTTGTTACATTTGTTTTGTAGTTCTATCTAAAGCAATCAAAAGATGCCCAATTATATTATAAATAATTTTTTTTTTAAATAACAAATTGTCATCTTTTCTGAGTCAACACAATAAGTAAATTTAGAGATAAATTTCACAAAAAAGGAAATTTTACACTTTTGTTAAGATTATTGGTTAAAATTTGATCTACTACTTGTGCTGCAAATTTACATAAAAAAAAAGTTACATATATTTAATACACAGAATTTTTTAGGTCGTTGTAAAAGAAAAACTTTTTGCAAAGAAATACTGGTTTCCCGACCTGTCTGTCCATCTGTACATCTTAGCAAGTTTCCTGAGACAATATAGATGTTAGAAAGCTGAAACTTTTGTAAAAAGGTATGAGGTGGTGGTGTCTCAAAAGCTTAAGTTTTACCAAACATTTCAAATTTTTTAAGGGGGTTCCCCCTAATAATTCATTACTCCAACTCTAACACTGACCTCACCAACTACCGGCTGCTTCGTAAGGAAGCCAAAAAAGCGGTAAAGAACGCAATGCAATCTTATTATAATATGATTGAAACATCACTGCAATCTAATAGTCCTAAGCCCTTTTGGACATACATACATTCTCTGAAAACAACATCCCATATTCCTAATATCTTCTCATGGCGTAATTGCCAAGCTTCTGATCGGCAAGCTATCTGTGACCTTTTCGCTCAATTTTATTCCTCCACATTTAAGGTTTCGAACCCCACTATGTACTCATCGTGTCCTTCTCCTTCCCCTATTCTGCATTCTATCGTGACCTCTCCATCGGAAATTGAAAATGTGCTGCTTACCTTTGACATTAATCCTGTTCCAGGTCCTGATGGAATACCAAATCTGTTCGTTAAGTCATTATCTTCTTCATTATCTACCCCACTATCAATTATTTTCAATATTAGCCTTTCTTCCTCCTGCTTCGTTGACGTCTGGAAGCATGCTAACATCTTTCCAATCCATAAGTCTGGAGATCGAAGTGAAATCTCCAACTATCGTCCGATTTCTTTGCTGTCTTGTTTTGGCAAGCTCCTTGAGAGGATTGTGCATAACAGAATGTACGATGATATCAGTATCCTGTTTGCAAATGCACAACATGGCTTCATTAAGGGCCGTTCGACAGTAACTAATTTGTTAGAACTTACGAATACCATCTCTCTTGCTTTCGACAAGAGTCAAAAAGTCGATGTGATATACACTGATTTTGCTGAAGCCTTTGGCAGTGTTGATCATGGCCTTTTGGCTAACAATCTCCTATCGTTTCGCGTTTCTGACTCTATCCTCTCTTGGATCTTATCCTTCTTATCCCATCGCTCCTTTACCGTTACATGGAATAATTTTTTTACGTCGGACTCATTTAGCCCAAAATCTGGTGCTCCTCATGGATCAATTTTAGGCCCTTTGCTATTCAACATTTTCATTAATGATCTTCCCAAATGCCCGTCCTCTAATTGTCTTCTTTACGCTGATGATTTAAAAATTTATCACCCCATTAACTCCAGCAAAGAGTGCTTATACCTTCAAAATGATCTCGACAATCTCCAAAATTGATGTCAAGGTAATTTACTTCCTCTTAACATTTCTAAATGTTGTCACATGAGATTCACCAACAAAATTCATCCAGTTTTATATGAATACCAGATTGAAGAATCGGGGCTTGCACTTGTGGACAAATTTAAAGATTTGGGAGTAGTATCTGACCCAGGTTTGAAATTTAACATCCATGTTTCATGCATAACCACTAGAGCTTCACGTGTCGATGGTTTTATTTTACGATCCTCTTGCAAGTCTTTTAGCATTTCAATCAGCGTCCATCTGTTCGTACTTCTAGACCGGTCAAGCCTTGAGTATGCCTCCCAAGTATGGTCTCCTCACTATACCAATCTATCGGATGCTGTTGAAACTGTACAGCGTAAATTCACACGATCTCTATTCTACAAATATAACCTCACTTACAGCTCCTACGATGAGCGCTTACAGATCCTAAACATTCCATCACTCGAAAATAGGAGCGAATTCTTAGACCTGTGCTGCTTATTTAAATTATATCATGGTATTCTTTCATTCAACCTTCGTGAAAGGCTTTATATACGTCCCACCTCCAGAACGCGTTCAGCTGACATATTCTTTGTGCCCTTTGCTCGTACCGATATTTATTTTCATTCATTTTTAGTACGCCTATCACGTCGTTGCAATGAGCTCCAGCTGGGTCCTCTGCCACATTCCTTAAACGCTTTTAAAAGCATATTGCATAATATTCTGGTTAACTTTCAATCGTTTATTGGTATTTTATATTCTTGTTCTTTTTTTCTTAATGTAACTTTGTTTATTCGCATGTATTAGTATTATATTTCATTACCTATTTTGTAATTGGGTTCACGGATCTGTTAAATAGTGTAAATAAATAAATAAAAAAATAATGAAGTGACTATACAATTTTTTTTTTAATGATAGGTAGTCGAGTATGGTATCAAATAAAAGATTTTACTTAGAACTCTTAAAATCGGAATTTTAAAAGTTGATTCCTGCATCAGGGGGAAGCAAAATGTACCAACATTGTGTGCCCCCCCTCGCGATTGGGGTTTAAATTTAGAGCTTTATTTCTTTTCATTCTCAGAGAGCAAAATTTATTTGAATGAATTGCAGTAAATGTTCTCAATAATGTTTAATGATAAATAGACAATTGAAATTACTTGAATTTTTGAGTGAAAGCTACATCACTTATTGTTCACATTTAGTTGAAATTAGAACGTTAACTCCTGCCCTGAAAATCACCAACCATACTCTTATTAACAATGCTTTCGCGCAAAATTGGCATTTCTTTTATAATCATGACCCACCCCATCAACCATGTTGGAAATGATACCGCACTGTTAAAACGATAATTACGTAAAATTATTATAGCCAATCACAAACTAATTACACACCAGTAATCTATTAGTCGCGACAAAACGCTACTTACCTCCCCTGTATACAAATTTGACGCATATAAATGGTCAAAAGGCAAAGCAGCTAAAAGATCAACAAGGAACCAGCCTCGTAAATAATTAATTGCAATTAATTTTGCATCCGAAACGACTTCACCCTTCCGCGAGACGAATGTTGTTCTAAAATTTAACATAATATCTGAAATGAACAAAAGACAAAGAAAATTTTATGACATTGAATTGTGAACAACATGCAAATAGCATGGATAATGCTAGCATAATCACTCCCTTACCTACAATAAAAAGTGCTTCTACTATAACATCTGACACCATCGTCTGACGATCCGCTTTGGCGAAGGCTGCATTGAATGGCACCAGAACCGCTACATAAAACGTAGCAACTAAAATAATCCAATCCCAACATCCTTTGAATACGCCATAATGGGATAAAATAAACCTAGATTTCTTAAGGGACTGTGCTTTATACTCAGGAAACGGCGCTTCCGTCGTGTGCAATAAATTCTAAAGAAAATGACAAAAGAAAAAGGTTCGTTTCAACAAGGATCTGTCCCAATTAAGCATTAGCGTTAAAATTATTTATGACTGCGTTGGAGAGTGAGAATGGATTTAACGATTTAAATGGTGATTATTCTACTAAAGAGCTGTGTTTAACAATTCACTACGTCCCTTTGATTCCCCAATGACCGTAAAATTATTCTGATTTTCTTTATCTAAGGAAAAGTTAAATGCGAATCGAAAACTCCACCAAAGGCAGTGAGTGAAAGGGAAAGTATTAGCAAGTATTTAACTTACATTACTAAGTTTTAATTTCGTTTTTATCTTTTCTGGCTTATAGTGACCGGATAGCTGGTACAGAACAGCTCTCGATCGTCTTCTTCCCATATTACATCCTGCAGGTACTTGAAAATCACCACCGGGTCCTGTTCCATCGCCCAGCATCCCGGCATCTGAAGAACGAAAACGTGCGCCTAACAGTGCGGCTGTAAGTACAAAAACTTTCGGCATGACTTTATCAATTAATTAAGAATTGGACTGAGCCGGTAGGAAAAGACACAGACATTATATACAGAGTAGAAGCAGTAAGCTCTAGAATTAAAAGCATTAAATGTTGGATGAGTAAATGCGATAGAAAAGTTTAGAGTGGCAGATAATAACGTATGGTTTCAAAAAATTCACATTCAGCTAAAATTATTTATAAATACATTTTAAGTTAACAGTTGTTAGGTACATTAAATATATGAAGAAAACATCAATATCAAGCGCTTTATTCACTATGGTAAAATTGTTAAAAGAGTATATGTATATAAAGCGAGAAGGTTAGTTTAAGGAGGACACAATATAGAAAAAATTAATGGCAGACGTACACTTTCTTAATGTGTTAAATTTTTTAAGTACTTACTAAATAACATAGACAAATGATCTTGCAATACACTTTAAAAAACATAAATAACCTTAACCAAGGGTCATCGTATCCATTTTCAACGTGCAAAAGAAAATTAAATCCTAATTTACACGGAAAGAAAAACATGTTTAAAATTTCACGAAAATCTTCATTATGCTATACAAGTTGTAGGCATTTTCAGGCCTACTAAAATCTACAGAAATTTGCCTAAAAATTTCGGCAAATCACCCGGACTGTTGTCAAATCACCAAATAAAACAAGTTGGGTAGACAGACCTATGCTCATGTCAGAAGGATTTTGTACTCAACTTACAAAATGCAGTAACCAGCAACGAATAAAATCAAGAAACATGTCAAAGACGATTTAATTGGAGAAAATGTGAAATTCGAGGATCATACTATTATGAACAAAGTTGAACGAATTTTGACTTCTGAGGTATTTGTTATAGTTATACTCATAAATATCTCCTTTGATATTTTTTTCAGATTTTTTAGATCACTGGTGTCCATTCGCGAGGGAGGGAACACATTTTTCATGTATTTCCCCCCCTGTGCTCCCACTGAAGCAAAAACTGTCAGTTTAAGAACTGTTTTGAAAAGCTCTCATAGAGAACTTTCAGTTGATACTCATATCGGCTACCTTTGCTGAAATTTTTTTTCAGGGGCCACTCCTCTGTACTGTAATCATCGATTCATGGCCTATTTTTTCGAATCCTAGAATGGTTACAAAGCCCTTTTGCTAGGAGCTCTCTCCTGCCTCTTCGACTTGTTTCAATTGTATGTACTTATCTTCATGATACCTATCACTCCTGAAATTTTCATGCAAATTCTAGCAAAGCTGTAGTGTCTAAGTCGGTACAAAGCGCATATGGCTCCATAGCCATATGTTTCCATAGTAATACAGGGCATATTGCTCCATAGTAATACACGAAAATTCAAATCGCTATAACTTCGGTAAATACTATTCGATCTTTATGAAACTTTCCGAAAAGATCAATCTTATAAATAGTCATCTCTATGCTCAATTTTATTGAGTTTAAGGGTACCGTTTAGATTTGATTCAAGAAAACACAAAATCGATAAATCATACTATTACTAACAAAGTTGAGTGAATTTCGACTTCTCATGTATTTGTTGTTGTTGTACTCATTAAGGCCTACATTCATGATTTTTTTCAGATTTTTCGGATGGAAGGTGTCCAATCGCGAGGGGGGGAACGCGAAAAGTTCGTACATTTCCCCTTCCCCTGCCCCCCTCGGTACTTATAAGACAATTTTAAGACTTGTTTTGAAAAGATCTCATTAAGACCTTTCTAATGACACCCTACTCGACTTCCAATGGTGAAAATTTTTTTTTGAGGGGTCACCCCCTTATATGGGGAGACCCCCCTTAAACGCCTTTGAAAAAATTTTTCACCCTTGAATCTTCAAGAGGTCACCACTTCTGACCTTTCTACAAAGTTTCATGGCTGTAGCCCTTATAGTTTCGGAGAAAAAGTGCTGTGACATACAGACGGACGGACGGACGGGCGAACGGACAGACGAACACAGGTCGTGATTGCAATAGGGTTTTGTATTTTAGTACAAAACCCCAAAAACAAACTTCAATTCATTATGCAGGCATTTCCCAAAAATTTACCCTTCCCCTCTCCTTCCCATCACGCATTCATTCCAAAGTAAAAGTGGTTAAATGTCTAGACACAGGGTTTCACCCCAAATGGCATTCCGAAAATTGTTATGGTATTATTTTCTTCAGGGACCTCAGAACAACAAATTCAGAATTTCGCATACGGACTACGAGGATATTCCATAAAAGACGGTTTCAACGTAGAATAGCTAAGTCGTGCTTTTCCAACATAAAAATTGAATGGTGCCCTTCTGTTTACTTAGCATTTAACGAGGGAATGTAGATTAAAATAGGACTGGAGCACGCAATTACACTAATTGAATCATCAATATTCTATTACAATGTGCTTAAAGGCTAGAAGGGCACTTCTTAAGAGTTTCGTACTACTTACAAAATCATATTGCAATCATAATCTGTGTCCGTCGCCCATCCGTCTGTATGTCACAGTAGTTTTTCTGCAAAACTATAGAGCCTACAAGCATCAAGCTTTGTAGAATGATTGGAAGTGATAACTTCTTGAAAGTTTTCGGGTGATAGAGTTTTCAATAAGTTTTAAGGAGGGTCACCCCATGTAAGGGTAACTTTTAACAAAATTTTTTCAATCACATAAAGTTGAATGGGGCGCCAGACTAAAAGCCTCAATGAGATATTTTGAAAGCAGGTCTTGAAACATCCAAATCAATGTCGACGGGGTGAGGTGAGGGGAGTGAGAAATGAACAAAATTTTTGCATATTTTCTCCTCCTATGCAATGAGACACCTTTGGCCAGAACAATTTGAAAGTACAACTATAACAAGTACCGTAGAAGTCAAGATTCATTACTAATAGTTAATTATTTTGTTTATTTGATATTCGCAGGCCAATTCTCTTATTTCTCGAAAAGCCATTGAGCCTAGCTTCTTTGAATGAGCAGACCCATTTCAACTGCTTTGAGTCACCTGCAGTGTCCAAAGGAAATATGGAAAGAAATGACTTTGTATATGTGTAAGATGGATTAAACAAGTAGATTCTAGGTTAGGCCAGGGAAAAAATCATTAGTTATAGCATGATATAGCAATTTTATATTTTGTTGACTAAAATCGTACGATTACCCTTGGATGTGTACATATGTATGAAACCAATCATCCCAGAAAATAGTCGAATAGTCTTCAACGAACCTATAGTGTTTTGAATTTTCCTGCATTACAACAACAATGATTGGTTATAGGACAATATGCATTTGAAATCAACTTAGAAACTACGGGCTTCTTAGGATTTGTGTCAAATATTCAGAAAAGATATTTATATTCATAACGTTTGAGAATCTATTGCTGTTTAAGCAGTGATCTTAAAACAAAATGGTAATCGTATTAAATAAGAAGGTTGAGTAAATGTGTGTGATCTTTTCCCTCCATCGAGATTTAAGTTGCAGGTTATTTACTGTTAATTAAAATCATTAATATCTTACATGTCTTATGATAAAGTCCACATTCCCAGGTGAAAAGAAAGATTGTTCTGAGCACAACAACAAGATATGACCTAGAAGTCAGAATTCACTCAACTATGTTGATAAACGTATGATTTATGAATTTAACAAATGAAGATGTACCCAGATATCCATGAATGCAATGAACTTTAATACACACATAAGCAGTCAT
The DNA here is from genome assembly GCA_963969285.1 of Odontomyia ornata. Classification (NCBI taxonomy): domain Eukaryota; kingdom Metazoa; phylum Arthropoda; class Insecta; order Diptera; family Stratiomyidae; genus Odontomyia; species Odontomyia ornata. Next base: position 384,557,539 of record OZ017738.1, read on the forward strand.
ATAAAAGGTTTTTTTCTCTGTGTGTTTCAACAAAATTGAATCATATTGCGGACGTTATAGCCGTTTGAATTCTCTTCGATTACTACTATCAGTGATGGTAGCATCTACCTCAACTTCAGATTTAAATTTTTAATTATTTTCTTACAGTCGAACTATATTTTATTGCTGGATTATAACTTTGTTGTACATATGTATGTAGATCACTTGCATGTGATAACAATGTTGCGTTTTAGTTTAGATCAGCATGATAAACAGACATATTATGTGGTTTTAACAAAATGGTGCCACTAGTCACACAGCACGCATCAAAATCCATTTATTGAAAGGCGAATTTGGTAAACGTGTTATCTCGAGAAAGGATCCGATCAAATGGCCACCTCATTCATGCGATCTAACACAATTGGGTTTCTTTTTATTTGACTTTATCAAATCACTGGTCTATGTTAACTTTAAAATGAGCTCAAAGACAATATCCACCACAAAATGTGTGTCAAAGTGGTAAAAAATTGGGTACAAAGAATCTACCGCTGCAAACGGGCTCGTCGTATATAACAGAAATCGTGTTCCACTCATAAAATGTAAACTTGAATTCAATGTCTCAAATACTTTTGTGTTTTAATAATAGATGAAATTGCTATGCCCTCAATAGAAAACCCTTTACAAAACACTTCTTCTCGATTAGCACTACAGCCCCTTTCGGGTCTTTGTTTCCTGCTACAAGTGCCTGCAACTATTTTAATTTCTCATCTAAATTCTAAATCCGAGACGCGGTGCACTGCCTTCCTCGACCAAGTCAGACCAGCATTTTCTTGACTTCCCCACTGGTCTCCGTGCTTCAGTCTTTCCAACGAATATCTTCCATACGATTGACCAGCTCATTGAAACTCCCACAATCTTACAATCTTTGGGACCTCCAATTCATCGAAAATTTGATACAGCACTTGACTTTATCGAATTCAATATTAGTCTCCATTGGTTCACTCCAATTATTCGCCTCAAGAACTGCATTTTGAAGGCATTCAATATGTTTGCAGATGCTTAAGCTAAGGTCTCCATTCCACATCCATAGCATAGGTTCTATCACAGATTTGTATTCCTTGAGCTTTGTTCTCCTGTGCATGCTGCTGGTCTTCAAATTTTTCCAAAATGAATGAAATATCTTATTTACGAGCCGTTTTCTTAGGCATGTTTCATCTCTTTCATTAACGGTTCTCGTTATTTTGGCGCTTGAATATACAAATTTATCCACGTTTTCGATACTGTATTTGCCAAGTGTGATATTTTGGGTATTTGATGTATTTTTTTCGACTACGACTAAAACTTTCTTTTATTCTGATTTTGTACCGATGTACTAGTTTTGTTTCACTGTCAAATTTCATGAAAAGTTCTTCGGTGGTTGTTAACGACCATGACAAAATATTGCCCGAATTTTGCAATAAAGTACCTCCTGTATCGACAGGTAGCTTTTCTGTGACATATTCCAGAGTCGAACTGAATAGTAATGGGGCCAGCCCATCTCTCCGATTTATTCGTTATTTGTATCAAAGGCGTCGTTGAGCTGTGAGTGAGAATATTTTGGTTGAGATGCCAAAGCCAAGCATGATTCAGAGGAGTACGTTACGATCAGTTATGTCGCATGCTTGCTTATAGTCAACAATTTGTTGTGCATCTATATTGAACCCCCAGCATTTCACAAGTATCTTCCTGACTGTGAACAATTGGTCTATTGTCGATCTACTTACCCTAAAGTCAGCGTGACACTCCTCAGTGTTGGCATATGGTCTGACTTTATTTTGTAAGATCTTTGAAAATATGTTGTATGCCATACAAAGCAGTGATATGCCTCTGCAGCTTTTATACTGTAGCTTGTCACTTTTTATATCCATAGAGAATGTAATTGATTGATCTCACTCATTTTGCGTATGTTCTTGTTACCAAATGTGCCCTATGCCCTTATAAATGGCTTTCAGAACACCACTGTCACCATATGTAATGAGTTTCACTGGAATTTCATCGACGCCCGGCGTTTTGATATTCCTTTGGGCTTTGATGGTGAAACAAACTTCATCTAGAGTTGGTGTGAACTATGGTAGCTCTCCAAGACTATCTATAGGCTCAAATGTTCTGGAGCTATGCGAAGAACTTAGGAAGCCCTGGAGATATTATGCCCATTTTTCTTTGATATTGTTTTCATCAGCGATGATTTTGCTGATGTCATCATGGCAGAGCATGGTGTTTGACTGATAACCTCGTTTTAGGCTTTCTAATACTTTGTATGCTTATTTTGTGTAGTTACTCACCAGACTTATCTCAATGCTTCTCAATTGGTCATCAAAGTATAATCTTTTCTTCATTCTAATGATTTATTTCACTACTTTTCTGAGATTTTCATAAATATTTTCGCTGCGTCTTGGTGTTTATACCTAAATAATCTTTTTATGCCGGATTCTTGTCCAACGCATTCTGGCTCCCATCATCGAAGCAATCGTTTCCCTTGCACTGAGCTTAATGTCCGATCGTTTGTTCTACCATGGTTTCAATTGTCGTTTTCACTTCCCCGCATTGCCCGTTGCTTGTTTTCGGCAATAAGTCGACTAGTCTTTTCAGGTGATTATAGAAGGACTCCTTGGTTTCTTCATCCTTTTTTCCATCGGCATGTGTAAGTTTATCGGCCGAATTTTAAAGAATACCACTAGACACTTTTAAGCGGTTATTTTACGTCATAACAATTGCCTTCACAGGTAGGCATAATATACAAGGTATGGGAGATACTACACTGGTTTAATCGAGACTCAGTTTTTTTGTTTGAAAACCCGGTTTTTTTTCGGAAGTTTATTCCTCCTAATTTAAACTGGTTTGTTCTTTCAAATTCAAAAACCGGATTGAGTGGAATGGAAAAATACTGAAGGCACAAAACTGGAAAGTAATTCTTCGCCATTCCTTCCTAGGCAGCATGAACGACCACAGTCGACCAGAGCAAAGGAAATTTCTATGTTTTATTGGTTCTCCTTGTATTAATTATTTTTATTTCGTTTCAATGTGGAAGTAGGCTGCGAAGTAAAGCTAGTACATGACACACAAAAAATGCAAAATTTTTGGGGATTGAACTAAAAGTTCTTTCATCCTTGTACTGTAAATGAATGATTTCGCTTAACAGTTAGCTATCAGCTTGGATTTCAATACTTTTTTTCCTCATTTTTTCAAGATGAAATATCCTTTAGTTAAGTTTGTTTTAAATAATTTAGTTAGTAAAGAAGTTAACTGAAAATAAAAAAAACAGCTTCAGCGCTGAAGAAGACCGAACGATTACGGTCGAAAGTTCTTTCATTTTTGTACTGTAAATGAATGACTTAGCATAACAGTTAGCTATCGGCTTGGATTTTAATACTTTATTTCCTCATTTTTTTAAGATGAAATATCCTTCAGTTATGTTTGATTTAAATAATTTAATGAGTAAAAAATCGAAAAACCAATTACTCGAGAAGTTAACTGAAAATAGAAAAAAACAGCTCCAGCGCTGAAGAAGACCGAACGATTACGGTCGAAAATCGATTTCGAGAAGAAAAATAAAAAATAAAATATACAAAATTAAAAGGAAGCTGTTTTCTTTCTATTTTCAGTTGGAGTATTTTTTGAAGGCGAAAATGAATTCGATTACAAATATCGTAAAGTTAATTAATAGACATATAAGTATGCATTTAATTATTTTTAATTTAAAAAATATGCTAAGAAACAGTCCCGGTTTTTCCAAAAACCGGTTTTTCCAAAAACTGGTGTTTTTGCTGTATAAACCTTCCGATTAAATCGAATATGACAAAAAATGGAGAACCGTAGAACTGGCCTCCCTATAATTTACCTAAGTTTCAAGCGCAATTCGCCGAGTTGAGCCTAATGTGCATTGTCTAAATTGACATTTAGCTCTTCCTACGATTTACATTTTCGTGGAAAAAAAATATGTCTAAGTGTATTTGAGTGGTTTTACCCAACTGTTTCTCCCTGTGTAAAGATATCGTTACTAAACTTTCCTTGTTAATGGGCCTAGATTTTCAAAGAATGCAGGAAGGTTAATATACAAAAAGGTCATAAGCTCTACATCGGAAAGAACGTCTCTATACTTTAACAAAAATCGTGTGCATGCTATACAAGATCTTAGGCCTTTTTTGGTCTGCTAGAGTCTAAGGTAATTTACCTGAATTTTCAAGACGGAATGTATGGATCAAATTATTCATTAAAAAAAACCTTAAAATATATGCAGGTATTTCCTTAAACGTGGTTCCCCCTTAAGCTCTTCTTGCCAACCACTTATTCTAAAATTATAATTTTTCATTTAAAGTATTCATTTCGATTCCTACTCGCTCATTAATTTGGGCAGAATTCAAAGTTACATGTGACTATCGAAAAGCAAAAGCCCACGTATTGAACAGTAAAACATATCATCTCATTAAAAATTTAGTCACTTAGCTAAAATGCTTAAATTTGTGGGGGCTTTTATGTGTGATTCTGGTCGCATTAGCTGTTTCTTGGGTCTATCTGAATTCACTCAGCCCATGCATGACTTTGCCCTGTGAGCGAATCCAATCATTTGTATTTCCTATTCGGAAAAAGGGACAAACTACAGTGCGAAAACTGCAGAGGCATGCCCCTACTTTGTAAGTTCAAAGATTTTAGAAAACAAAATCAGATTATAAGCCGACAGTATTATTGAGGAGTATCTAGGCAGCTTAAGAGCTAATAGACCGACAAAGGACCAATTGTTTACAGTCAAACAAGAACTTGAAAAATGCAGGAAGTTCAATATAGACATATACCAAATATTGTTGGCTTTCAGCAAGCATAATACAATATTGATTGTAACGTACGGCACCAAATAATGCTTTACTTTGGCATCTACATCAACTTCAGATTTAAATTTTTAATTATTTTCTTACAGTAGAACTATATTTTATTGCTGGATTATAACTTTGTTGTACATATGTATGTAGATCACTTGCATGTGATAACAATGTTGCGTTTTAGTTTGGATCAGCATGATAAACAGACATATTATGTGGTTTTAACAAAATGGTGCCCCTAGTCACACAGCACGCATCATAATCCATTTATTGAAAGGCGAATTTGGTAAACGTGTTATCTCGAGAAAGGATCCGATCAAATGGCCACCTCATTCATGCGATCTAACACAATTGGGTTTCTTTTTATCTGACTATATCAAATCACTGGTCTATGTTAACTTTAAAATGAGCTCAAAGACAATATCCACCACAAAATGTGTGCCAAAGTGGTAAAAAATTGGGTACAAAGAATCTACCGCTGCAAACGGGCTCGTCGTATATAACAGAAATCGTGTTCCACTCATAAAATGTAAACTTGAATTCAATGTCTCAAATATTTTTGTGTTTTAATAATAGATGAAATTGCTATGCCCTCAATAGAAAACCCTTTACAAAACACTTCTTCTCGATTAGCACTACAGCCCCTTTCGGGTCTTTGTTTCCTGCTACAAGTGCCTGCAACTATTTTCATTTCTCATCTAAATTCTAAATCCGAGACGCGGTGCACTGCCTACCTCGACCAAGTCAGACCAGCATTTTCTTGACTTCCCCACTGGTCTCCGTGCTTCAGTCTTTCCAACGAATATCTTCCATACGATTGACCAGCTCATTGAAGCTCCCACAATCTTACAATCGTTGGGACCTCCAATTTATCGAAAATTTAATACAGCACTTGACACGACAAGCTACAGTGCGAAAACTGCAGAGGCATGCCACTACTTTGTAAGTTCAAAGATTTTAGAAAACAAAATCAGATTATAAGCCGACAGTATTATTGAGGAGTATCAAGGCAGCTTAAGAGCTAATAGACCGACAAAGGACCAATTGTTTACAGTCAAACAAGAACTTGAAAAATGCAGGAAGCTCAATATAGACATATACCAAATATTGTTGGCTTTCAGCAAGCATAATACAATATTGATTGTAACGTACGGCACAAAATAATGCTTTACTTTGGCATCCTAGAAAAATAAGTCCATCTTACCAAGATGACAATGACGTTGACAACCTCCCGAATTCGCATCAATAACCAAATCACCGATGCCTTTGACACAAACATCGGACGAAAGCAGGAAAATGGGCTGGCCTCACTGCTTTTCAATTTGGCTCTAGAGTACGTCATAAGGAAACTACGTGTCGATACAATAGGAACGTTATTATACAAGTCGGGCTAAGCAATATCCTATGCGGACAAAATCATCATTTTGTCGCGGTCATTAACAACAGCCGAAGAACTTCTCCTGAAATTCGTCGGCGAAGCAATACTAGTTGGGCTACAAATTCATGATAATTAAATACAGCTCATGAAACAATTTAGGAAAAATTCCTCAAATATCCAAAATATCACACTTGGTGAATACAATATCAAAAACATAGGTAAATTTTTATATTAAGGCGCCAATATAACGAGAATCGGTTACGAAAGAGACGAAATATGCCATTTTATTTACTCTTGAGAATCTTGAAAACCAGCTGCATATACAGGAAAACAAAGCTCCAAGTAAACAAATCTGTCATAAGACCTGTGTCATGCTATGCGTGTGAAACATGGACCATAACTCAAAAATTCACAAACATATTGAACCGGATCCCGAGGCAAATAATCGGAGCGAACCAATGATGAATTCGATACAATCATGAGCTGTATGAATTTTTGACCAGCCGGAGGTCTCAACGATTGCTTTAGTGTGGAAGCTGCTAAGCTGCCCACATGAATCGCATGGACGAACGATGGATACCCAAAAAGGTATTCGTTGGGAAAGTTGAACTGACTAGTGTTTTATTACTGTTTTGATTTCAAAATTCAAGGATGCGGTCAATAGACTGAGACAGTTGAGGAGGCGCTTGTTCCAAGAAGCGAAGACCCGAGAGGGGCTGTAGCGCTACGAAAAAGAAGAAGATGTATGACTTTCCTGATAATTTTCATCTTCATATGAGGAAAGTATACCCAAGTGTATTAAGATGGCTTAACCCCCGTTTTTCCCCTCAGCTAAATAGGTTCTACAAGTTTGTATAAGCCCCTAAAAATATCATTAACTGTGTTGGAAAAGAAACATTAGTGCTAATCTGGCAACATTTCTGTAACTTTTGGTTAGCATTTTATAATTTGGCTTCATTAGCTTGATAATGCAGATGAAAACAAAGTTAATTTCTTTACTGAAGGAGTTAATGCTTCTTTAGCGATTCGTAAAATGTCTTTGCAAAACCTTATTAATTTATACTTGCCATCTCTACTTGATGTAAATACATTTAATATAAATGACGGTAGAAGTAAAAAGCAACTTTTTAATCTAGACTATATTTTTAATGGTCATAATACGTTTCAATGCACAATTTCTGCGTCCGACGACAAAACAATTCACATTATTACAATACGTATTTATGTAATTATATCACAAATGCACATCACTAGGTACGGTGTTTAAATAGCCATTATATATATTAAGTAACGGTGAATTATTTAAATCAATTTAACTGTTGAGTAAATATCGCTTCTTTTGTAAATTATTAATTTCCATGAATTCCTATAGATTCAGCAACCTGCCCTTAGAAGCGTGATGTAGAAAGGGAAGCATCATTAAATTTATCATTTTTAACATTTAATGGTTTTTATGTTCCATTATTCATTTTTTGAATAATCAACCTGTATTTTACTATATAAACCATATTTTAAACTGTATATACTCGATTTTTGTTTTTTGGTGATTTTACTTTAGTTATACTTATTGTGAATTATTGTAAAATTATTTTTGTAACAAAAGTAAAATCGCAAAAATTAAAGATCGGGTGTATACAGTTTGAAATGTGGTTCATGTGATAAGACAAATCGAAAAACATATAATGGAACATGACGAAGCATTCAATGTTAAAAAATATAAATCTAATTACGTTTCTCGTTTAATTGATTATAATCACTTATTTAACGACAAGTTCAAAACTCTACATTACGCTTCTAAGGGTAGATTGCTGAATATATTGGGATCGATGGAAATTAATAATTTACGAGACAAGGGGCATTTACTGAACAGCCAAATTGATTTAAATAATTCACCGTTACTTAATATATGTAATGACTATTTAAATACCGTAACTAGTGATGAGCATTTGTGACATAATTATATAAATACGTAATAATGTGAATTGCTATACACAGTTGTCTGGTGAAGATACTGTGTATTGAAACGCGTTCCAACCAGATTTAAAAGTTGTTTTTTACTTCTGTCATCATTAATATAAAACTTGATTAGTTTCACAACCTGTCTGTCCGTTTGTGTGTCGCATCAATTTTTCTCGGTACATACAATAGCTACAGTTTACCACTTTGTTGCGCGGATCAGAGGTGGCCACCTTTCCAAAGTTTCGGTATAATAATTTTTTAAAGATTTTTAAGGGGGTTCCCTTCCATGTGAAGAAATGACTACATTAAACATTTTCGAGCATCTTAAGAGCGGCAACTGTGTTGAGAGGTAGTCAAAATATATGGAAAATTTGTATCTCCCCCCTAGCCATTGAACATCTTTGAGCAGAATAATTTGAAAAAATTGTGGCTATTGATGTTTATGAATATTGGGGCAAAAATACCTGCAAAGCCAAAATTTGGCAAACTTTGTCAATAATCGTCTGAATTATAAATTTTTCCGTAAAATCGAATGGAAACACGCAAATTTGCCAGAAAATTATGCACAGCTGTTTCAATAGTAGGTTCATATATCCTGGCAATTTCGTAGAAATCAAGGCTCAGACAAAAAAGCTATAGATGATTGAAATGTTACAATTACAAATCAAAAATACTAATACTCATAGGCATTCCTTGGAAGCCTGATCACTGCAGACATATTCAAATTTTCAAGAGAATTGCTGAAATAGCTTGTAATATTGATAGTTTATTGTGAGACAACAACAAAATCAGTAAAACGTAAACAGAATGGCATGGATAATGGATAATCATATATTATGCTATCTAAGTCAATTCATAGATTCATTATGCAAGTGAATTTACAGGGCATCGTTTAATTTATGTAGAGTATTGTTTGATTCACTAATTTATTTCCCAAAAGCTTCTTTCAGGAGCATTCTCCTGCTACTTCAACTTGTTTCTGCTTTAAAAAAATGTGAATAATTGAAACATTCCACGTCAAATAGTGCAACGATTTGATGGAATGAGAAAACTATACCAGAAAAAGAAAAAAATGCAAAAATTTTGACGATTGACATTCTACGAGTATACATACAGGGTTATCCATTTCGTGGTAGAAAAGTATAACCCTGGCATTTGTCATCTATCAAAATTAAATGTGATCCAAAGCGTGTTTTTTTAGTTGCAGGTTTGGCATTTAGAAATATGGATCGTTTAACAGTCAAAGAACGCGTTAAAATTATTAACTTTTATTATAAAAATGGAGATTCTGCTGTATCAACATTTAGGGCTTTACGAACCGATTACGGTCGACATAATCGACCTACATAGCAAACAATTTCGAACACAGTGAGAAAATTTGAAGAGACTGGATCGGTTATTGATATTCCAAGGCCTGTGCATCATCGCAACTTTCGTTCTGCTCAAAATGTCGCTGTCGTTGCTCAAAGTGTGGAGGAAGACCCGAGTTTGTCGATTCCTCGACGTGCTCAAAATTTGGGCTTGTCTTACGACTCATTGTGGCGAATTTTGCATTTGGATTTGCATTTACATCCGTACAAAATCCAATTCACTCAAGAACTTAAGCCTCAAGACCATACACAAGGCAGAATGTATGCGAATTGGGTGATTGAACAACAAGCCATTGATAACGATTTTTCGAACAAAATTTTCTATAGTGATGAGGCTCATTTTTCGTTCAGTGGTTACGTAAACAGAATTGCCGCATATGGGGCTCTCAAAATCTTCAGGTGATAGCAGAAAGGCCTTTGTATCCGGAAAAAGTGACCGTTTGGTGTGCATTATGGTCTGGTGGTGTTATTGGCCCGTACTTTTTAGAAAACGATCAAGGAAGAGCCATTATAATCAATTCTGACCGCTATGGACGGATGTTAACCGATTGTTTTTGGAGAGAAATTGCTGACTATGATCTGGAGAATATGTGGTTTGAACAGGACGGTGCCACAAGCCACACAACACAGGATAATCGAGCACTTTTGCAAGAGAAATTTCCAGGACGCGTAATTTCGAGATTGAGTGATGTCAATTGGGCTGCAAGATCCTGCAACCTAACACCTTTCGATTTCTTTTTATGGGACCGTGCAAAAGGTCGTGTTTACGCGAACAATCTTCAAAATCTTGAGCAATTGAAAACCAATATTCGTGAAGTTATGGCCAAGATATTGCCGGAAATGTGCCGAAAAGTCATTGAAAATTACCTTAAAAGGGTTGAGGCCTGTAAGAAGTCCCGTGGAGGACATTTGAATAATGTTGTGTTTCACGTATAATGGCAAAGTTCTCCATATCGAATAAAAAATTTTGTTTCCATTTGAATATTTTATGTGTTTACTTTAGCTTTACATTCCCAAGCGTAAAATGGATAACCCTATATAATGTTATGCAATATATTTTAAGTGACTTTACTGGTCACATTGGCTGGCTCCAACTTAAACTTCAAAAAAGCTCATGCCATACCTCGATTAACCTGACAATCATAGCTAGAGTTGCAGGAGTTTCTAATCCAACCCGATGCGTTGAGGAAATGGCAACCTTGTTGTGAGATATGTCCTTCAGAACTAGTTTTCGTTGCCTGAATCTAGCTGGTTTCGGATAATTAAAGAGTAAGCGAACAATGATTTCCTCTTTGATTATATTTAGGCAACTACTTCAAAAAGGGTCACTTGCAATAATCTTTATATTTTCAGGAGTTTATTAGAAATAAATTTTCACAATACCCTATGATAACCAGTGCCTGTTTGTCTGTTTATCCATCTATCTGTTCGGTAGTGGCTCACAGCTAGTTTTTTCAGAAGAAAGAGAAGCTGAAAGCATCAGATCTTTGAAAAAAAATTAAAAAGGATTTCAAAGGTGGTCCTCCCACATAAATATGTGACCCTTAACATTTTTTCCTAGAAGATAGTCAAATAAGATATTAAATGTAAGATGTTGATGAGGTCTTTAAAAATATGTTGTAAGAACTGCAATGTCTATATGAGGGTACGCAGAGAGAGCGGAAAAGCACAAATAAAATATGTCTCTTATTCTCAAGATTGGACACATGCGGACAGAAATATCTGAAAAAATCATGAGGGTAGTCATCTATGAGTACTATAAGGTCGAATACATTACTCATCCTCATTCGTGGCATAGCTACGATTCAGGCTTCCAGTAGCAGTCGACTCCAATTGCCGCAGCTCTGCAACCTTGTTCGCCGATTGGAAATCCCAAGAAGGATTCTGCTGCCAGCATTGATTGAATCTTTCCATCGTTTATTTGGTTTTCCAACTGGATATTTCACTTTTGTTCTGCCTTTGACTATTCACCTGGGTAGCTTTTGCTCTTCCATTCTCTCATGTCCTGCCCATTGTAGTTTTGGTAACTTTACACATGCAAATTTAGGTGGGTTATGGGTTATAATCAAGATTATATCACTCATCGTTGTGACAATGTTTTTACTCTGCTCCATGCTTTATATACCCAAAAACTCTCCTGAGCACTTTGCGTTCAAATACGTTCAGGCTATAATTTATCAATATTAAATTATCCTGAATAAAATTGTGATGGTACCTTAAATGAAATTTAATGCAAGACTAATCAACTTTCTTCAGAAGAAGCGAACAGTATTTGAAGAAGCTATGGAGGTTTGAATTTATTCATATTACAATATTAACAATATTTTTTCATATAGAACAATCGACTCAGACACTACGGGCTTGTTAAGGTTTGCATGATAAACTTGAGAACGATATACTATAATGTATTTTAAAATGGCCACCATTTTGTTTCTCAATTATTAAGGTGATTTGTGGAATAAATTCTCGATGATGTTCTAGTACACATCTTTTCTGAAGCTTTTATGCTAATTTTAACAAACCCGTAGTCTCTGATTCGATTGGAAACGTACATTGTGTATTGAATTCAAACCACTATAACTCTGTGTTACACTTCGACATTGAAGTTCAATGGCGGGGCCTTCGAACTTGACTTAGGTCGTCTAGAGACAAGTGTGAAAGCCCTATTTGCTTGTTCCTAAGACCCTAAACAAGCTGCCAAGCGAGATTGTTGTTCACCTTAAAAGATAAATGCACTACACTTCCGAAGCACTGTCATATTAATATAACATCAAGCTCAAAGAGCGACCACCACTAACTACTCTACCTAACCCTCACTATGATTTGTGTCCCAATCATACTGAGTTTAACACTTCTTATAGCCCATGCAACTATTGAAACTTAATACTACTCCTTCCTCAAACCCGAACACTACCAATTACACAATCCAAATATAGTGAGTTCACGAAGATCTCAGGAAATTTACCTCGCAAATCAAACTCTTTATAAAATTAAATCAATAAATTGAATTAAAGAAAGATTATTGCAAAGTACAGATTCTTCCTCTTGCTAAATGGCTTCCACATTATAGCTCAAACTTCCACGATCTGGTTTGTCACCGCTCACTCAATTGCCCGGAAAATGTTTGACCAAATCGCGCTTCATAACCATGGTCTTTTAATTTTTTCCTCTAACGGATCTTTCGATTTTCCATCAAAAGTGTCAGTCTTTATTTTTCACCCCCGAACTTTAAAATTCATTCCAATCACAGTCATTTTCATTCAAGAGCTCTGTTTCTCCTACAAAATAGCTTTGGCGAAGACTGGCCACACTTCAAATTAAATTGAGTGGACGACAGTTCAATCTACCATAATTATCTTCTTCTTCCTAGCACTGCAGCTGCTCTTGGGCCTTCAGTTCCTGCGAATAGTGTCTAAGACTGTCTTGTTTCATTGACTGCGTCCTCCAATTTTGAAATCTGAGCAGTGATTCACTGTCCACGTTGATCGAGTCAGACCAGCGTTCCTTGATTTCCCCACTGGTCTCGGCTCTTCAGATCACGCAACGAATGTCTTTTTGGGTATCCATTGTTCATCAATACGATTCATAGGGCCAGCTCATTGCAACTCCTGCAGTTTTATAATCATTGAGACTTCCGGCTCGTCAAAAATTGCATACAGCTCATGGTTCTATCCGATTTACCATTGTTCCCCGTCTAGTTTCGCTCCAATTATTTGTCTCAGGATCCGTCGCTCGAAGGCGTTCAATATGTACGCGGATGCTTGAGTTAGGGTCCATGTTTCACACCCATAGCATAACACAGGTCTTGTCACAAATTTGTGTGCTTGGAGCTTTGTTTCTCCGTGTACGCAGCTGGTCTCCAAAATCCTCAAAACTGAATAAAAAATTTTATCAGCCTAAATACATAAACTCACCCACATTTTCGATATTGTAATGTATTTTGTGTATATAAGGTATTCTTCCTCGACTGCGTTATGAGCTTTGTTCTATGCTCATTGATTTGTAGCCCTACTATTTTTGCTTCGCTGTCGAGTTTCAGGAAAATTTCTTTCGCAAATGTTAACGAGCAGAACAAAATGTTGATGTCATCTTTAAAGACTGTCACTTGGTTTGACTTGTATAGTAACATACCTCCCGTATCGACAGATAGATTTCTAATGACGTATTCCAGAGCGAAATTGAATGGCAAAGAGGCCAGCCAATCTCCCTACTTTAGTCCGATATTTATGTCAAAGGCATCGGTAAGTCGGTTATTGATCATCATTTTATAAATAATAATATAAGTGAAAATTCAAAGAATGCGTGTTAAATTCACTTTACACTAATGAGTTACTGCATTTATATATCTACATACGAGTAGGTACTGTAGCGTTTCTTTTTACCTACTTATTTCTTTGTATGTTATTTGCAGTGTCCGTGATTCAACATTCTGTTGGGCTGAGATCGTAATATCTCTGTATTTTTATTCTTTTCTTATATTTTTGCGTCATCATGATTTTTTAGTGAAAATAATAAATTGTGAAAAATTTGAAAAAGGAGAAAAATTAGTGCTACACTTTAATTTTCATTAACTTCATCAACATAACCACATATTGCAGCGTTTCTTTGTACCCATTCATTTCATTGTATGCTATTTCCGGTGTGCCGGTAATTGTATTTGAGATCTGATTGGACGAGGTTTGAGTAAAAATGTTGTTTGCATCCTGTACGATACCTCAGATCGTTTTCGCACCTTCTTTTCGGTTAACATCAACTAAGGAGTATTCAATATTTTATAGATTCACCATATCCACTTGTCGACATCAAATCAACTATTGGGTACGTCTTTCCATTCCATAAGTTTTACGCTATTTAGCTTACGGACAGGACTTATTAATGACGTTTGTTTTAGTTTTCTGACATCGTTTCCAATTGACTTCATGTGAGTTAATTTAAATCGGAACTACTTAATTTCTGCTTTCACCAAGCTAAGTTTTGCAGAAGTTTGAAACAATTTGCGATGCAACATTTGAGATTGAAGCGGCCGCAGCTGATGACAAGGATGAAAAGGAAGAAGAATTAATTGAATCCAGACTTGTTGTCGAGTTTTAATGTTTCTGTTGTTCGTATGGTTTGATTGCATTGGAATTTAACTATTTCTATTTGGTATTATTTTTTGTAGTCCAAATTTTTTGAAGAAAGCTAATAGTAAATAATCCATCCGAGCATTGGAGCTGAGATTTATTGTTAGGTTAACTCATTCCATGACGGTAATGTGAAAGTAGTTTATTAAATATGTCCGTGAAGGACTGCAGCGATAGTATGTTACCTCGGCGGAAGAGGATGGTAATATTCGACGGGTGCCCGCTGATGATGTGGTGAAATGCTACTAAAGATGAAGTTATTATTATTTAAAATGCTTTATAACACTAAAACTTTCTTTTACTGCGAGCACTTCAATTATTTATTTCTTAATCGCAGCTAAAAATGATGCAGTGGGTGTAACTATAACGTAAATATAAACAAAAATCACACTCGAACAGTCTTAGGTTGACTTCCACTTTTCGTCCAAAAAAAATGCTTTAAATATCTTGCATACGACTGTTCGGTTGCGTACTAAGCTTGGGCTTTTTCTTCTGCTGCTTTGTAGCTCTTTCCGGTATTTTTCTACCGTTGTTGTTTCTGTGGTATGGCTATTCTACGAACAAGCTTTGACCATGCTATAACGGATTGAATTTCTGCCTGAAGCATTTTTTCCAATTCAATACCAAGTTGCACGATACTAAGCCTTCAGTTTGCGCAGTCTTTATCTGCAACCAAGCTTGAACTAACGGTAGTATTTTGAATTTGAATGGTTGGCTATCAACATTATGGTTTTTATTATCATTATATTTTCGATTGGACTGTTACTGCTATCGAAAAGCACATTAACTATCTGAGGATTTGAATTCCAATTTGGTTGTGATAAGTTTGATGGGTAGTTTTGAACTGACTAGCACTGGTATCTTGGTGACGTAATTATGTGGTCTGACCATTGAATGTTGAGCTTCATACACTGACTAATTATTTCCTTTGATAACTGATTTATATATAAAAATGCAGTTTTTCGAATTCCACTCATTTATTATGGGTTTATATGGGGCCAGTCTAGATGATGTGTACAAAAATATTTGATGGCAGGAAAAACAGGCCCGCTATCACTGGTTTTTTATGTTTAATGGCGAAAAGGACGATTGGAAATTCGGACAAAACCACAAATTTTTCACTGGGATTTCAGTGGTTGAAAGGGCTACTGCATGTAAAGGAGCAGGCCTGCTAGAACACTTTTCTTTTGCTTGGTGCTGCACTAGATATAAGTGCACGGCATGGAGACAACAAGGGAAAAACACTTCTCCAAGTCACTCCACGATTTTCGATACATTTCTCCCGATCCGACGCCGTTTCGATTACCTGAACTTTACAATCCTTGAAGTAATATTTGCTTCCTATAAATTCTTATAGCGACTCCTTTACATGCTTGCAAGCGGATCACTCCTGCAACCTATCCCGCTTGTTGCCTCAAATTGAATCCTCTTTTCCCGCCGCGTCCACGCTGTCTCACGATCTCAAGCAGACTCTCCCACTTTTCGTTCCGTCCAAAACTTGTCTTCTTCTTCTTTCTTGTCTATCAACCGTTAAAATTGAATCAGCTGACTTCGATCAGCCCAGTAAGCTTGCCTTCCATGATGTAATACACCGTTGGGGGTGTATTAGCTCAGCGTTCGCAAACTTGGAATTCTATGTGCAGAATTAGGACTTTCTTAAAGAAAATTTAATTGAAGTAAAGAAAATTTTAATGAAGCAAAGAAATTTTTACTTAAGTGAAGATATGAAGATTTTAAATAATAATAAAAATTAAATCTCATGATGAACATAATTAAAGGAAAACATTTCAAGTTTAATACAAGGTGTTTCAAAAGAAATTTTATATTTAGTGGATCGATTAAAAAAAAGTAAGCCATGTATAGAAAAAATGTTTATTAATTATTAAAATACACTTTCTGGGAATTTATTTCTTCAAAATAATATCGTCTAAATGTAGACCCTCGCATTGTCGGCACTCATTTAATCGAACAGTTAAATTACTTATGACATCTCGGCAGGTGGACTCACGGATGGCTGCCATTTCGTGACGGATTTTTTCTGTCAAATGCGCCAGTGTAGTCGGTTTATTGGCGTAAACATTTGATTTAAGATAACCCCATAGGAAAAAGTCCATAGGGGTTAAATGTGGGCTGCGTAGAGGCCAATTTATGTCACCTCTCCGGGAGATCAATTTGCCTGAGAAAATTTCACGAACACGTGGCAGAGATATATTCGACGTGTGTCCGTCCTGTTGGAACTATGTTCTATG
Source organism: Odontomyia ornata (assembly GCA_963969285.1). Lineage (NCBI taxonomy): Eukaryota > Metazoa > Arthropoda > Insecta > Diptera > Stratiomyidae > Odontomyia > Odontomyia ornata. Next base: position 384,574,450 of record OZ017738.1, read on the forward strand.
GTTATAGCCAGGAAAGTTTAGCAGTTCAGGTACCAAAAAGTTGTCTAACATCTCCTCATAACGCTCTGAATTCACTCTAACTGCACGTCCCCTGTTGTCTTCAAAAAAGTAGCGCTTTGAAAGCAGCGCCGATATCGCAGCCCATACGGTCACTTTAGACAAATGTAGGGGTTTTCGATGTTTCCGTTTCGGATTTGTTGCACTCCAGTAGCGGCAGTTCTGCTTATTTACGTGGCAATAAAGATGAAATTGAGCTTAATCCGAAAACAAAATGTTGGTAAACGTTGAAAATCGTTCAATCAACTGATTTACGAAATTAAGCTTTTGACTGGCATCTTGGGGCTTTAATTCTTGCACCAATTGAATTTTGTAGGGGTGCAGCTTTAGGTCTTTGTGCATAATGTGATGTAATGATGATCTATGCACATTTAAAGCACTTGCGCGCTTTCGAATTGAAAGGTTCGAGTCGTCACGAACCGACTGATTAACATTCTCCACGCCCGGATTTTGATTTATCCAGCGTTGTACCAGTCTCCTCAAACTTGTTAACCCAATGTCGAATGAGAGGAATGCTTGGCGCATCATTTAAGTGGCGAAAACATCGAGTACTACAGAATTTTCTACGCGTTACAACTGCCGGATCACCGTTTTTGTAAAACTCTCCCACGCACAACGTGCGATCTGCTCCCGAGAAACGCTCCATAGTGACTGAGTTCCCAAGAGCCAGGCTACCGATAAACATAACCCCCGTGCCCCTCGGATACGTTGCATTCACGCAGTAAGCTAAATAAATATAAAATTTCTTTTGAGACACCTTTTATAAAGGAAAATTGATATAAAATTACATCTAATATAAATAATAAGAAGAAACAGTATTCTAAAAATTACGAGTATTGAATAAAAATAATTACATATGTTTTCAAATCTGCCACAAAATTCCGAGTAGGAAATAGGTGGGTTTTCGAGTAGTTTGCTTGTGTGACTGCTCGATTTATACATATGGTAAATTTCATAGTCACCATTTGTCGATTCATGACTAGTTACCACAAAGGTATGATTTTTTGACGAATATAGCAAATTTTTGAAGACGTTGTGGATGATGAACGGTCATTCCAACTGTCTTGCTCTGAGCACCATTTGCCTAAAACGGGTTAAAATATCGAAGTGAATTTTGATGCACCAAGTGAACTGCGGTTTTCAATTACTTCCCCAGAATTGGTTTTTCTTGAAATGTGGTTGTTGCTTGCTGCTTTGCTGTGGGTTTAAAAATTAGCTAGCTTGCTATTTGTATATATGTTAATTACTAGTATATTGTGTTTTCTCTAGCTTGATAATTTACATATCGCGATACATTTTCTTCTTCCAAATCTTCCATCTACAAAAGTTTGGCCCGATTATGTCTCCATACAATTGTTTAAGTCCGCGTATGGTAGTGCTCTTAGATTTACTCGTAAAACTTGGCAAATATTTTTAGATCTTTCTGAAATTTTTACGATTCTAGTCAACAAGATGTAAAATTAATGGATCGTATATATTATCAAGACTGGTTTGGTTAACCCCAAAACTTACAAGAAATCATCGTGCCTAACTTTTTCATAAAGTTATGTGGCTGTGGTTTCTATACATCGTTTTGGAGGAAAACCACTGTGACACAGACGGAGACAGGTCATGATTGGAATAAGGCTTTGTATTTTAGTAGAAAGCCTTAAAAAAGAATTGCGAAGTATTGTTTGAGTATGACATTCAAAGTTTAAATTAGAGGCTGAAAACCAAATTACAATAATATTAACGAAATTACTGTTAAACATAATCAACACCACGTTGTAATTAATATCATTGCTGTATCTTAGTCCATAACAAATTCGCAAAACTTGGAACTAAATTATAACTTTCTTCTTATTTTGGGTTTCATAAAATTAAAAAAAAACATTCAAAGGACTAAAACTAAACTATTTGTTCTCCGAATTGACGAAACAAAGACTACATCCATGAACTTTTAGCGTGATTGTCATCTGCTTCAACAGATTGGGCATTACAAACATACACCTTATTAATTCAAATTTGGCTTTTCAGTTAGTATTAAGTTGATAAATATGAGATTTCTTTATTTCAAAAACACATGAAAACAAACATGAGCCTAAAGCATTCACAAGAAAATTGATTGAATAGACAGTCACACGATATTACGAATAATTAAATATTTTGTACCCTCAGCATCAGCAAAGGATCGCTAAATTAATAAAGCAGACACTTATACGGAAAGACCAATGAACTTAGCTAACAATCCTAAATAAACTTACCGCTATCACATTCATCCGATACAGACATCTCTAACATTTTTGTGTGGGTTATATCCTTGTGAGATGCCAAAAATAGAACCACTTCACGCTTCTCATTTTTGATTGGTACAATATCAAAGAGGCACCAGAACGGCGTACCTATAATAAAAGGAGAATATAATTAAAAGTAACAAGCCTGAAAAATATTAATAGGATATACGTGTGCATATAAAAAATTAACAAGTTTGCCAATCAATTAAAACGTAATTTACAAGTGTAATTATCTGTGTACAACACGCCCGGAAAGTACTTCATGGAGTTGGTGGGATAACAAGAAGAGTGATGTTGAGTTCTTTTATATCCAGAAATTGTTTGAAAATAATCTTCTTTTCATGGATATTAAGTATGAATTTTTGTAAAAATAGAATGCTCAAAAATGAAATCAAGTGATTTTACCTACAAATTAATTGAGAGAATTTCATACACTACAATATAATTCCAATTACTTGTATATCACACTTTTTGGTTTCTTTTTACAACAAAGTTTTTATACTGTGTGCGTAAGCATTCATGGAGTTTTATGTTTGTAAAGATTATACTCGTTTACACTTGGATCTTGCCCTAAACCTCTATGATGTAATGGAAAAAATCCAAATTAATTAATTCTAATGTAAGTAAATTATATCCCGGGTATTCCTCTACCAATATTTCTAATTCAGAAAGTAGAACGTCAACCAATTCTTCTTATAAGCTTTGCAATCCCTTGAATCGACTTCAAATTAAAAATCGTTGAATTCTGAAAACTTATATGGGGAAAGTTGAAATCAATTTTCCGCCGACATTCCAAGTAAAATTAATGAACTTAAAGCCAAATTAAAATTCTAAGCTCATTATTCTCATTATGGAAAATCCATTTGCGTTTCGAAAAAGGACTTTTATCATAAATAATTCATGTTGAGTTTTCTACCATTCACCATGGTACAAATAATTACTGTCAAAACTTCTCTTCCCCCCCACAGCTCATTTATAACGTGTTTGGTTGTGAAAATGCCGATATATAATTAGCGCATAGTTTACATTTATTCGACGTCCTTTCGTTTCTCATTGTAGCATCATTAGGACAAACAATCAGAAGATTGTGAGACAAAAGGCATCCCAACCACCACCCACTGGAACAAATTGTTATAGCAAGTTCATTATTTGCGACTGAACTGAAAAATCAATAATGAGCGCCATTAAAAATGTCAGTAAAGTGGAAATTGAGTATTTATTCACCTCCAGATACTCCAAAATAGGGTCAGTAGCTGACTTTTTGGATTAAGGATCAATGATGCTGATAGAGAAATTGAGAGACAGCAAAAAGTAGCTTCCCCCGTTCAAGTCGACTAAACAATTGTAGAGCTGTAGATAGGAATTTTGAACATCTCGTGTTCAATGTTTAATTAGATATAAGGTTCTGTACAACAATTATTGGGTTCAGGAAAATTATGGACAAGGATTGACCTTTGCTAGGATTGAAAGGACTTTTTAGGGGTTATGTAAAAAATTTTTAACAATACCCTATTACTATTAAAATCGGTACCTGTCCGTCCGTAAGTGCGTCACAGTAAGTTTTCTCAGGAATTATAGACGCTACAGTCATCAAATTTTGTGAACAGCTCAGAAGTTTTTCGTTAGTGAAAGTTCCAGAGTCAAAAAAATTGCAAATTGTTGATTCCCATATAAAGATGCGAACCCTTAAAAAAAATTTTCCACCATAGATAAAATTTTTCAATATCCGTTATTAAAATTGCAATATATGTTACTGGGTAGGCAGGGGAAGTGGTAGAAAATGAAGAATTGTGTTCCTTCTCGGGATTTGACAACTGTGGACCGAAAAAACTGAAAAAAATCATAGAGGTAGTTACTCAGAAGTACAATAACGATCAATACCTGAGAAATTAAAATGCACAAAACTTTCTTAGTAATAGTATGATTTATAAATTTCAAATTTTCTTAAAATAAAGCCATAATAGTACCCTTAAACCCAATAACATTTTATCCCTGCATGGCTTCCTTGTATAGCGAAGTTATTGTGGTTCAAATTTTCAGTGTGACAATAGCAACTATACTAGCTATTGAGCATTAATACTCCGACAAAACGGGCATGTTAGGATTTGCATGAAAATTTCAAAAAACATGAATGTCATGCACATCTTTGAGAATCTGTTCAACGAGTGGTGTTAGTAATCGTAAAATAAAATGTCGGCCATTTTAATAAGAATATTGATTAAGTTTAAGTTATTTTCACCCAATTTCAGCATTGAAAGTACAGGCTATAAACTTTTGATGAAAAAATACGTTTTAAAAGTGGAAAAATTTTAGTAGTATTGTCTACTGAGGACAACAATAACAAACACCTTAGAAGTTGACATTCACTCAACGTTGTTAATTAATAGTAGGACTCGCAAATATAACATTTTCCCAGTGAGTTTATATGGGGACCCTTAAATTTGAAGTTAAAAGTCCAGGGAAAGATCCTTATAGTCAGTAAATTTCAATAAAGTTAAATCCCATTTTCGGTAGTAATAGCCACTTGAAATTTCTCTGAGTACAACAAAAGCAATGCACGGTTTTTCTACCATTACCACCGAACCAGATAATCCACTTTTAATTGAATCTGTGACAAATTAATAATAAAAATATTTTCAAAATCTTATCCAATCAATTGTTGTTAGTAGCATTGCAATAAATTGCAACAGGTTATAATTGTGTAACAAAGGTTTTTCTTTAAAAGTGAGTATGGAATCGTTGTAGATGTCGTTGAACTTTTTCTTGAGTTTATTCATTATTGGAGTCTGCATATGGTATGTTGAGTATAAAACTATTTTGACATGAGCATAGTTCTGTGTACCCAACTTGTTTATTTGAAGCAATAATGCTTCATTATCCAAATAGATAATTGCTCCTGAGCTAGCATGAAATTTTATCTCGTTCATATTAACAGAGGTATAAATTACTTTACTCATTCTTTATCGTTTTTCTATATGTACTGGTAAGTCCCGGGATTTTTAATGAAGCAAGCGTTTTTTTTTTTGGGCAGAGCTATATTTATTTCTAAACATAATTGTTTCCCAGAGCGAAACAATTGGTAGCACAATTTTCCAGCGCTTCGATGCCCTTTCTATGGTACAAAGACTCCAAACCTTCGAAATGTATTTGCAATTACTTCCTCATTCAATCTCAATCACATTCCTTGGAGCCGTTTTGAATAGAAAATAGTCACTAAAGGCCAAATCTGGAGGAGATAGTGGGTGAGCAACTAATTTGAATCCTAATTGGCCCAATTTGTTCATTATTTTCAAGGATAATATAGTGCTCTTTTGTTAGCCATACGAGGCGGCTTTTTTCTTTAATTTGTCATTCAGTTTATCCTATAACGTCGCAAAATACTTTTAGTGACATTCTTGCCATCAATAGGTTATTAAAGAAGATTATTCCACGTGCATCCCAGAAAACAGTGGCCATCACCTTCCCGGCCGAGCATTGGACTCTTTGCGGGTTTAGTCAGCTTTTGTACTTTTTAGAACATTTTGTAGACTTTTAATTAACTATAGGCATACGGTAATGAATTCACGTTTCATTTATCGTCAAAAATGTCGAAAAAATTTGCTCGATTATGCGTTATGCATTGAATCATCAACGCGCTGCTGCTTTTGGTCAACATTCAATAAAAGTGGTACTCATTACGCCGATAGCTTATTATCTTCAAGCATCATGCATAATTCTTCTCCTCTTGGACCTTGGCTTCCTGCAGACAGCATCTCCAATTTTCTCCATCCGTTGACCGCCTCCTCCAATTTCGAAATCCGCGCAGCGATAAACTGTCTTCGTCAACCGAGTCAGACCAGTGTTTCCTGGGTTTCTACACTGGCCTTTGGTCTTCAATTCTCCCAACGAAAACACTCTGGGTTCCCATTGTTCGTCCATACAAATCACGTGGCCAGCAGATTGCAACTACTATAGTCTTACAATTGTTGAGACCTCCAGCTCATGTTGTATCGAATTCAGCATTGGTCCCCGTCTTGTTTCGCTCTGGTGATTTGCCTCAGCGCTCGTCGCCCAAAGACGTTCAATATATTTGCGAATACATGGATTAGGATCTATATTTTACACCCATAGCGTAACAGAGGCCATATCACAGATTTGTATACTTGAAGCTTTGTTTTCCTACAGCTAGTCTTCAAGTTTGCCAAACTGAATAAAACATTTTATTTGCGAGCTGTATTCTTCGACATATTTTGTCTCGTTCATTACTGCTTCTCATTATTTTGGTGCCGATATACACAAATTTGCCCACGTTTTCGATTTTATAAAAGACAAGTGTGATATTTTGTGTATTTGAGGTATTTTTCTTGACTGCGTCATAAGCTTTGTTTTATTTTCATTGATTTGTAGCCCTTCGCTTTGCTGTCGAGTTTCAGGAAGAGTTCTTTAGCAGTTGCTAATGATCATTACAAAATTTTGATGTCGTCTGCGTAGGCAACTAATTGGCTTGACTTGTATAGTAATGTACCTTGTGTTTCGATAGGGAGCTTCCGTATGACGTACTTCAAAGCCAAATTGAATAGCAATAGAGCTAGCCTATTTCCCTGCTTTAGTCTGATATTTGTGTCAAAGGTATCGGTGTGTTGGTTATTGTTGCGGACTTTGGATGCAGTGAACATCATTGTCATTTTGGTAAGATGGACTCATTTTGCTTTGATACCAAAGCAAAGCATTACTTGATACAGTACACTACGCTCAACACTATCATATGCTTGCTTAAAAACAACAAAAATTTGGTGTATTTTTCATGTAGCTTGTCGCTTTTTTTGTGGATAAGGAACATACGTGGTTGGCTCCACTCTTTCAGCTTATGGTCTTCTTGCCAGATATGCTGAATGACTTTTTGAATAGCTTTATGAACACCACTGCCACCATATTTGATGATCTTTACAGGATTCTTATCAGTGCCCGGCACTTTATAATTCTTTTGAGCTTTGATGGTAGAACCAGCTTCATCCAGAGTTGGTGGAGTCAACGGGAACTCTCCAGAAACATATATAAGCCCCGATGTTCCAGAGCTGTGTGGAAGATTAAGAAGGTTCTTAAAATATGATGCCCATCTTTCCTTAATCTTGGTTTCATTAGCAATGATATTGCCAAGGCCACCACGACAGAGCGTAGTTTTGAGCTTATAACCACATTTCAGGCTTTCCACTATTTTGTATGCTTGTCCTGTGTCGTTTGTCTCTAGACTAACATCGATGCTTCTCAATTGGTGCTCATGGTATTTTTTTCTCTTAATTCTGAATATATCTTATTCGCTACTCTTCTGCGATTTTCATAGTGATCTTTCTTAGTCCTGGTTTTCCTACTAACGTTATCTTTGTACGCCTGATTCATGTTGTCTAACGCATTCTGGCACTCATCATCGAACTAATCATTCCTCTTGCGCTGAGTGTGATGTTCGATTATGTGTTCCCCCTCGGCCTTAGTAGCCGCTTTTACTTCCATCCAGAGCTCGTTGGTTGTTTTTAGCGATGCCCCTGATAAGATGAGTGCCAGCTGATTATTGAGGTTCTCCGTGACGCCACAGACGCCGTTTAGAATCTTTCAATGTCAAATTTTTAAAACAAGCTTCTTCTACTTCTGAGCACTACAGCCCCTTTCGGGCCTTTGCTTCCTGCAAACAGTGCCTCCAACTGTCTCGGTCCGTTGACCGCGTCTTCCAATTCCGAAATCCGAGCAGCGATGAACTGCCTTCGTCGACCGAGTCCGATCAGTGTTTCCTTGCTTTCCCCACTGGCCGCCGGACTTCAGTTCTCCCAACAAATACCTTCTTGGGTATCCATTGTTCGTCCATACGATTCATGTGTCCAGCCTATTGCAGCTTCTGCAGTCTTACAATCCTTGCGACCTCCGGTTCGTCAGAAATTTCATATACCTTATGGTTGTGTCGAATTTGCCATTGGTCCTCGTCTAGCTTCGCACCAATTATTTGCCTCAGGACCCGTCGCTCAAAGACACTCAATATATTTGCGGATGCTTGGGTTAGGGTCCATGTTTGACGCCCATAGCATAACACAGGTCTTATCACAGATTTGTATACTTGGAGCTTTGTTTTCCTGTGTATGCAGCTGGTCTTCAAGACCGTCAATACTGAATAAAATATTTTATTTGCGAGCTGTATTCTTCGGCGTGTTCCATCTACTAGTTTTGCTTCGCTGTCAAGTTTCAGGAAGAGTTCTTTGGCAATTGTTGATAACCGTGACAGAATGTTGATGTCGTCTGCATAGGCCACTACTTGGCTCGACTTGTATAGTAATGTACCACGCGTATCAACAGGTAGCTTCCGTATGACGTACTCTAGAGCGAAATTGAATAGTAATGGGCCAGCTCATCTTCCTAATTTAGTCCGATATTTGTGTCAAAGGGATCGGTGAGTTGTTTATTGATGCGGACTTGGGAAGTTGTCAACGTCCTTGTCATTTTGGTAAGACGGACTAATTTGACTGGGATGCCAAAACCAAGCATTATTTCGTACAGTACGTTACGATCAATACTGTCGTATGCTTGCTTGAAGTCAACAAAAATTTGGTGTACGTCTATGTTGAACTCCCAGCATTTTTCAAGTACTTACTTGACTGTGAACAATTGGTCTGTTGTTGATCCATCTGCTCTAAAACCACCTTGATACTCCCCAATAATACTGTTGGCGTATGATCCGATTTTATTTTCTATAATTTTAGAAAATATTTTGTACGCCCTACAAAGAAGTGATATCACCTTTTTGTGGATAGGAAATATAATTGATTGGCTCCACTCTTTCGGCATATATTCTTGTTACAACGAGCTGGTCTTCATCAAATTTGTCTGTGGCTTACGACATCGATAGGTTAACTTGATCAAACTATGATCTGAGTTTCGATTGGCGCCTCGGTATGAACAGACGTGAAGTATGCTCAAGGCCCAACGTTTTTGGATCAGAACATCCGGTGATACCCAGCTCATTTTATGAATGCGTCGATGTGGGAAGCAAGTCGAACGTATGACTAGATTTCTGCTACATGCAAGGCGCTGATCGTTATAATGTGTCGGATCGTGGAGGCTATATCCTCCAGGCGTTCCCCAATGTGTAGTATATTGCCAACTACAGCATTGAAATTGCTCAGAATTATTTTTGTGTCGTTTGTTTGCAATGAGTCGGCTAGCCTTTTCAGGTGATTTCCTTTGATTCGTTATCCTTTTCTTAAGTCGGGACATGTACATTTACTTGCCTGGTTCAGAAGGATTTTGCTTCCATACAGATCGCACATAACCATTCATTTATTGCCTTGAGGTCAATAATGTGTGATTTGAACAAACTATCCACAATAAAGGCCACTCCGAATTCTCGTTTTCCGGCAGGCTTCCTACTTTTGAATATTATGTGCGATCTCATGTCCTGAATATCATTTTTAGTCCAATTTGTTTCCTGGATTGCTTGGATTTTTAATTTATATTGACTGGCCTGTTGTTAAACATCCTTAACAGCACCAAGGTAATTGAGTGACCTGACATTCCAGTATTCGGTGCCATAGGCCTTTTTCTATTTGCTTGTATTATCCGTTTTAAATTCACTATATCACCAACAAACTGTTGTTCTCACAGAAACAGATATGGATTAGCATCTTTCCATCCATTACAATGATTGTTCAGAAGTTTTTCTCATCAAAAAACAATGTTTAATTAAAAAGCGGTATTCCTGTTTTTCCATGTTTTTTACGAAGGCGAAAGTAGCGTCACCCTAATGACTGTAGTTTGTACATGAATGACCGAATTGTCAGGAAACTTCATACACAAACTAGCAACAGATGAGCCTCTACAAATAAGTCATGTTTGTTTTCCAGTATTGCCACCTATTGAAAAAATCTAGGACTAGTTACAGAACCCACACATAAGGGATTTGGACTTTTAAAATACCCTCACTTATCTTATATAACTAAAGATCGAATTCGAGTGGCACCTGAATGATATTGTATGTACTCGTAGGTACATATATTAAATTAGCATTTTTAAGAAAAACCGCTTTCACTCTACCTTAAGCGGCCACTATTTTGCTGAAAAATCAGGTTTCAGTTGAATATCCGGGACTTCAAAAATATTTACGCTACTAATTCTACCTGTAATTTTAGACCAGATAAAAATTTAGCACCGCTGCTAAATATTTAGGTCTTTGTAATAAAATACAAAACCCTATTGAAATCGGTACCTGTGTCCGTCTGTATGACACAGTAATTTTTCTCCTAGAAAAGCTACAGCCATGAAATATTGTGGAATGGTCGGAAATTATGACTTCTAGAAAATTTTGGGGTGAGAAAAGTTTCGAAAGAGTTTTAAGAAGGTCCCCCCATATAGAGGAATGACCGTAAAAAAAATGTTTCATGAAAGGTGGTCAAGTGGGGTATCATATGAAAGGGGTTAATGAGATCTTTTCAAAACAGGTCTTGAAATTACTTTATTAGTATCGAAGGAGGCAGTCCGCCTCTTCCTATTTCGAACTTTTTTATGAGTCCTCATTAAAATCAATAAATTATTTGAGCACATTTTCTTGGTTTTCAGTTTGTTTCATAGAAGCGTTACATGGAAAAGGATTTTGAGTAGCTTAACGACTAAAGAGTAAAAACAAAATGTCCCACGACAATTGATATTATAGCAATTTTTGAAAATTATGCCAAAAATTGGTTGGAATAAGCTTAACAGCAGTCTTCAATGCAGCAAATGTGTATTGACAAGTTTAAGAAGCAGGAGAGTGCTCCTGCCAGAAGCGTTTTGCGAAACAACTAGTAAATTAAAAAATCTGTTGTAAATATCAAAACTTGACTAATATACAGATTCCATAAATTGAGTTCGAAAAATTATATCCTGTTAATTATGCATTTAAGCCCGCAACTATTTTGTTTCAAGTATTTGAACCCATTGTTTGATTAATCATGATAAAACATTTTTATCAAAATTCCTACATATTTAGAGTGTCTAGGTCCGTTGCGAACGTGTATCTCCCTAGTAGCACGTGTTAATATTGTTGTAAATGTAAAATATTCAATCGGCTGTAACTTAGCTGTTTATTGTTCGATTATTGTGAAATTTTCAGGACACATACGATTGCTATCAAAAAATTTAAATTGTAATTTGTAAAATGAAAGGGTCCCATTTCGATTTTATAGGCAAAAATGTAATGATTGAATTTTGACTTCTGAGGTATAGGGTTATCCATTTTACGCTTGAGAAAGTAAAGCTAAAGAAAACACATAAAGTATTCAGATGGAAACAAAATTTTTTATTCAATATTAAGATTGAACATTGCATTACAACATCATTCAAATGTTCTCCACGGGACCTTTTACAGGCTTCAATCCTTTTGAGGTCATTTTCAATGACTTTTCGGCACATTTCCGGCAATATCTTAGCGATAACTTTACGAATATTGGTTTTCAATTGCTCAAGATTTTGTGGATTGTTTGCGTAAACACGATCTTTCACATAGTCCCATAAAAAGAAATCCAAAGGTGTTAGGTCGCAGGATCTTGCAGGCCAATTTACATCACTCAATCTCGAAATTACGCGTCCTAGAAATTTCTCTTGCAAAAGTGCTCGATTAGCCTGTGTTGTGTGGCTTGTGGCTCCGTCCTATTGGAACCACATGTTTTCCAGATCATAATCTTCAATTTTTCTCCAAAAATAATCAGTTAACATCCGTCCACAGCGGTCAGAACTGACTGTAATGGCTCTTCCTTAATCGTTTTTAAAAAATACGGGCCAATAACACCACCACACCATAATGCACACCAAACGATCACTTTTTCCAGATGCAAAGGTTTTTCTGCGATCACTTGAGGACTTTGAGAGCCCCATATGCGGCAGCTCTGTTTATTTACGTAACCACTGAGCGAAAGATGAGCCTCATCACTAAAGAAAATTTTGTTCGAAAAATCGTTTTCAATTGCTTGTTGTTCAATCACCCAATTCGCATACATTCTGCGTTGTGTATGGTCTTGAGACTTAAGTTTTTGAGCGAGTTGGATTTTGTACGGATGGAGATGCTGATCCAAATGCAAAATACGCCACAATGAGCCGTAAGACAAGCCCAAACGTTGAGCACATCGAGGAATCGACAATTTCGGGTCTTCCTCAACACTTTGAGCAACGACAGCGATATTTTCAGTAAAACGAATGTTGAGATAATGAACAGGCCTTGGAATATCAATAACCGATCCAGTCTCTTTAAATTTTTTCACTGTGTTCGAAATTGTTTCCTGTGTAGGTCGATAATGTCGACCGTAATTGGCTCGTAAAGCCCTAAATGTTGATACAGCAGAATCACCATGTTTATAATAAAATTTAATGATTTTAACTCGTTTTTTGATTGTTAAACGATCCACATTTCTAAATGGCAAACATTCAATGAAAAAAATCATGCTTTGGATGACATTAAATTTTGACAAATGTCAAATGGCAACCACGAAATGGATAACCCTGTATTTTTTGCGCTTGTACTAAAAACTTATCTTTGTGATTTTTCAGATTTTTCGGGTTAAAGGTGTCCAATCGCAAGGCGGGGGAAACAAAATTTTTGTATATTTCTCCTCTCCTGCACCCCTCGAAGCAAAACTTCTCATTTTAGGACCTGTTTTGAAAAGTTCTCATTCAGACCTTTCATTTGATCCCACTCCCCTGAACCCCCCACTGTCCTATATGGGGGCCCACCCCTTAAACACCTTCTAAATTTCATTTTGTGGTGAAACTTTGAAGAGGGCGTTACTTCACAGCTACTTACAGTCTTATGTTTCTAACTTATCTAGTTTGCGAGAAAAATTGGTGTGACACACGGACGGACGGACAGATAGGACGTAATTTTAGTAGGGTTTAGTAAAATTATTTTACAAAAACCTAACAATAATTCTAATTACTTTATTTTTATGGAGCTATCCAAATCATTATATTTGTTGATCCTAGCTTTCACAAGTCCCCATTGAATAGGCATTTCATTTTCATAGACCAATTTATATTCGACGTTCCTAGAATTAAACTACCTTCTGAAGCTGTTGACAAAATTAAATTCTGAGGAAAGTTTGCATTGAATTCAACTTGTCGTTTCATTGTACGCTGACAGAAAGACAGACACCACAAAACAACTATTTATTTACATTTTAAATATAAACTGATGATGAAAGACTATCACAAAAAGTAAATCAATAACTTTACAAAACTTGTAATACGCTGGACATACTCACCATCTTTTTTGTAGAAAATCACTTCCAATTTCAGTTCCATTTTCTCTTTTAAACTTTTTTCAATTTGAGTTTTATGTTCTTCCTTCGTTTCTGGACCATAAAGGAAATGACACGAACAGCCTGAGAAAGACACGATAAAATACAAAAAAGAAAATCAATAAACTTTGAACCCAAGGAACATGATTTTATTTCGCCCAACAAGAAAATATAATGACTTAAATGAAGTATTGTGTTTGTATATTTGTCTAGTTATTACATCTGAAATCAATATTGTCCCAATCCTGTAGGGCTTACCCTTTTGCATAATTTGCGCTCTTGAATAGCCTGTCAGCTCAACAAAACCATCGGAACAGTAGACTATTGGATTTCCGGCTGCCTGTGCATTACCCAACACGAAATTCGAATCTGAAATAAATGGAAGATTTCTATGAGTATCTAAAGTTTTATGTAGGATTAGTTCAGGAATTTGTTCAGGGGCTTATTGATGGCTATAATTTGGAAATGGATAGAAATGGTGAAAGCTCAGACGTGTATAGTGTTGACATTTTAAAGGCAAGGAGAAAGTGTGCTCTATGGAAAATGAGGGTAATGCCTGAGAGTAATAATTGTAGTTACTTGCTGGGAAGATTTCGGTTCGTGATCAATATTTAAATCTACTTAAATATTGTATAAGCTTGCTCTGCTGAAGTTTCAGCTGTCGCCATCGTTTAATGTATATAAAAATTTAACGACACATATATGTAAAAGTTCTTTGAGCAATTTTTGAGGTGTTTTAGCCCTTGCTTATCACACATAAGTTATGAGATAGGGGTAACTAACTTTGTTATAAAAGGATCAGACATGTCAATTTGATGGCTGACGGTAACCCTTACAGTAGCAATGTCTGTCTGTGAAACTGTGTCTCAAAATAGGTTTAGTTGGCAAAATGGTTGATGGGATGTATCTCTGGGGTTAATTGACATTCTGATTTGGGATACATCAAGATAAACTTATAAACCTTCATTACAACCCATTGTCAGTGTGTCGTTCATATGTCAAACTTAGGTACGTGTGAGGGTCGCCAAACTGAAATGTGATGACCATACTTACTATAAAACGAGATTATAGGTAATGTGCTGACGTTAGAAAATATGAAATACAAAAATAGTATCTTAAATTTGGTAATTTTTTTTCTCTGACATGCAATGTAAAATATGTTTAGCGTTCCTCCAGATGAACGGTATCTTTCTAAGAAGATGTAAGTTTCTTTATAATAAGGAATTTGGTGGGTCTACATTGAAACTTTGATTCATTTTTGGCAACTTTCTGAGCTAAATTAGGTGTGGCTTATTATAAAGATTTCAGGAATAGGATATGTTATAAATATAGGAAAATCACAAATCCAAAAAGAGAAAAATATAAATCTAAGCTACTTTATGGAATCGATGCACTTTTCAGTTGAATACTGCAACCACCTGACTAGAAAACAAGCTAGGCATACCAAACGGATACAGGTATTAAGGCGAGTCGTATGGGAGACGTTAACAAATCAAGATCTCTTGATATTTAATGGTTAATATTTGAATAATTGTACAGTTGGAAGCATAGCTGAGAATGAGTCGAAAGTAGATAGAAGAGCAGGAAAGAAGGAGATTGAAAATAAGTTGCAGAAGAAAAAGACAGCTAGAGGAAAAGGCGAAACAGATAAAGGACAGGCAGAGGAGATAGGAAGAGGAAGAGATAGAAGATATGAAGAGGAGTTAAAAATATATAGAAGATGGGAAGAGGAGTAAGAAAGAGAAAGAAGCAAAGACGATTTGATAGAAAGAGAAGAAGACAATTTGAAATTATTCAGGAGAAAAAGTTATAAGGGGACTCTGGGTGAGTGCTTGAGTATTCTTTTGCTGATTGGAGTCAGTTTAAGTTTTTTAATAATGTTTTCTTTACGTTCTGTTAAATCGAATATGGTGGGTACTAAATACAGTACATATAGTTCCTTTTGATAGACAGGATCTCGATGCTCAGTGGCGTGGTTTACCGGACGTGTCATGACTGACAGAGGTGAGTGAATTGCTTCACTAGTTCCCCAGCTCAACAATATTACATTTTCGTAACACTACCACAAATGCAAGAAGTACTTGCAAAAACGAATGCCAAGCTGGCCGACTAGCGAAGCAAAAATGAGCTGCTAGCTGGAAAAAATGCAGAATCGATCAAACTTTTATTAAATAATAAGGCTAAATCTACTGGTTAATCTCAAAGAGATAGCTCTGAGATGAACAAATAAAAGGTAAAGACGTCCTCATCTGAAAAGTCTTATCCCTCTTCTAAAAATTCTAAAACTGAAAAGGAAATTGACTGCTTAATTAGCAGTAAAGCTCATCGCGAAGAGATTTTCACTGCCCTTCCACCAACAAAACCAGCCATGACATTTACACAGATATGGGCATTAAACCTAAACGAAAACAAATACTGCCCAACAATATAACTACACAATCCGCAGCACAAACACAAGAATCCAAAAGAGTACCAATCATTCGAGGGGAGCCCTCAACATGGTCCTAAACACTTGACATTATGAAAACACATCACATCTCATACTCATGTACCAAAAGCGTCTACTTTGGCATACAAATTATGCCAACAACAGCTACATATCACAGATAACTGATAAAAGCAATACCAGACTTACATTCTTTCAAAAGAAAGACAACTGAACGTTGTAATTAGGACTGGTCTATACTCGTATGTTGAAGAAATTAAGCAAAACTTACAGTCTCAGGGCTTTACTCAATTGAAATTTATTAGAAAGAGAAGGTCTTTCTAGGGTAGTCAAGGTTCTCCTCGCTGAACTAGAGACAAATATCTATAATATCAAATCGGCTTGCCAGCTTATGCGTATAGGGCAAAGTATGTGCCACAATTGCAAAAAATTTGTCGACTCTCCCAGAAATTGTGATGCGTTAAACACAATTCGCTTTATCAAATTGAGGAGAAGCCTAAATATGTCAATTGTGGCGGAGAATACCCGCCAAGCTACGGGGATTGTCCCAGAAGTCCAAATAATGTGAGAAAATTGTTTGTGCCCAATTAACAGAACCAACGCAAAAATAAACAACTCAGTTACAGACACTTCCACCCATAAAATCAATAAATTAAGATAAAATATAGACATGATTCAAACCATATTTGCTACATCTCAAAATGTTGTCAGCACTAAACACTTATGAGTTCAATGAACCACGTTTAAATTTTAATGTGGAATGCAAGTTCTATGTTTTAGCGTGATGAATTTATTCCCTTTAATTTTGATCATAATTTTGACATCATACTGACTTAAATACTTTTTGGAGTGTGAAAGACGATTTCACAGCCCTAACTACATTCTGTACAGAAATGGCAGAATTACGGGTAGAGGAGACGGAACAGCAATTTTCATGAGATAAAACACGAGCCACTAACACACCCACTTTTCAGGCCATAAAAATCAAAGTAAGAGCTGATTTTCTGGACTTCATTGTGATTCTAGCTGACAACCCTCCAAGAAATATAAGTTTCCCAAACAATCTTAGAGACTTGCTATATTTGAACGCCCTACCGTCACCGTAGAAAACCTAAGTGCCATCCACTGCATATCAAAATATGTGAGAAGCAATAACGCTGAGATTGAGCTCGATATACTCGTATTCATTCGAGCACATAAAATCTTCCCTTGAATGTCCTCAACGAACTATCTGCCGACCACAAGCTAGTCCTCTTCCTCATAGAAAACATCTTTATTGATGTTTCTATGAGAAGAACTTCAAACTGGAAAGGGTTTAAAGTCGCATTGGTCGATGAAACTCATTTTCAGTGGACTGAAACAGCCGCTGACAATGATAACATAATTGAGAACTCAATTCAAAAAATCTTACAGGTAAGGTCATAACTCCGAGAAAGGAAACGAGTCCCCATGGACTCATGAGAACATCAAACTACTTATAAGGAGAAAGAACTAAGTTCGAAGGAGAGCTAGACATATTGGTGACCCTACTCTGCGTACAAACGCTACTCAGAAGACTAATAAAATTGATGATAAGTTAAAACTATTCCTAAACGAGCGATCGTAGAAATGTTCCAGCCTTGATCTTGGGAATGGTAATTTCGGGAGAGTGTTCAAATACTTTTGAATAATCAACAAATTTGTAGTACCACCAATACACGGTCCAAATGAGATGCAATTCCAAGATGCGGGTAAGCTTGAAGCATTTGCAGATTCTCTAGAAATACAATCCTTGTATAATTTTTAGACAAGGGAGACTTTGAGACTGAGGATAGAACTGATTCACCTATCAACTAACTCTTGAGAGATCATATTTAGTATGAAGGTAGGCTTGAATCCACAGACTTAGGCGAAATCAAGAACTTCATATAAACACTCGATAAATATAGAGCACCTGGACACGACACCATTATGAGCACAATGATCTCTTGACTACCGGACAGTACTTTATCAATAATTGTACTTGCAGACATTATTGATGCAATGTTTCTTTTGCGAAAGTATCCCAAAATATAGAAGTCAGCGGGCATTATTGGTTTTTTGCAACCTCATCAATACTCACAATGCCCACAAAACTGGAGATCTATTAATCTTCCTTGTTGCTATCAAAAATTGCGGAAAGTGTGATTCTGCATCGACTCAATGAGATTTTATCTGGTAAAAATATTAAGCCAGAAAAACAATATAACTTCAAAGCTAAGCACTCCACTGAACTCCAGTTAGTTAGAGTGTTCTAGCATATCAGAGCAGGCATACATTGTCAGACCTAAACAGGCCTAGTTATATTTGATATAGCTAAGGCATTTTATAAAATCTAGCATGCAGGAATGATCTTAAAAATGCATCAATTAAATATGCTATTGCAGCTCACTAAAATGATTGGTTCTTTCTTGGAAGGCAGAACATTTTTATTTCAGAATTGACAAACAACTCTCAAACCTGACGCCAATTGATGCTGGCGTTCCTCAGGGCTCGCCCATATCACCGGTCTTATACAATATATTTACTGCAGACCTTCCCAATCTACCTTTCAAAGCAAAACTATTACTCTACGCTGATGATATCTATATATTTAATACAGGTGGACAAGCATGAGTCATCACATAAAAGTTGCGATGGTCAGTAAATATTTTATTGGAATACTTTCATTAATGGGAAATTTATATTACCCTAGTCATCGCTAAGAAAAGACAACAAACTCCACATAGAGTTATCATTGAGAACAATACGATAGACACCAATAGCCAAATATCTTGGACATAAATTCGGTAGTAAACTCACATGGAAACAAGATATAGAAAATAAATAAGGACACTGGATTGGACCTCTGTCCTCTTTATACCCTCTCATTTAGCCCAAATAAATTGGCTGCCCGTTTATAAACAGATTATAGAGCCGATGCTACTATACGATAGTTTTGCTTTCTACTAGGCCACAAAGACTTTCAAAAAAGCACCCCAGCCCTTCCAAAATAGAGTTGTTAGGAAAATCTTAGCAATTTCATGGTATATTCTATCTATAAAGACCTAAGAATTGGCCGTTGAAAAGTACGTACACGAAAAGGCCCTGAAACTCTTTGACACAATCGACAACCATACAAATAGTACTCTGGAAATTTCCAAAACAGGGATGAACTCACGTTTTCAATTATGCGGTAAATGATATTGTTAAAAAAATTTCTTTTTAAATCACATCATGACTGAAACTGGCTTGAGAAGGTAGATGGGTACTGAAGTTCTCACAGTCATAAGAGAATTAAAATGATAAATCGTGCTTACTCCACACCCCCCCCAGATTCCAAGAGGAACATTAAGGCTTGATACGAAACCAGTTCGGCATGCCTGACATGGATACAGCTAGGCATTGGTGGAGTTATTTGTTAGATTCAGCATGAGATTCTTATTTGAATGGTAGATTAGGCTCGTATGTGATAATATATGAAGATATTTTACGGTACGAATCAAAAGAAAAGCTTTTCTTCATTTGATTAAACCTCAAACAACGGTAGACTAAAATTTTTCCGGAAATTATTATTTCGGGCTTCGAAAGACTCTTGAATCAAGTTTATCATTTAAGCTATAGAAGTAATTGCCTTTCATACCGATGGAGAAAAACAACAAAATATTTTTTGTGGGTTTAGTACTTACGTGTTTTTCGCAAATTAAATGCTTTGGTTTTTATTTCACTTCAACTTTTTACATAGAAAAGACAGTGAACTGAAAGTGAATAGTCTAATGCCAAACTGAGTTCACTGACAGCATCGTAGCTAGGGACTGGTCAGATGGGCAACTACCTGGGGCATAACTTTTACGGTGGTGCACTTTGTATACCCACATTATGGGAGCTGCAGGGAGGGATACAGAAAAGAAACACCCACATAATTATGACAGGCACCTCCATAATACAGGGGCAGCACTCTTAACTTACAAAATATTTTTATAAAGTGCTAAACAATTGATTTTACACCCAGCCTCATATAATAATATAGCTTTTCTTCCTAAGAAAGGGAACGGGTAAATTTTGAGGAGGACATCACTGCAATTTATTAACAAGGTTTTCTACTCATTGCAAATCCCGCATCCTCAGGTAGCGGACTGAGGGTGCTATAACCGGCAAGTCATGATAAGCGGGAAATAAAATACCACTCGTGGACCACAACTGACTAAGTCATGGCACTGATCATGCCCAACTTAATATAATATTTACTTGTCATGGAACCAGAACAACAGGCTCAGATTAGATTGGATAAACAGCAATGAATATCGAAACATATGAAGGGTTACTCTTTTAGAACTTGAAATGTTAGGTCATTCAATGGACCAAGTGAACTGTAACAGCTTCTGAATGAAATAAAGAGATATAAAATCAACAAAAAGCCAGCCAGATGGTATGATGAAGACATATTTAACGTGCGAACGAAGACCGTGTTAAAAAGCGGGAAATTCCAAGGAAGCCATGTGTTTAGAGTGGCTTTCATTGTTGATATTTTTGATATCATGATTTTAACAAATTATCTCTGACTACAAGCCCGTTAGCGAAAGATTCGGTGCGATTCGTTTCAAAGCCAATTTTTTTAATGTCTGGATGGTCAACTGTTACGTGCCCAAAGACAAAGAATGGGCAATCGTGGAGAAATTTTACAGCACCCTGGACTGCACTGTCGATGAAGCCTCCATGCAGAGATCATTGACAACGGATAGTGCCTGATAGGCTTTGCCACTAGGAGAGACTTCATAGTAAGATCCACACACTTGCCGAATTGAGACATCCGTAAAAGAACGTGGCATCTCCAGATGGCCACACATTCAACCAGATCGACCATGTTATCGTACCAAAACTGGCCACCAGCAGCATTCTCGACCGGTGCTGGTTCCGCGGTGCTGTCCGTGATTTGGTCGACTACCTTATAAAAGTCAAGTTCCGATGCCGCATGTCCAAGAGCTCTAAACAAGGAGCATCAGTACTCCAAGGAACCAGATACACAAGCTAAATAATAGCTCAGTATGGTCCACATACATATCAGCGTTGGATAATTGCATCAACATATCCGTGCAGGCAGGAGAAAGTAATCATGACATCATAACCATGCGGAAGAAAGTAGGAGACGCAGTAACAGAAGCAGCAGGGAAAGTCTTTGGGTACGAGCCAAAGATAAGAAGGAGTGACTGGTTCGACGAAGATTGCAAAGAAGTGATTAAAAAAAGGAACAGGGCATACAAAAGTATATCCAGCGACCGGCTCGGGCCAAAGAAGAACAATATAAAAGCTTCCAACTTTAAGTTAATAAAATATGTCGATGAAAGAAACGACTTACCATCAACAACGAAATCCTACAGATAAACAAAAACATGACCCTACATGAAGTCGGATCGAGGTTATGCCTCTATCAAACAATTAAGAGACAAACAAGTCTCTGTCAAAGTGTTTAAGGAGCAATCCATAGGCAACCCAGTGGATATTAAAAACAGATGGCTGCAATATTTTCAGAAGCTGGTCACAGTATCCTAACAACGGCTGTAACTGTGAATATTCCAGAAGCAGAGCAAGATGTCCTAACCTTACCATGAACCAGAGGTAAAGTATAGGTACGAGACGTCAGAAAATATAGGGTTCCTGGAATAGATGGAATACCAACAGAACTGTTCCAGAGCAAGGATTCCCATCTAAACTACCTTCTGCAGCAGCTAATATGCAGAATATGGTCAGAGGAGCCGTTACCAGAGGGATGGTGGAAGAGTACAATATGTCCTGTACACAAAAAGCGGGACAAATGAAGATGTGAAAACGATAGAGGCATTGCTCTACTGTGCACGTCTTATCAAGTACTCTCTCAAATCGTAGAAAGAAAATTAAAGCCGTACTATGAAAGTGTTTTAGGAGAGTATCTGAGAATATAACATTGACGTGCACCAACATTTTGTAGACTTCAAGCAAGCATACGACAGTGTCGAGAGAGATGCGCTGTACAAAATAATGCTTAGCCTTGGCGTCACAACAAAACTAGTCGGCAAAGTCAA
Source organism: Odontomyia ornata (assembly GCA_963969285.1). NCBI lineage: Eukaryota > Metazoa > Arthropoda > Insecta > Diptera > Stratiomyidae > Odontomyia > Odontomyia ornata. The sequence continues at coordinate 384,596,564 of OZ017738.1, forward strand.
GGTCACGATGCTAAACACAGACTCCCAGGTCAAGCTAAAAGGTGAACTAGTGGACAGCTTGAGAATGGAATCAGGCTTACAACAAGAGGATGGACTTGCCCCAATGCTCTTTAATATTGCGCTGGAGCACGTCATCAGGAATAAATCAGCTGAAACCTCGAGTACACTAATGTTCAAGTCCACATGACGGATGACGTCAATATTATGGCATGTTCAATTTCAGATGCCAAAAAAGCATTTCTGAGCCTAAAATTTGAAGTGTACTCAATTGGCCTATGAATTAATAAAGCTAAAATTAAATTCATGACTCAAACGAAGAAGAAAACTTCAACTCAACAAAACCTGACCGTAGGCGTCTACAACCTTGTAAGTGTGAATAATTTTATCTACCTTGGAGCCAATCTCAATAGAAAAGGTACCGAGAGAGACAATATTGGATGCCGTATAAACACCACAAGTAAAGCATACTACTCCGTACTTCCCATTCTAAGGTGGTGCACAGACAAAACAAGCTCGGTATTTACAAAACATTAGTCAAATCTGTGCTGTTATATGGAAGTGAAGCATGGACCCTGACGAGCAAATCTAAAAAGGCATTTGAACACAAAGTGCTCCAGAAAATGTACAGCCCTGAAAAACAAGACACAGGGTGAAGGTCACATTACAACGATGAGTTATATGAACCATTTGATAATCCACCACTTTCCTCTTACGTAAAGTTATATAAATTACAATAGGCGAGCCATGTAAAAAGAATGGAAAAAACCGGCTACTCAAGAGTACATTAACAGGTAAAACACAAAGTATACCTCCAGCGAAAAAAACGAGGAGTCAATGGGAAGACACGCTGAAAGCTGACAGCAGATCCTTGTTGGGAGTAAACAAGATCGCGGCAACGTGATGATTGGAGGAGATATTAATCCTGGAGGCCAAGGCACAGTTTGGGCTGTTGCGCGATCGATAATGATGATGATTGAGATCACTTTTGTCTGTCTGTCTGTATGTTCATTTGTCGCAGCAACAGATTCCAAACTTGATAAGTGCTCGTAGATCTAAGATGATGACTTCTTGGAAATTTGAATATCATAAAGTTTTCAGACGAATAGTACGTAGATACTTATGGGACGTTGTCCAATATTGAGAGGGGACCTTTTAGGTCTTTACTGGAGATAGAAGAATCGAGAGTCAAATAGAAGGTCTTGGTGAAAGTATTCTTAAAATATATTTAAGAGTGCTGGGGGAGGAAAAATATGACAAATGTGTATTTTTTTCCCGCGATTGTTCATCTTTGATCCAAAAAAAAATCTTGGAGGAAGATCTCCACCAGTACAGTATCAGTCAACTCCTTAGAAGTTGAAATTCACTGAACTTTTTGAATATCATATCATCGCATGAGTACCTTTCGATCCAATAAAATTCAATATTTGAGTCGTCTAGTAAGCAGTTCTATGGTTAGTAAGTTTCAAGAAAATCAACTCATATTTACGGAAGTTAAAGACATTTAAATTTTCCCCAATTGAAACAAAAACATATGACGTGACTATTCTTTCGACATTCAATCGAACCAGACAATGCAGTTTTGAATTGATCTTAAAATTTTCAGAAAAAATGAATAGCATAAATACTTTTGATGATTGATGATGTCAATAATCTTTGCTGTATGAGAACAAAATGGTGGCTGTTGAAAATAATGGTTTTTATTTAAACATGCTTACATCTCATTGAATTGTTTCTTGAGTTGATTCATTGTTGGTTTCGGCAATGTTTGAGTATGAAATCCTTCTGACAGGCGCGTAGATCTATCTACCCAACTTGTTGGCAGAATTTCCCGAGAGAATTTTTTGTTTGTTTTAGCACTAAAGCCACCTTTGGACCTTCGCTTTTAGGTAGAAAAAATAGCTCATTAACTTGATCGTACATGTTGGCACTCGAGAAGGTGATATGATCATTAGCAAGCTTTGTTCTGCCAAATTTAGATTCAAAAGCTATTTATTGATTCAATTGTTATAAATTTTATACAAACATAAAGCAAGTTTAAAGGCAGTAAATCACTCAGATACTTCATGATCCACATGGTACTCTAAATCTAAATGATATTCAATCCAAAAAAGTAGGGCGAGCAGGAGAGTGCTCCCATCAGAAGGGCTTTGTAGCCATTCAATACAAGTTTTCTGATGGCATGAATTGATTACTTGAATTATTCATCCAATATAGTACTTTTATGGGGTAATGCCATGTAGGTTGCATTTGCGTTGACGACGAAGGGATCTTGGCACGACTTTATGCAATCAGCCGCGAATAAACGCAAACACCAAAAATGTCTTTGGTATTATGAATTGGTACTAGGTGAACTCAACAAATTCATCAAGTTCAACAACATGCATGACACCAAACTCAATCATCTCAACATCATCAAACTACAACCACAACAATTTTGCAAACCGCACAACCTGGACAAGTAATTGTCAGTGAGCATTTTTTGGAGCATGCAACATTTAGCCCCAATTCAAATACTGCGGGCAGCGCAAATGTGATAGACTTAACAGTCAAAGATTTATTCAAATCCTGAAATTGGTGAGCGACGGAAATGGCGGAAATATGCTCATCGATCCATTATCGAATGGAGGCCACGCACATGGAAACCCGAAGTTAGTCGTTGGTAATGTAGCTGCTCTAGCGAAACAATCTCTCGGAGGTAGTCAACTGACATTTAATTTCCTTAATGTAAAAGGAATATCATATTTGACAACAGCAAGGAACTAATCGGCACAATCGAATGTAGCTCAACAACAACCAGTCCATCATATCTCATCAACTGGTAACAATGTGTCGAAAAGTAGTTCCAACTCAGCGCCAGGGACAATGGTCCAGAAATTGGGAGTACCGAGAAATTTGCAGGTAGTGAGGAGGATGCAAACCATAAGCCAATCGTCTCCTCATCACCAGTAAGGGCAGCATCAGCAGTTGTCACAGCAATCAAATGCTCATTTGCCGCACAATGTTCATAATAACCAGGTCGTGATGCAACAGAAATGTGTACACAATGTGGTTAATGCCAACCCGGTTACTGGAAGTATGAATGCTAAAATGAACAATGTTACTGGGACGCTGAAGAAGCAAACAAGCTCTAACACAACATCATCAAACTACAACCACAACAATTTTGCAAACCGCACAACCTGGACAAGTAATTGTCAGTGAACATTTTTTGGAGCATGCAACATTTAGCCCCAATTCAAATACTGCGGGCAGCACAAATGTGATAGACTTAACAGCCAATGATTTATGGAATCAACCTCAAATCCTGAAATTGGTGAGCGACGGCAATGGCGGGAATATGCTCATCGATTCATTATCGAATGGAGGCCACGCACATGGAAACCCGAAGTTAGTCGTTGTTAATGTAGCTGTTCTAGCGAAATAATATCCCGGAGGTAGTCAACTGACATTTAATTTCCTTAACGTAAAAGGAATATCATATTTGACAACAGCAAGAAATAGTCGGCACAATCAAATGTAACTCAACAACAACCAGTCCATCATATCTCATCAACTGGTAACAATGTGTCGAATGGTAGTACCAACTCAGCGCCAGGGACAATGGTCCAGAAATTGGGAGTACTGAGAAATGTGTAGGTAGTCAATCGTCTCCTCATCACCAGTAAGGGCAGCATCAGCAGTTGTCACAGCAATCAAATGCTCATTTGCCGCACAATGTTCATAATAACCAGGTCGTGATGCAACAGAAATGTGTACACAATGTGGTTAATGCTAACCCGGTTACTGGAAGTATGAATGCTAAAATGAACAATGTTACTGGAACGCTGAAGAAGCAAATAAGCTCTAACACTAGAGGTTGTTCATGCTTGGTCTCTGGCATATGCACCAGGAGCCATGAGAGCTAGTGAAACGATTGCACAAAACGATGCTCAATAGCAAATCCAAGGAACTTATAACAATGCAAACGTTCAAAACATACAAACCTTGCAAAATTTAATGACGGCGCACTAATTACAACCCACGAGGGATGCAAATTTCAACAATAAATAACTGCGCTTAATCGCAACATCCTCCACCGCTACTCCGTTCAGCAAATCAAATCCAATCAAAACACATGTCAAATGCACTGATTTTCGTGTTGGAAAGCCACCTACCTTTTCAAGGTCCTCGACCTACCCGAATGAGCCGTCGGCCGAGAATCCAATAAAAGGGGGACGTAAGGATGTCACGTTCTACTTTCTAGTAGAACAAATCATCTGGTGAAGAGTACGAGTCGAGACAGGAGTCTACCGGAGAAACGCGATCAAGGAGATTGGCAGTGGAGATCTAGAAAATAAATCAAGGAAATTGGCAGTGGAGATTTAAAAAATAAATCAACCAGATTGGCAGTGGAGATTTGGAAATAAAACAATTATCAAATAAACAGCAAAAAACAATTATTTGGGGATCCCCATATCAGCGGCAGCGGAATCACCGTCGTAAGTGTAGTCTAACCGTTTTTCTTTTTATATTATATATATTTTCTTGTGAAATCTAATAGACAATTGTAGTGAATTTATTTCGGTTGTTTATTTTATTTTTTCTGATTTTCTGCTCGTGAGCGGGAAGATATCTTTTTTTTCCCAAGAACGGAATTTACTGGCGTCGTTTCGAATTCGTGGGGCTACCAAGCCCCCGTCGTGGTCAGATCGCGCTTAAAGTTTCTTCCTGGCTTTTCCAACGTTTTTTTCAGGTGTTTTATTGGATTACAATTTGAAAGAATAGGATCTGAGATAGGATTCTATTCTTTGCTCTCCAGGGAGCCGTAACGTCGTTCAGGGGCTCCAATCGGGCTCCAAGGATGGACGAGTGGCGCCTGCACCATCTCCGATGGAGGTATTTGGGGCCGAAAAGAGCCTGACCGGAGCACCCCTTGGTAAAACGGTAATACTACTTGTATAAGATATCGTTAATATTTACTCAAAAGATGCATAGTTTCTTTCGTCAACATATAACAGCCGTCATATTGTTCCATAGCAAATAAATTTTTTGAATGCTCGTGAAAATCAGAAGAAAACAACACGTATCATTTTTGTATTAGTTTCATACAAATGAAATGAGCTCGATCTGATTTCCACAAAATTTCGCATACATATAGACCATATATGCATCTATTTAAGTGTGGAACTTTAAATAGTTTAAACATAGTGTTTTAGTTTTATGTGAGAAAAAGTTAAATTGACAAATCATATTATTATGAACAAAGTTGAGGGAATTTTGATTTTTGAGGTATTTGTTTCCCTTGTATACAAAAAAACTAGCCTCCGTAATTTTTTTCAGTTTTTCTAGGCTTCCATCAGCGAGGGGGGTAATACCAATTTTTTGTACATTTTGCCTTCGACTAGACGCCCTGATAATTAAAATGACCTTTTTGTTTCAGATTTTAAAATTCCTAATCAAGACTATTCATTTGATATCTTCAATAAAAAAAATAATGGGGGCCACTCCACCACAAGAGGGAAAAATTTTGAAACGCTTGATAAGTCCTAAATTTTTGGGAGATTCCCACTTTTGAACTTTGCACAGCTTTCTAGTTCCGAAAGTTTCTAAAAAAATTGCTGTGACACACAAACAGACGGATGGGCAGACAGAGTGCGAAACTATAAGATTTTTGTAAATTCTTTTTAACAAAGTCCTAAAAATTAGTCAAAAAACAACATCAATGGAAATTACTAAATATTATCACTTAATTGGAGAAAGGGAGAAAAACCAACCAATTCTACAAAAAACCAGCATATGCTCGTAACTACATAACACAACAAATGAGAGTACTTTGAGGTTATAGCTGATGTGTATCAACTGTATCCATTGCTATTCAATTTGGCTCTGGAGTACTTTATAAGGAAGCTACCTATCGATACACGAGGTAAATTACTATACAAGTCAAGCCAAGTAGTAGCCTATGCGGATGACATCAACATTTTGTCACGGTCATTAATGACCTCCAAAGAACTCTTCCTGAAACTCAACAGCGAAGCAAAACAAGTAGGACTACAAATTAATGGAAATAAAACATAGCTCA
>OZ017738.1:384607624-384675124 GCA_963969285.1 Odontomyia ornata
TACCGATCATCCTTACTCTAGAGATTCTCTTTTTTGTCAAGATGACCACTCGGTTTCACTCCAGTGTTAAACCGAATCCACGAGCAGTAATTAAGTCCCTCTATAAGCGCATAAGCATACCTAGCTTAAGTTGTGCTTGTTCACCGTTCAGCGACCTGAGCTGCAACATCATCCACATAGCCCGTCAAGCGCGACTCATCTGGTTTATTCAGTCTCAGTAGACACGTTCCAAGGACTGGACCAAGGACAGATCCCTGGGCAATATCCGATGTAACTTCCATCATTCATTGGCCCTGTACTCCAGTCCTTCAGATAGTCCCTCAGAAGCCGGATTAGATCTTCTTCTACTTAAAAAGGCTTTTCCAGCGTATCCAGAATATCCACCTATCTAGCGGACTTGAAGGCGTTTTTATCGTTGAGTGTCACCAACAGCTCGATCCTTTGCTTGGTGTGGCTATATGCCTCTGCCTTTTGGACCGCGCGCAACATCTGTGCAATCGCATCAATGCTGGAGCGTCCTGATCTAAAGCTGTACTGCTAAGGAGATAGATCCCCAGAAGCATGAATCGCGTGAGTAAGTCTTTCCTTGATCAGGTTCTCTGGCACTTTCCTAGCTGTGTCTAGCATGCATTATGAAATCAAACCATTTAGCACATTACGTTCGGATAGTCCTAAAAGATAAAAAGGGCTTACAGTAACCGGGAACGTCAGCTTTGGAGGATGAATTTTCTAGTAGCCACTCTTTCTTCCTAACTTCTGCTAGCGGAGGGATCCCCCAGCTTAGAGGCACCCCATGGCGTAGCAAAACGAGGCTTAACTCGAAGTAATGTGTTAAATGGTTCCAGACCAGGTTTTCAGGTTGTTAGGGGAGGTGTTTATTCAGTATGTCAGATGTATTGCTCGACTGGAACCTCTACACTCAGAGCTCAAATACCCTTCATTTTCCAACCACAAAAATCTGCTAAGGGAACAGTAGTCACTAGAGTAAACCGTCTCTTGCACCCAACTCAGAGCTCAAATACCTTTCGCTACAAGGTGTCCTATGAGAAGTGATACTGGGGCAGAATGTCATGAAAAACTAAGAAGAGCTTTGATCTGCAATAAGCATTACTGTGATCCCCTACACGGTAAGGAACTTATGATGACTAAACCTAGTGGTTATGTTGAAGATTAATTTTTTGAAAAATTGTGCCGCATGTATAAAGAAGTGGGTAATCTTGGGTCCAATCCCTTTACGTGAGGTGTGCTGATTGGCATATTATACCAATTTCTGCCATATTTCTGAACACATACAAAAAATGGATAAAGAGTAAGTACTGATGGACGAAAAGCAGTTGATGGACCCAAGAAGCGTTGGCCTGACTCTCTAGATTGCAATAGCAGATTGCTACTCAGATTTCAAAACCAAACGTAGCAATTAGCAGACTAAACAGCTGGAGGGAAGCTAGTGCCCAAGAAAAGCTTCGGTGCTACGATGATGCTAATGACTTTAAAAGTAGTTCGTTATAGGTTCTCCTATCGAGTACATTGTTAAGGACTCAATTATTTTTAATTGATTGCATAGGAGGGATAACATTTCAAAACTTAAGAATGTATCGATGATTTTTTGGATTAAAATACTTGTCTTAAATACATTATCATCTTATTTGACGTTATTAAATAGGTTCCTCATGTACTTCTGTAGTGATTTTTTGAAGAATACATATGAATTTGAAATGACACCCTTCTGTTGAATTGCATTTTAAAAATATTTCTCGACGTAATAAATATTTTTAAATCTACTCCGACAAAGTGAGATATGTTTGAATAAACGTTCATCCTCATATTATATTGATTTGATAAATTAGGGGCGATGATCCTATTATATTTCGCAAGTTGAATACGACCAAAACCAATTTTCATATTATTGCGACAGGCGCTCCGTATTCCATTCAACTGTCAGCAAATCTGTGTTGAGTCCTTCAAATCAAAATCGAGTATTAATCAGATAAAAAAATTCAATAGAAGCAATCATATTATGAAACCTCAGCAAGTCATAATTTACCATTATGTCAGTAGCCGTTTTATCTTCATATTATTAATATTCTATTCAATTCTATATTGGTGTCAGTAAAATTAACCACGCTCCGGCTATAATTGCAGCTAAGCCAAGCAACTCAGTGCACTAATTTCTAACAAACTACAATAAATACCACAATATGAACCCACATAATATTATTAGTTGCAGATAACTTCCGTTCTATCGATTTTCGCAGTTTAATATCAGAATCCAACAAACTTCATAAACTAGCCAGATTACATTTTAGGAAATTGCGGACGTTGATAAAATTAGCACGACGAAACACACATGTCGTTAGATAAATGTATGCAATTAAATGGAGCGAAGTTTTGTATCCAGGATAATTTAATAACGTGCAGATACGTACTATTAAGTCCACTTGCGATAAGGATTGCTGGAAAAATATACATTTGCACAATGAAATATGCTGTTCACGTATGATCGCATACTAGTTGAGAGTATGAAAAAAAACAAAATTGCTAAGATTATTACCAAACGCTATGCCGGCTCGCTTGTCTTAGAAAATAATCAATCTTGAAATTTAAGCTAGCTAATGAGATACGAGTAACTAAACATTCAAATTAATATACAATATTATACAATATTATCAAGGCTCAATGATATTATGAATTATCTATACGAGGGCTCATGATTTTTGGTTAATTCATACGGGTATAATATCCACTGCTTTAGATGCCCAGTCTCAGCCGAAAAAATACCACAAATTACCCTTACCTACCGTTTCAATTACTTACCCCCAAGCACGTTTCACCTCGGAGTATTTTAACAAAGTTTATCACCGTGATATATCCAATCAATACCATCCCTTACTAAAACAACAAGTACCTTCTTCCACAGCTTGCCAGTCTATCGATCTTATTGGCATGTGGCACGAAATCAGAACCTTCTTTCGCTGGAAAGGAATCGAACCGTAAATCTAATTTCACGATGAGAAAATCGATTTTAGAAAATTTCTATTAGCATCGTTGATTACCGAGCGGGACTTCTTTAATGCTTTCGCTTCGAGCTGATTCTGTGAAAATGAAAACGGCTTTCATTTACATTCACGTTGGTAGAGCAGTTTCGCTGCACAATAAGCACCCCAAGGTGAAAAGAAGTGAAGCTGTGAAAAGGAAATTTCAGCGGGAAATGAAAACAATCATTTTAAATTATGTCGCGCTATTGCTGACGGAGCTTATTCGTTGTTTCACTCTTCAATGGCTCAAGTAACATATTTCACATACGAAACATTTCTGTGCAAAATTTCCACGAGATTTTGTCCCTTTCCGGCTTACTTTGCTGTGAAAAACATGTAGACTAGGGAGAGAACTCCCACTAGAGAGGCTTTGTAGCCGTCCTCGGGTCTAAAACAACTTCTTTTCTTTCATCAATACATATCAGCCGATATTTTGTCTTAGTTTAAATCATTTTTCTGAATGCTCGGCTATATTAACATATTCATATCAAAAATAAACTTAGAAATTTTGGTGAAAATCCGAAGAAGACTGTAGTGTCCATGTTGATTTGAAATACACCTATGTATATCAACTATAAACACCTGCTGTTGTTATTCTACTTTTGGTTATTAAAAACGGCAATACCTCACACGTTTATGATTCAATTTCTATGAAATTTTGTCACGGTCATTAACAACTGCCAGAGAACCCTGCCTGAAACTCGACAGCGAAGCAAAACTAGTAGGGCTTCAAATCAATGAAAATAAAACAAATCTTCTTGATTACCTCAAAGAATTTTGATTTTTGAGCTGTTTGTCTGTGTGGGTTTTATTCATAAAAACGTAGCTCTATGATTTTAAGGCTCCAACTTTTCCACTCGCGAGAGGGAGGGACATAATTTCATCATAATTTTCACCTCTTTCTGGGCTGCCAGACTGAGAAATTGCCTCTTTAATTCAGATTATGAAAGTTCCAATCAGGACCTTTGATTTGATATCCAACTCGATAACCTTCAACAAAAAATTTGGTTTGAAATTTGGAAAAGGCCAAAATTTTTGACAAACCACCATTTGTGACCTCTCCAGAAATTTTGAGTATCGTTGCTTCTACAATTTGTTGCTGTGATGCACGAACATGCGGACAGACAGACAAACAAGATGCGAAACAAGTAGGTCTTTGAATAAATTCTTTTTACAAAGCTCTCTAAAATAAAGGAAGAAGCGTACACAATCAAGCTTTATTCTGAAAGTGATTTGAATAGTTGTAAATAGTCAGAGAATTTTCATTACCGCAATGATGACTAAGAATTTACAATTTACAAGGTACTTTAACAATATGGTGCTGTTTTTAGCACACCAGGCAGAGTGTAGAAAATTTTCGAAGGATTTCAACCGTAAGGCTTAACACTCACTCAGTAATTTAAAAGCCTTTAGTTGTGGTATGCAAATGTATATGTATCAAGCACTTAGGTATCATTCAGATAAGTTTCATGCATTTAATTTACACTTCGTTCTTTCAACATTATGTATCAAACTGTTTAACCTAATATTTACAATTCAAATTAAAACAATGCGTTTGATACATAAAAAATTTTAAGACTGCCAACATTTTGAAATTGAATGTAAAGCACTATTTAATCAGGAATCAAAGTGCTTTTTTGTTCCACTGCTTGATTTTCTTAACTATAGAACAGAATTAGACTTGTTCAAAACTATATACAAAATTAGATACACATTTCACAGATTAATAGCTAACAGAACCATGTAATAAATGCGAAAAAATAAAAAATTCAAAGGTTAAAACTTATACGGATAGTATTGGTATGAAACATAATCTATGCAGAACAAAAGTACAATTTCATAGACAAAAAACTTTGAGGAAAAAAAAACAAAAACCACTACGCTCTTAAATGGATGAAAGAAAAATTTGTCGAATTGGTGACAAATCAGTTTTTGCCCGTTTTGGTAATAGCTGATGGTTTCCGACTACTTTTTCAAAATGAAATGCTTTCAGTCGGTTTTCTTTTTTCCAAAAAAATTTTCATCTCATAAGTTTAGATGGCAAAATTTTAAATTCAGATTCAAATGGGATTGAATTACGTTATTAATTTTATAAAAACGTTATGCAAATTTCAAAAGATTAAAATACTCGTAAGCTTATCGGCCGATATGGCACTCTAAACTTAAACAATGTTTGGTCAAAAAATTAAATATTACAAATCCTTACAGAACCATATTATGATAATCCTAACCTACATGATAAACTTACCAAACTACAATTAAAATTGACGCAGCAATAATGAGATGCAATAAAAATTACAAATTAACAATAACAAAAACGAATAATTTAGTAATTGACATTCAGCCACCAATATGTAAACTGCTTCGCCTCAGGTCAACCAGCCTCAACAAACCTCACAAAGAAGTATCTCTAATGAAACCGTTCGTCACGCGAGCTCAAATTTGGAGGATATCCTACCATCTTATCAGTGGCTCACCTATACGAGGTCTGTTCAAAAAGTACCCGGAACTTTTAAATTTCGCGGGTTTGAAGAGTCCGATTGTCAAAATTTTTTTTTACTGTGTTGGTATACATACCCCTAAAGTATTGTCGCGTGTTTTGGTTCGCGGCCCATAATTTTAATGTTCCGGGAAAGTGAAAACGCAATGTCTTTTAATTTAAGTTAAAAGAGTTTATTTAATTACAAAAATGCACAATAATCAATTTAACACTTTCACTATTAAAGTTCACTATTAAAAATCGAACACTTGTCCATAAATTTCTTATCGCAATTGTCTTCTAAATCACTTCACTATTACGAAAATCACTTTTCTATTACTCGGACAATATCGCTTCCCACACACTATCGCAGTTCTTATTACAGTCAAATGAATCCCTCCATTCATTCAGCTCGCCTTTATATAGGGTCTGCAGTCATTCAACCCAGTTCTCGTACATTGGCGAATTAGCGGGAACATTCGAGCGAGCGTGAATGAATGGAGCAGTGACTCACTTTTAGATGTTGATGCTTGGTGGGTTCTCGTGGTTTCTAGTAAATTCATTTCGTTGATGATCTTAATCGTAGTGAAAAGAATTGCGACAGTAACTCGCAAAATTATTTGTACATGTAACACTGCCCCCACCTCAGTTCTTTTCGCCCCGAAAAGATGTGTCGCCATTTGTAGTCAATTTTCCCTGGGTGTAATATGGGGCAAGATTTTCATTTAGGCTCTCGGCCTACGGTGCTTCTGTATGCGATGTACAACGTCGTTGATTCGCTTTGTAACCCGGTATGCTCCCTTCCAATTATGCTGCAACTTTGGAGACCTACTCTTCAGCCGTTGCGGGTTATATAGCCACACCAAGTCATCTTGCTGGAAGCCAGTAGAATTCGCCTTTAGATCATACCTGGTCTTCATGCGGTCAGTAGCCGGTTCGAGGTGTTTTCGCACTGTCCGGTGTATCTGGTTCAACCGTTGCCATAGCTCACTTGCGTACTCCGAGATCGTTTGGGGTTTCTCAGGGTGTGTTCCGAACTTTATATCAGCCGGCAGACGAATAGTCTTTCCAAAAATGACTTTGGCTGGGGCTTGACCCGTCGATGCATGTTCGGCAGCTCTGTACGCCATCAAAAATAGTGGGATAAGTCGGTCCCAGTCCCTTTGGTTCTCGTCGGCCATCTTGGCCAGATGTTTATTGAGCGTACCGTTGAAACGTTCGACCATTCCATCGGATTGGGGATGCAGCGGTGTTGTCCTCGTTTTCCGTATTCCCAGCAGCTCGCACATTTCGGTAAAAACTAGTGACTCGTAGTTTCGGCCTTGATCTGAATGTAGTTCACAAGGTACGCCATACCTACTGACCCAATTTAACACTAGCTGTTCGGCTACAGTAGTTGCTTCCTGGTTGGGAATCGGATAGACCTCGGGCCACTTGCTGAAATAATCGGCTACAACCAGCGTGTATCGATTTCCCCAATTGGATTCAAGAAAGGGTCCAGCGATGTCAACAGCAATCCTTTCAAACGGTACACCCACGTTGTAAGTTTGCATTTGTCCCATCAGTCGTCGCTTTGGGCCTTTGACGGAAGCGCAAATTGTGCATCTGCGGCATCAGTCCTCTGCATCTTCTCGAGCATGGAGCCAGTAAAACCTTTCCCGCAACTTCGCTAAGGTCTTGTTAACGCCAAGGTGGCCTCCTGAGGATCCTTCGTGCATCTCCTTAACTACCTCGTGGATTCAGCTTTTGGGAAGTATAGTTTGCATCCTATAGGAGCTGCCATCCGCCTTTTCCCGTTTCCGCTTGAGTATGCCACCCTCCACCTGCAGAGAGTTCCATTGTTCACAATAGCTTTTCAGGGTTGTGCCATGCATTGAAACGTCTTTCCACTCCGGTCACCCTTCCATACGAGCACTGGTCCGATGTTCTCATCGGCTAACTGGGCATTTCGAATCTCCTCCGCTGACCAACCTTCATCGAATCCGGCCGTTATCACGCGCAGATCGACGGTCGGCTCCTTTTCCTCAATCCGCCGGCAATGCTTGCAGTTAGCTGGACATGGATGATGAGATAGGGCGTCAGCATTTCCATGAACTCTGCTCTTGTGAAGTAGTAGGGGCCTCACATGGTCTGGTCGGATAGTCGATCGGGTTGCACCAGTGTCGTTTGTTATGGTGCAATGTTCTTCATCAACTTGACCAGGAAGGCATCTGTCTGCTTCTCCACGATGTTGCCTTGACACGGTGATGGGGGTGCTGGGGACGTCGATCCTCCTAGCTAACGTTTGCCCCACGAAGTTGGCCCTTGCAGTTTGATGGGCCTCCATTCTAGGCTCCTGACACGGTCTGGATCTCCACCATCCCGGACAATAGCTCCGCTTTCTTGGCTTCTTGCAGTCTCTTTGTGGGTGCCCCTTCTCACTGCAATTCCAGCATCTAGGCGCTCCATTTGCCTGCGGCTCTCACTCATTTTCCACGCGCCTGCCACTACCTCACGGGCCCGGGCAGCGGTATGAGTCACATTTTCTGTCGCCTCGAAGTTAAGACTATAAATCAATGCGACCTTAACCGTTTGCTTTTGAGCTAAACGCACGGCTTGTTGCAATTCCTTGTCCTTTAAGGTGCTGATGAATGCTTCTGTTGCTACGTCATCTCGATGTTCTGGGTCGTACGCTGGGTAAGCCAAAAGTGCCAGTCGCTCAATGTCTTGTGCTAGCTGCTGCAAGCTTTCGCCAGACTTCTGCATCCGATGCCGTAGCTGTGCCCGTTAAATCTGCTTCAGATGATCGTCTCCATAACGCATGTCCAGCGCATTCATTATTGCAGCCGGGTTTGGGTGCAGCTCAACGGGGATAGTCTGCAAAAGCTCGACAGCTGGGCCTCTTAGAGCAACAATCAATGCAGTTACTCGTTCCTGCTCATTCCAGTGATTTATCCTAGCGGCGGCTTCAAACTGGATTTTGTAAATACTCCAGACCGTTTGCCCATCGAATATTGGTGCAGGCACATTTCTGGATGTGCACTGCGCTGCGGTTATAGGCGGGGCTGGTGAGGCAGTTACTACTGCATTCGCTGCTCCCAAGTCCATTTTTACTTTTTCCATCTCATGGTTGATTCTCTCTTCGACCTGGCTGATCTCAAGATTGATTCTCTCCTCCACCTGGTATACCTTTTCCTCGACGCATTTAATTTGGCTGTCGAGACTAATGAGCTCTACTTTTATTATGGTTGACTGTTTTTCCAGCTTCTGCATGATGTCTGCCTTGATTTCGAACACTTGTTGGTCTAGCTTCGCTGATTGTTCATTTAGCTTCACAGCTAAACTGGATATCTGTTCATTTAGCTGCGCTGATTGTTCATTTAGCTTCACAGCTAAACTGGATGTCTGTTCATTTAGCTGCGCTGATTGTTCATCTAGCTTCGTAGTTAAATTGGACGACCGTTCATTGAGCTTCACTGATTTTACATCTAGCTTCGCAGTTAAACTGGATGACATCGGCATTAACATTTGTATCAGCGCATTTTCTGGCTCCTTTGATTTTGGTGTTTCTACTTCTCCACCTTCTGCGCCTTTTTCCGCATCTGAGAGCTCACCCGAATCCAAATTCCCGCCTTCCGACTCGATCGCGTCACGCAAGCGTGCAATCAGTATGGCCTTTGTACCTTGCGTGGCCAGATTACGCTGCTCCAACTCCTCTTTGAGCTCCGATATGCTCAATTGATTAAATCTTAGATGCAAGTTTCGTCGCATTTTTATTGTTTTGGCTTTTATTTATTTTGCCACCAGTTTCCACGTTAGATTTCACTATTGTGCATTTTTCTTTTTTTTTTGTTTAAATGTTTTTCACTTTCAAAATTTTCTATCCCACTCCTGACACCAATGTCGCGTGTTTTGGTTCGCGGCCAACAATTTTAATGTTCCGGGAAAGTGAAAACACAATGTCTTTTAATTTAAGTTAAAAGAGTTTATTTAATTACAAAAATGCACAATAATCAATTTAACACTTTCACTATTAAAGTTCACTTTTAAAAATCTAACACTTGTCCATAAATTTCTTATCGCAATTGTCTTCTAAATCACTTCACTATTATGAAAATCACTTTTCTATTACTCGAACAATATCGCTTCCCACACACTATCGCAGTTCTTATCGCGGTCGAATGAATCCCCACATTCATTGAGCTCGCCTTTATATAGGGTCTGTAGTCATTCAACCCAGTTCTCATACATTGACGAATTAGCGGCAACATTCGAGCGAGCGTGAATGAATGGAGCAGTGACTCACTTTCAGATGTTGATGCTTGGTGGGTTCTCGTGGTTTCGAGTAAATTCATTTCGTTGATGTTCTTAATCGTAGTGAAAAGAATTGCGACAGTAACTCGCAGAATTATTTTGTACATGTAACAGTATGATACAATTTTTCAGCCATATTCACTATTTACTTTGTCTGTGGTAGTCGCTAAGGTTCAACGTGTTTTTATGAGCTCGGCGATTTTTGCTGAAACTGCTGAATTTTGATCAAAAAAACAATCGCATGAACATCGCTCAGGAGCTGTTAAATAACGTCAACGACGATTCAAGTTTGCTTGAAAGGGTCATAACTGGTGATGAAACATGAGTGTACGGTTTGATGTTGAAACCAAAGCACAATCGTCCACCTGGAAGCATTCAACGTCACCAAGAGCGAAAAAAGCACGTCAAGTTCGATCAAATGTCAAGGTTTTGCTTACTGTTTTCTTCGATTATAATGGCATAGTGCATCAAGAGTTCTTACCACAAAGTCGTACGGTTAATAATGAGTATTACCTTGAAGTTATGCGACGATTGCGTGAAGCAATCCGAAAAAAAACGCCCCGATTTATGGAGAAAGAATTCATGGCTTTTGCACCACGATAACGCACCTGCTCACTCGTCGTTGCTTGTTCGTAATTTTTTGGCGAAAAACAATACGTAGTCATGTATCAACCTCCATATTTACCAGATATGGCTCTGTGTGACTTTTTTCCTGTTCCCAAAGTTGAAGAGACCCATGAAAGATCCGCGTTTTTCCTCGATTGAAAAAATAAAGGCCGAATCGCTGAGAGTGCTCCAGGACATACCAAAAAGTGAGTATCAAAAGTGCTTCGAAGATTGGAAAAAACACTGGCATAAGTGTATTATTTTTGGGGGGACTACTTTGAAGGGGACCACATTGATGTAGACGAATAAATAAATATTTTTTTGAAAAAACGAAAATTTCGAGTACTTTTTGAACAGACCTCGTATATTGTATATGATATATAATTGGGGCACCATCAGAATAAAAAATATGCTGATTCATGTTCGAATACACGAATGCTTCTGGCGTAATTTAGCCAGTGATGGGGCAAATCTCAATGAACTTGTCAGTAGAGTGGAACGGCTGCAATATCCAAGGATTTCTGCACACAGTTACAGACTTTTTGACATGATTTTGAACAAGCTTCGAAATGAATGTATCGACTCGCATCCCTTTGTCAATTTGATAAATTGTTCGATTCTACATATAGTGTTTCTAAGCCATCTTGGGCTTTCTGTGTACATCAGAAAATGCGTGAAGACATATCTTTTCAAAAACTCGTAACGTTTTCATTGTTTTAGCACTCGGATCATACCAAATTGGATATTCATAACCAGAGGCTTGTAACAAATAAATTTGTCCTTCTAGTCAGTGTTTTTATTACGCGCATTATCAAGAATGATTTTGACATACGCATTATATTTAGTACAGCTTCTGACTTTGATAAACGCAGGATTTATGTGAAACCCGTACCGAACTAGCCTCACCAGCCAAAATGTCAAAACTTTCCCAATTACGTTTTGGTTCTTGATTAGCCAACCATAGCGTTGCTGAAAGCAAAATTGTTTCACATTTTTGCTCATTTACTATTATTTGCCAATTGTACGTGGAGGCCTGCACATCTTTGTACAATTTCTGAAGGCTCTTTTGAACGACTGATAAGTTTCGGTCTGCCGTATAAATTATCGTGTCATCAGCAAACGCCACTACTGATCACATTGACGACACGTTAAAATCAAAGTCATTCAATACGTTGTGAATAAATATAGAGAATGTTAGAGGCACAGCAACTGTCTTTTGCTGTAAGCCAATCAAAACCTTAAAATCTTGCATCCTCATCAGATTTCTATCAGTTACCAGAAACTGTTTTCCAAACAACGCATTATGTTACACCCAACAGCAACAAGGTGTCTGGAGAAGTTGTCCTGAAGGAGCTTATATATTAGTCCACCCAACTACACCGTATCAAAAACCTTCTCCATATGAATTCATTTTCAAAAGATGTTCGAGGTTACTTTCATTATCACACAAGCATAACATATGGTCAAATGCCGGGCACAGAAACTAAATTGCCGACTTGGTATCAACTCATATTTCTCAATGTGGGCACTTAACGCTTGTTTCCGAATCACTTAAACCACTTTTTTTTATATGAGACAGCAAGCTAATAGAGCGATAGATTTTAAGGCAGGAATATTCCTTTCCTTTCTTCATGGTCAGAAAACTCTTAGCTTTTCCCACTAACTTGGGAAATATGAATTGTTCAACGTGTCGTTTAATAATTTCTAACAAGAACTTCAGGCAAATGTCGTAGTACTATATTGAAATATCGTCAGTACCCCGTAGTTGCTTGTTATTTATTCGGCCAAATGTGAAACACAAGTCTTCGTAACTGACAAAATATGAAGATTTCTACTTAGTATGAGATCGTATGTCAATTTTTCTTTGAAATGAAGAAACGATTCACCATTCAAGCTTGTTTTTAAATTGGAGACTTTTGATTCAACGACTTCTGAAAGTATTCGGCTCACTTTCTTTGAGTTTGGTAGATAGGCTAGTTAAAAATGAGTTCTGGTCTGACCAAGATTCTGTAAACTGTCACTTACAATTCAATTACCATCTATAACTAGAGTGGCATTATGACAATTGCAGCCCCATCTGTAAGATGTATCTAGCTCCTAGTGACTTGAAGATTCGACACATTACTTACGAAATATACTATTCACTTTTGTGAACACGCCATCTAGATCCTATTGGCTAAAAATAATAATAATAACTTCACTCCTGAAGTATGAACATGGAAATTCTTCAGGGGTAATTTCAACAAAGCCAACGAGGGAAAGTTCTTCTTTTTCATCTTCTTCGTAGGTCCACAGCCCCTCTCGGGCATTCGCTTCCTGCAACTAGCGCTCCAATTGTCTCGGCTCATTGACCACATAATCAAATTTCGAAATCTGAGCAGCGATGAACTGTCTTCGCCGACCAAGTCAGACTAGCGTTTCATCAGTATCCCCACTGGTCTCTGGCCTTCAGTTCCCCAAGTAAATATCTCCGCATCCGTTGTTTGTTCATACGATTCATGTGTTCAGCTGAAAATTTCATACAGCTCATGACTATCGGGTTCGCTGTTGGTCTCCGTCTACCTTCGCTCCGATTATTTGCCTCAGGACTAGTCTTTCAAAGGCTTTCCATATATTTACGGATGCTTAAGTACGGGTCCATGTTTCATACCCATAGCATAACACAGGCCTTATCACAAATTTGTATACTTAAAGCTTTGTTTTCCCGTGTTGGCAGCTGGTCTTTAAGATCGTCAAAAGTGAATAAAATATTTTATTTGCGAGCTGTATTGTTCGGTGTATTTCGTCTCTTTCATTACCCGTTCTCGTTATTTTGGTGCCTAAATGCACAAATTTGCCCAAACTTTCGGTATTGTATTCGCTAAATGTGATATGTTGTCTATTTGAGGAATTTTCCTCGACTACTCGTATGTCATGAGCTTTGTTTTATTTTCATTAATTTGTAGCCCTACTAGTCGAGTTTCAGGATGAGTTCTTTGGCACTTTTTAGTTACCGTGACAAGATGTCGATGTCGTCTATATAGACTACAACTTGGCTGAACTTGTCTAGGAATGTACCTCGTGGATCAACAGCGAGCTTCTTTATGACGTACTCCAAACCCAAATTGAATAGCAATGGAGCAAGCCCATCTACATGCTTTAGTCCGACATTTGTGTCAACGGCATCGATGATTTGGTTATTGATGCGGACTTAGGAGGTTATTGACGTCATTGTCATTTGAGTAAGACGGACTAATTTGCCTGGGGTGCCAAAGCAAAGCATTATTTGGTACAGTACCTTACGATGAACACTGTTGTATGCTTGCTTAAAGACAACGAAAATTTGGTGTACGTCTATGTTGAACTTCCAGCATTTCTCAAGAATCTGCTTGACTGTGAACGATTGGTCCATTGTCGGTCTACCTGCTCTAAGACCACCTTCATACTCTACAATAATACTATTGGGGTATGATCCGATTTTATTTTCTAAGATCTTTGGGAATATTTTGTATACCGTGCAAAGTCGTGATGTGCTTCTGTAATTTTCACACTGTAACTTGTCACCTTTTTTGTGAACAGGGAATAAAATTGATTGACTCCACTCTTTTGACATATGTTCTTATTGCAAAATGTGCTGGATGACCTTTTGAATAGCCTTATGAACACTGCCCCCACCATATTAGATGAGTTTCATTGGAATCTCATCGATGCCCGGCCTTTTATTATTCTTTTGGGCTTTGATGATGGAAAAAACTTCATCCAGAGTTGGTGGAGCCAATCTCTCCACAAACATCTATAGACTCCGATATTCTGGAGCTGTGTGGAGGATGACGGAGCTTCTTGAAATATGACGCCCATCTTTCCTTAATCTTGCTTTTATCAGCGATGATATCGCCAATGTCATCACGACAGAGCGTGGTGTTGGGCTGATAACCACGTTTCAGACTTTTCACTATTTTGTATGCTTGTCTTGTGTTGTTGCTCTTCAAACTTACATCTATACTTCTCAATTGGTCGTCATAGTATTTTCTTTTCTTAAATCTAATTATTTTATCCGCTACTCTTTTGAGATTTTCATAGAAAGAGGGATAATTACATTCGAGAAATCACCGATAAATCTTATTGATTCATGTGAGAAAAAGCCTTTTCAATATTCTCAAGCTTTGATGGTTGGTATTACATATCCTTCCATAATGTTTTAATGTCTAATTTTGGGATCTACTTTCTCAATTATTTCCAATGACAGCTTCTCTAACTTTCACAAATAGGGAAATATTTCATTGTTAGATAGATTTCTATCACTAGGAACTATTGGGCAAGTATTGCCACCATCAAAAAGTAGACATTGACTGATTGAACTCCTTTCAAAACTTCCCCCTATCAGTTTTTTCTGAATTTAAGGAAATGACTTACATTTTCTACTATAATAATGACAAAATTGTCACTACCATAAGGAAGCACCTGCGATTTCTGTTGAAGATTTTTAAATAAATAAAGGTCTTAATATGAATATGTTGCAGGGTAAGTTGAAAACTCCGACCCAAATAGATTGTACCTGTATTTAAATGAATTCTCTGTTATCAACGATTTTAGGCATACACCTCTTGAATAATTGTTGGCGTTCAGCCATGATGTATATTATGCCGAGCATTAAGATAACCCGCACGAATATAAAAGTGCAGTCTGTTCAAATCGAGTACTTCAAATAAGCAATTGAGTTCCATGAATTTGTCCAACGTTTGTTGCCATAGCATAGGCCAAAACAACAAAGAGGTTATTCCCAGCTGGTAGTAAAATTTTGATGACGAACAATTCAAGAAATTTAAAGTTTTTGCGTTCGAATTTTATCGATATGTTGGAAATGATAGGGTCTTTGAACTAAAATGCTGGTATTATCTACGAAAAACAATGTTCGGAATTTGCTCAGTAATAAATTAAAAGAGATATTCTCGTCAATGTAGAGTATCAATAGAAATGACATTGGTTAAGATGAGGTGAAAGCCATCCATGGGAATGTGACCGAATGGCAAGTTATTTTGAGACATTTGACAGATATAGACAAAATTTATTTTCGAATCTTGTTTGTTGATTCTTTTTAATAAAGAATTAAATTGAGGATAGATTTTAAGAAGCAGCTAATTATTGCTACTTATATGATTTACATTATTTACTGTATTGTTTACTGTTCCTCAAATGGCGAGTGCAAAATATACTCGGGGCTTGACGAAGTTAAAATGCATCACACTGCGGTGTGCTTACATTTATTTTGGAATAAATTTAACTTTTGCGTCTTGATATCGAGAGCATATATATATGTTCTTCCAGCACCATATGAGGTATGGTGCTGGAAGAACATATATACCGCGATTGATGCAGTACAATTTTTATGAGTCTCTGTGTGAGCCAATTGACATTCATATATTTCCTTGCATTTTACGCATCTATAGTGGATGGTATAGTTGACAATCGAGTGACTATTTCGTGAGCACAGATAACACTGGTTGACTTCTCTTTTCTGAAAGCGTTTTTACCTCACCACTTCAAAATTCAAGAACACTATTTATTTAAGGATACTTGGACTGTTTTTAGTAGAAATTTGTGCCAAATAAAACCGTGAGTTTTTTTTTAATGTTGATCTCCGTGTTGCAAAGTTTTTGACAAAAATGAATTTAATGTCTGGTGCAGCTTCTTTGAGCACTTTAAGGTGATAGACCTAGTCGGCTCCGTAATCCAGACTCTTCAACAAGAAGGTCTGATTTTTCCCTCAGTGATTTGATTTTAAAGTTTATTTTTAGCTGGCAATAGCCAAACTATATCTCTTCCGCTTTGTGCGAATAAATTTACTGGCGGAATTTTTTCTGCCTTGTTGATGACTTTTTCTGAGGAACCAGCACAGCCGTGAGTTGCATTTCCCTCCTTGTTTTTATGTTTTGAAGATGAAATAAAATTCACATTAGTATCTTTATTGAAATTACCTTAGATATCTCCAATATTCATTTTTTGTCAGTACTTCCAGTGCTTCAAAATAGTTTTAAGTGTCATTAGTGCCTCCAGCAATTAAAATTTCTTCCGAAATCATTTATTCATGTTTTTCTTCACTTTCATACCGTGTTGGACTTATTAATGACGTTGCAGCTTTTGAATCTTCATCCCTTTCCTGACTAGTCCTTTGAATGAGTGTATCCGTAGCTTCAGTATATGATTTGTTTTGTGTAGTTGTATCATTTCTTCATTATTTGCAATTTTTAGGGTTTTGTACTAAAATACAAAACCCTATTGCAATCACGACCTGTGTCCGTCTGTCCGTCCGTCCGTCCGTCCGTCCGTCTGTATGTCACAGCACTTTTTCTCCGTAACTATAGAGGCTACAGCCATGAAACTTTGTGGAAAGGTCAGAAGTGGTGACCTCTTGAAAGTTCAAGGGTGAAAAAATTTTTCAAAGGGGTTTAAGGGGGGTCTCCCCATATAGGGAGTTGACCCCTCAAAAAAAATTTTTTACCATTGGTAGTCGAGTAGGGTATCATTGGAAAGGTCTCAATGAGATCTTTTCAAAACAGGTTTTAGAATTGCCTTATGAGTACCGAGGGGGGCAGGGGAAGGGGAAATGTACGAACTTTTCGCGTACCCCCCCTCGCGATTGGACACCTTCCAGCCGAAAAATCTGAAAAAAATCATGAATGTAGGCCTTAATGAGTACAACAACAACAAATACATGAGAAGTCGAAATTCGCTCAACTTTGTTAGTAATAGTATGATTTATCGATTTTATGTTTTCTTGAATAAAATCTAAATGGTACCCTTAAATTCAATAAAAAACATGACTATTTATAAGATTGATTTTTTCTGAAAGTTTCATAAAGATCGAATAGTACTTAACGAAGTTATAGCGATTTGAATTTTCCTGTATTACTATGGAACAATGTGCCCTGTATTACTATGGAAACATATGACTATGGAGCCATATGCGCTTTTTACTGACTTAGACACTACAGCTTTGCTAGGATTTGCATGAAAATTTCAGGAATGATAGATATCATGAAGATGACTACATACAATTGAAACAAGTCGAAGAGGCAGGAGAGAGCTCCCAGCAAAAGGGCTTTGTAGCCATTCTAGGATTCGAAAAAAAAGGCCATGAATCGATGCTTACAGTACAGAGGAGTGGCCCCTGAAAAAAAATTCATGAAAGGTAGCCGATATGAGTATCAAATGAAAGTTCTCTATGAGAGCTTTTCAAAAAAGTTCTTAAACTGACAGTTTTTGCTTCAGTAGGGTCACAGAGGGGGGGGGGGGGGAAATACATGAAAAATGTGTTTTCTCCCTCGCGAATGGACACCCGTGATCTAAAAAAATCTGAAAAAAATTATCAAGCGAGATATTTATGGGTATAACTTTAACAAAATCCTCAGAATTCAAAATTCTTTCAACTTAGTTAATAATAGTATGATCCTCGAACCTGACGTGTTTCTTAATTTTATTCGTTGCTCGTTACGGCATTTTGTAAGTTGAGTACAAAACCCTTCTGACATGAGCATAGGTCTGTCTACCCAACTTGTTTGTAATTTACATCCGCCATGTGCGTAGTTTTCTTGATCGTGTTTTGTTTTGTTGATCATTGTCGCCTGCTTCATTTCTGACGTTTCCCCAGGTTCCGCCAATGGTGAGAAGCCGTCGGGTTCATCGATACCAGTAATAACGAAGATGTCTTGAGATGGATTATTATATTCAATCCAAATTGCTTAAATCAATTGCTTTGACGATTTGATGATTTCCACTAACGATTAATTTCCGACCAAGGTTTTAA
Source organism: Odontomyia ornata (assembly GCA_963969285.1). Lineage (NCBI taxonomy): Eukaryota > Metazoa > Arthropoda > Insecta > Diptera > Stratiomyidae > Odontomyia > Odontomyia ornata. The sequence continues at coordinate 384,625,821 of OZ017738.1, forward strand.
AAATTATTTACTTTTTGAAAACAAGTGACAGAAGCGATTAAAAACGGGGCTATATGCAACGAGTACTAGAAATGGAATTCTTAACGGCAACATTAACTACCAAAAGATTGTCGGCGTGGATTCATGTTAAATAAATAATGACGTTTTTCTGTAAATTATGAACATGATTTCTCAAATACTTCCTTGGAAAGTGGAGAAAAAGGAATTGGTGTGATTTAGCATTTTAGCTTTCTGATGTCTGCGGGGACTTCAGTACTCACCAACCTTCTTTAGCCAGTTTTTTATTACAAAATTTTAAAATTTTGCATTGTTAATTGGTGAATAATTTGATAATAGAGATTATCCCTGTTAGTAAAATTTTAAGGAATGCCATAGTACTATTAATATGGATGTTAATTGTATCAAAGATTTTAAGTATCTAGTCATATACGTACTTTTCAACAGTGTTAATTCCCAGGTACTTGTAAATTTCAATATTTGCATCATAGCATGGATGCCCTTGGGCCTTTTAAAAATTCTATTTCAGAAGGAGTGGATTGCTTTTTTGTTGTCTTTGCCGTCTGTTAGAAACCAGCACTACCGTACAGTAATGTCAATCATATAATTTATTTATAAATGAGTAACTGATTTTTAAAGTTAAAATGGATATAATAGGAGGGTATAAAGAAGGGAGAAGTCCTATGCAGTGTCATCGTTTAGTTTATTTTTGTATGTGTTGTTTTCATGAGAATTACAACGTTGTTAATTATAAGTGCCTATGGTGCTCGTCATTTTTTCCTAGTAATGAAAAGAACCTGGGTTTGTCAGGATTAATCTTAATTTCCTGTTTACGGAAGATAGGAGACTTACAAGTCTCTAGTTCAAAAACCAGTGATTCCCATGCTTTCAGATTCTTTCTCAAATGGATTATTGCACTAATAATGTCCGTAAGTATTTCTGAATTGTTTTTTAGTGCCCAAAAATCATTTTATTGGCAATGGTATCATGTCCAGGAGGCATCTATATAATGTTCTTGATCTCGACCAAGCCCGTTGGTTCAATCCTATATTCAAGCTGATTCCCATCTCTCAGGAGCCTGTTGACTGAAGAAGCAATCTCACCTTCAGGTTCAAAGTCCCCCTTTTCCGTTGGAGTTATCTCGGGATTGCATTTCCAAGGAATCTTGGAATCGATTATTGTGTTTATTTGATATCCGAAGGCCAATTTTCTTTTTTCTTGAAATGCCGTCGGGCCTTGCTTTGTTGTATGAACAGATATGTTTCGACTACTTTTAGTCATCATCAGTGTCTAAAGGATGTGTGGAGGGAAATGACTTTATATAGGTGTAGGATGGGTTAAGCAGATAAGTACTTAATTAAATAAGTACTAAATTAGGTCAGGTAGAGGGATATTAGGTTTTTATTGTTTTGATCGTTGCATGTCCACTTGTTCTGTTTCATTTCGTTTCTTTTTTTGTCAGAGAGTATGGTCTAGTACTGAAAAAAAGTCTTTCAACACTAGACCATCCCTAATTTACTACCTATCTGCTTAACCCATCCTACACCTAAATAAAGTTATTTCCTTCCACACATCCTTTAGACACTGAAGATGGCTCGAAGTAGTCGAAATATATCTGCTGCCTGTACTTTAATTGCTGGACTCGGAGAAAAATAGCACAAATTTATTCAACATTCTCATTTAAAACAGCCCACATTTTATTGTTCGATTATTGATATCACTTGTGGAACGAATTTTCAAAGATGTGCATGATAATATCCTTTCTGAAAAATTCATGCAAATCTCAGAATGCCCCTTTTGTCTGAATCAATTGGAGGCCTATATTGCTTAATAGCTATGTGTTGTTATTGTAAAATCAAAAATTTCAACCGCCATAATTTCATTAAAGATGTAAAATTTTCATATTTGATTATTCTTTGCTTTAGTATCCCAGCAAAATAAGTCCGTCCCACCAAAATGACACTGACGCTGACGACCTGCCAAGTTCGCGTGAACAACCAACACACCGATTTCTTTGACTCAAATATCGGACTAGGGCAGAGAGATGCGCTGACCTCGCTGCTGTAAAATTTGGCTCTGGAATACGTTATAAGAAAGCTACCTATCGATACACGAAGTGCATACTATACAAGTCGAGCCAAGTAGAAGCCTATCCATACAGATGATATCAACATTTTGTCACGGTCATTAATAACAAGCAAGAAAAATCGGCTACATTGACATTCTCAGGAATTTTAAGAGCATATTGTCACGAATAAAATGGGCGCTTTCATTAAGATTCAGTAGCCTGTACTTTCAATATTGAAGTTGAGAAAAAGTATTAAAAATTTACTCCAAATTCTCATTTAAAACGGCAGCCATTTGTTTAACGTATACTGATACATGCAATTTACAATTTCCGGGTTTGGTTTAATTTAAAAAAAAAAACAGTTTTTCCATTTCAAATACAACTTTATTCAGCAACGGTCACAAGTCAACTCGCTTAATACTATCGCTTACCTCTATTTATAATTAATCATCAATAAATTCTTCTATTTTCTTGGTCATCAATAAATTCTCTGCTTATAATTAATCGTCAATATTATTTCAAACAATTTAAGGCAACGTTCGTAGTTTGCAATAATTACTGTACAAGTTCTTTATGCAACAATTGCATTTAACAACATACCTATGGTCAATGTTCTTGGTTCAATCAGGTCATTAGTTCAGGTATGTTAAGTAAGCTCGTGGAAAAGAATTACTGAGTGTACAACAATGCGTGAACAATGTATTGCGACAAGTGCTAGCGGTCAACGTACGGAGAGGTGAGTATGAAGTTGAGTGTGATAACTTGCATACGCTCATTGAATGAATTCTTAAAGAAATCCAAGGTATATATCCTTCTTGAAGCTTTGATGAAAATTCCAACAGGCCTAGAGTGTCAGTGTCGATCGGAAGCTAATGTTGTTCCTTAGTAATTCATTGTTGCTGCCATAATACAAGAAAATTCAAACCACCACAACTTCATCAAATACAATTCGAACCTGTTTAATGTGTTTGGTCTTGTAATGTAAAATTGGTAAAACATAGTATTATTGTACGAAGTTTATCGAATTTCGACATATTTATCGTTATTGTTATCATTAAGAACTACCTCCATGATTTTTTCGGACGTAAGTGTTGGCACAATTTCCTCATATTCTTTCGCATCCCCTGCTAACCCACTATCGATATTGCAAACGTACCCTAACTGATAAAGAAAACAGTAACAAAATTGCGAAAATGTTCTTTTATTTTTCAATATATTATCCTTTCAGCTCGATACACTTCAATACCCGCTTTATAGTAGGAACCGTCAACCTCCTCAAAAAAGCTACTAACCGCAGAGTCTACCTCCTCATTGCTGGCACATCATTTGCCACCGACGCATTTTTTCAAATTCGGAAAATGAAAATAATTCGAGGGAGCCAAATCTGTTGAACTCATTGACTTTAGCCATGGCAATGGCGCATGTGTGGACTGGTGCGTTGATGTGATGAAACAACACTTTCTTTTTCGGCAGATAGGGCCGTTTTTTTCTCGATTTCATCATTCAAACGCTGCAAAAAGGCTGCATAATATGCACCGTTCATTGTTTTTCCTTTTTCGAGATAATCAATAAATATTATTCCACGCGAATCCCAGAAAATGGATGCCATGACCTTGCCAGCTGACTAAACTGTCTTTGCTTTCTTTGGAGCCGGTTTTTCCTTTTCAGTCCACTGCTTTGACTGCTCCTTGGTCTCAGGTGTAAAATGATGGACCCATGTTTCGTCCATGGTTATGAATCGATGCAAAAACTCGGATTTATTGCTGCGAAACATATTCAAACACTCGATGGAAACATCCTCTTGTTGCTGTTTGTGCTCCATTGTGAGCAAACGCGACCCATCTTGCGCACAGCTTTCTCATGTCCAAATTTTCGGTCAAAATGCGATGCACAGCACTTTTTGAAATGCCTGCTATGTCTGCTATCTCACGCACTTTTAGTCGAATGTCATCCAATACCATTTTGTGGATTTTCTTCAGATTGTCTGACGTAGTGACCTCACTTGATCGACCACTGCGGTGTTCAAATTGGCAGCTCGCACGTCCTCGCTTAAACGCAGCTACCCAAAATTTGACCATTGTAAACGAAGCAGCGGAGTTCCCCGGGGTAGAATCTAACTCAGCTTTGATTTCGGTTGGACTTAGACCTTTCAAATGAAAGTATTGTATCACAGAACGATGCCCGATTTTTTCCATATTGGCCCGATTTTTTTCCATATTTACAAATTCACTGTTTTGAATTTTTTATGTTGAGTTGTTGAAAGGTGGTATTGTCAATCGCAGTTATTGTTTTTTTTAAAACTACCTGTATTCATAAGTTAGGTCGGGTACTTTTGGGACTACTCTCGTATTAATAGCCGATGTGTCTCATTAAGGCGTCACATTTGATACTCTACCCGATTATTATTACGTCCTTCTCTGGGGAGTCCCCCTTAAGATTCTTTGAAATTCTTTTCGACTCTGAAACTTTCAGAAACTGCTGAGCTGTTCATATAATTTGATGCTCCTAGCTTTTCTAGTACCTGAGAAAACTTGCTGTGACACAATGACGGATGGATCAATAAATACAGTTCCTTAAATGCAATCAACCTAGATTTTAATATATTTTAGTTCTGTATAAGGTTCTTGTATTCTGTGAATTTGATGAAAATGGAATTCTATTTACGGAAGTTACAGCCATTTAAATTTCCTAGAATCAAAACAAGACACTAAAATTTTCAACGAATCTGTCAGATAAACTGAATGACATGAATGTTTTGCGAATCTATTCCAGTTAATAACAATGAATTGTTCTATAAAAAAATTGCGACATTAAAAATGAAACAATTATGGATTTTTTTAACAGAATATTATCTTAATTAAATTTTTCTTAATTTTATTCAATATTCTTGTCTGCAAATAGTAGGCCGTATAAAAAACCCTTCTGAATAGAGCGTGATTCTGTCTACACAGCTATTTTGCAGCCTTAAGTTTATGATGCATTTTTGTAAAAATAAGTTTTCGATGATCTATCTATTCAGCAATTTAATTTTTCATATTTCTGACTGGTCTTTAGATACAAGATTTTGATTTGAGAAATTATAATAGCTTTCAGGAAAAACTCGACGGAGGGACTAATAACCCACACTTATCAATTTGATTAATGAGGTATTTTTTTTTACCAGAAAACGAAAAAATGCATACCAGCCTAATTAAGTTCTTCTGCTGTTCAAGTCATTAATTATAATCAACCCTTTTTTCCAAAAATTATTTCTCGTTATACTGCCACGAATGTGATTTTCATTCATTGCGGCGCCAATTTGTCATAATTCCAGCTGTAGTGTCTAATTTATTATTTTAACACGGACAACCGTCTGATTAAAAATAACGACCTATTAAACATTTTTTTTCTGGATAATTCCAGTAGTTTTACAAGAATTTTTTGGTGCTAATTTTCAAACATCAAAAGCTATTTTGCACTTTATTTAATTATTTCTCCATGTTTCAGACATAGCGTCCAGGTTTTATTATATTTACATTATTTTTACGATTTCTTGCGAAACTGGAGACGAATATTCAAAATTATTTCTAAGAAGAATGCTCCCAGCCATTCCTGTTAGGTAAAATTGAGAACGTCTGCATATCTGCATATGTATGTACGTTCATACGTTCATTTTTCTCAACCTTTCAGCAGTAGATACACGGAGAATTTCGAAAATAGCTCACGGAATAGCTCAAAGTACCATCGCGTGTACTGCAAGAATGATTTTGAATTAAGTTTAATTTTAACACACGTTTTTCTATTTGTGGCCAGGAAATATTTAATTATAGAATCATATTCCTTGAATGATCTGATGTGGGTGGGCGAAGATTAAAAAGTATAAATAACGATTTCAATTGTTTGATGGAATGCAGGAGATGAAGTCAAGCATAAAGTACTCAAACAATATTCTATCATAATTTTTTTATAAATTGTTCTGCCCATGGGGATTGTGGTGTAATTAATTCTCTGTTAGTTAGGATATTGTAAAGCACTGGGAAAGTTGCAGAATTTAGTGCAAACATTGCAAATTTCAAATAACATACTGGATTTTTTGTGGAACATATTCTTGAGCTATATATGTATTTAATTTGCTATGTAAGTTTATGTAAACGCAAAATATTTGTTTATATTTCCGAAGATACATCAACTGGCACCTTGTCAGAAAAATACAAACAACGTGGAAATAGTATCATTTGTTTAGGAGCCTCAGTAATGTGTAATTTCACTTTCGTTTACGTTTTAAATGAAAATAGATAACGTTTTGTTTACTGTGAATGATTTCATTGACATGATTTTGCGGGATCTGGATGATTTGTTTCAGCACCCATTGACGATGGATCCGCGATTATATGGAATCATTTTATTTCGAGTGAAGGTATTGCAAAATGGAAATTGTAGAATAATAACCATTCGTATCGAATAAAAATAAAGTTAATGAATTGAAGATGACCTAATTAGTGCTAATCATGCAAGCATCAATCAGAAAAATTGCGTTGGTCAAGGCGAAAGAGGCACAACAGTGAGTGCCTGTGAATTTGTTTTGCTTACTTCTTATCTTTGAAATCCAGGCTTTCCTGGTAATGTTTAAAATTCAAAGAAGTGAATAAGAAAGATCAATCGTGGTAAGCCACCATAAAAATCCGTGATACCGTAAACTGGACTGAGTCAGAATTCTGCATACCTCGCTAACTAGTGGTATCTAATGGAAACACCAAACATAATGCAGGACGTTATTTTGCTCACCTGCCTTGGTTTCAATAAAATTCAGCTGTGAAGTGTATGCAATCTGGGTCTCATTTAAGGTCTAGTAACACCTAGTAGTTTAATCTAAGGAGTCCAATCAAACTAGGTTTGACTTTGTAATTTCTTCTTCGATCTGAACATGAAATTTATGAATCAAAATTTCCAACCTGAAATGATCTGGATTGCGCCTAAACTTAGAGCTTTACAGTAGAACTATACCTGAAATAATTTATACGAGAATCTCATTCCAGGATAAGACTTAAGCTTTTCATGTTTGACCATATATGACCAGTTTAGGCACAAATTTGGTACCAACGAGATCCAAAATAATCTTCCTCGTCCTAATTCTCACAGCAACAAGCCCCGAAATAATACTCATGGTTTTCCTTCTAATATTTGATTACATTTTTAGGGTTTTGTACTAAAATACAAAACCCTATTGCAATCACGACCTGTGTCCGTCTGTCCGTCCGTCCGTCCGTCCGTCCGTCCGTCCGTCCGTCTGTATGTCACAGCACTTTTTCTCCGAAACTATAAGGGCTACAGCCATGAAACTTTGTGGAAAGGTCAGAAATGGTGACCTCTTGAAAGTTCAAGGGTGGAAACATTTTTCAAAAGGGTTTAAGGGGGGTCTCCCCATATAGGGAGGTGACCCCTCAAAAAAAAATTTTCACCATTGGTAGTCGAGTAGGGTGTCATTGGGAAGGTCTTAATGAGATCTTTTCAAAGCAAGTCTTAAAATTGCCTTCTGAGTACCGAGGGGGGCAGGGGAAGGGGAAATGTACGAACTTTTCGCGTACCCCCCCCCTCGCGATTGGAAACCTTCCATCCGAAAATTCTGAAAAAAATCATGAATGTAGGCCTTTATGAGTACAACAACAACAAATACATGAGAAGTCGAAATTCGCTCAACTTTGTTAGTAATAGTATGATTTATCGATTTTATGTTTTCTTGAATAAAATCTAAACGGTACCCTTAAACTCAATGAAATTTAACAAACAGATTACTTTCTATAAGATAAATCTTTTCTGAAAGTTTCATAAAGATCGAATGGTACTTACCGAAGTTATAGCGATTTGAATTTTCCCGTATTACTATGGAACAATATGCCCTGTATTACCTGTATTGCTATGGAGCCATATGCGCTTTTTATCGATTTAGACACTACAGCTTTTCTAGGATTTGCATGAAAATTTCAGTAATCATAGATATCATGAAAATGAGTACATACAATTGAAATAAGTCGAAGAGGCAGGAGAGAGCTCCTAGCAAAAGGGCTTTGTAACCATTCTAGGATTCGAAGAAATAGGCCATGAATCGATGATTACAGTACAGAGGAGTGGGCCCTGAAAAAAATTTCATGAAAGGTAGCCGATATAAATCTCAACTGAAAGTTCTCTATGAGAGCTTTTCAAAACAGTTCTTAAACTGACAGTTTTAGCTTCAGTGGGGCCAATGGGGGGGGGGGGGGGATCATGTAAAAACATGAAAAATGTGTTTCTAAAAAATCTGGAAAAATTATCAAGGGAGATATCTATGGGTATAACTAAAACAAATACCTCAGAAGTCAAAATTCTTTCAACTTTGTTAATAATAGTATGATCCACGAATTTCACATTTTCTCCAATAAAATCGTCTTTGACATGTTTCTTGACTTTATTCGATGCTGGTTACTGCATTTTGTAAGTTGAGTACAAAACCCTTCTGACATGAGCATAGGTCTGTCTACCCAACTTGTTCTTTCTGCGTCAAGCGAGTGACAAAATAAACATTGAAACACCAACATTTCTGGTTCTGATAGGGATCGTACACGTGTTTTTAAATTTTTGAAGCATGTAAACTTTCTAAAAAAATACCCATACAAGTTCAAAAGAAAGCAACACATTAGGAAATTCATTGTGAAAAAAACCGCTACGTTGAAATATTTTAGCAATAATTTTTATTTATTAGTGTAGCTACCTTTTCTTTAAATTTTTGTTTGATATTCCTTTAAAAACTACATTTTACATAACAACAACAAAAAATTCATTTAAATGTACCAGAAAAAGTACCCGTATATAGCAATTTCAATGGCAAATATTCTAATTTTTTTATTACATATCAAGGCTAAATAACTTGTTGGCAATTGGCCCCATTCATCAACGATGACGTTTTCAGCACTGCTTTGCCACGATACCATGCTTACTAATCCTGCGCTTCAACAATTCCCAAAAATGTTCTATGGGCGAGTTCAGATGCTTCAGCTTGTTGCCGGCTTCAAACAGGTAAATCCAGTTTTCTAAGACGAGAAGGAGGCGATGTCGAGAGAAAGAAAACAGTCCTGTGAATTTTCTACTGACTTACAGGGCCCATTGACGAGCAACTTGGTCGTCAACTTGGGTCATCAACATGCCATGTTGACGACAATATTGAATGTGTGGGGGCATGTTGATGACTGATTTCGATGTCGTCAACCAAGTTGAAGTTGATGTTGATGTAAAGGGTTTCCCAATAAGAGGTTTTATTTTGAATAACCCGCTATTTCAGTAGATGTCAGTTTTGAAGCTTTCATTTTTTGACATCTGACAAGAAAAAACTACGCCATTAATAAAAATGGAACGATACACGCTTGAACAATACATTGAAATTATTAAAATTCACTATAAAAATGGTGAAAATTTGGCAGAGACGGTTCGTAAAACTCGAACATTTTTGGGTCGTCATGAAGCACCTTGTCGGACTGCAATACAGAAATCGGTGGGAAAATTCGAGCTGTTGGGACAACTTTGTGATGTGAAGAACAAAACTCGTGCACGTCACTCAAGAACAGCTGAGAATATTGCTGCTGTAGCCAAAAGTGTTGAAGAAAACACAGGTTTGTCCATTCATCGTCGTTCTTTGGAATTAGGCATTCCACAAACGTCATTACACCGTATTTTGCAAAAAGATTTGAGTTTTAAGGCTTATAAAGCTCAGTTAACACAAGAACTCAAGCCGGCCGATCGTCAACAACGTCGTGTCTTTTGCTTGAAATGCATGAAAATGATCCGGAATTCCATCGAAAAATCCTCTTGAGTGAAGAGGACCATTCCCACCTCGGTGGCTTCGTCAACAAGCAAAATTTTCGCATCTGGGGCTCGAAAAACCCAAGAATTATTGTAGAAAGCCTCTCTATCCTCAACGTGTGACTGTTTGGTGCGGTTTATGGTCCGGCGGAGTCATTGGACTTTACTTTTTCGAAAATGAGGCTGGAGCAACAGGTACGGTGAACGGATTGCGCTATCGAAAGATGATTAATGATTTATTATGGCTGAAATTGGATGGTATTGATCTGGACAACGTTTACTTGCAACAAGACGGCGCTACGTGCCACACAAGTAACGAAACCATTGATCTTTTGCGGGAAAAGTTTCCGGACCGTGTTATCTCTCCAAGAGGTGATCACAATTGGCCACCGAGATCTTGTGATTTAACACCTTGCGACATCTTTCTTCGGGGCCACGTAAAGAAGAAGGCCTACGCTAACAGCTCAGCGTCAATTCAAGACCTCAAAGATGGAATTCGTGGGGCAATCGAGGACAAAGTGCAGCCACTTTAGGATTTAGTTATGGAAAATTTCATGAAAAGTATATGGTCCTGTAAGCGTGGTCGTGGTGGTCATTTGCCTGATGTTATTTTTCATTATCAACAGCATACCTTTTTCTTTATAATGAAATAAACATTTGATCATTTGTATTAAAAAATGGCATTTTTCTTTTCATATCAAAATAACAACTCAAACCTGTAGATCAAATCGATTGGATATTTGGTGGGTTGAGCCTGATGTTGATGACTGTGTTGAGGTGTGTGTGGGACAGTTGACAATAAAGTTGTCAACATCATTTGTATTTTGTGAGCACTATAGTACAAATGCTCAATATGTTATGATGAAATTATCACCAAAAATCTATTTTCAGGGAATTTTACGCATTTTAGGAATTGTCAAGAAACTAATTTTGTTTATGAAATTGTAACCAATACAATTTTAAATAAATATTCGTCTTTTGATTCTGTGGATCGTTTCAAAATCGAACAAAATAAAACAAACTGGTATTGTATTTTTGTGTCGCAATGCATATAACATAAACTTTCAAAAGGGTCGTCTTTCAATATTGCGACGCATGAAACATTAACATTGAGCGGTATTAGAATGGTTCCTAATATCAAGAGAAAAATTCCGAGGCACGTTTATTTAATGTTGCATCAGAGCAAAAATGGACCTCAATTTTTGCTCTAATGCAACTTTAAATAAGCATTCCTCGGTATCTTGCTCTTGATATTGGGAACCATTCTAATGTCGAAAAGAATAAAAAAAACTTTCATCCGTTCAACCTTTTTAAAACACGATGCAGAACATAAACATTCATTAGTGTTATTTTCAGGGCTTTGTAAAATTTTTCTTACAAAACCCTATTAAAATCGGTACTGTCCGTCAGTGTGTCACAGCAGTTTTTGTGCAAAACTATAGCAGCTACAGATTTTAAACTTGGTAGGCATATCAGAAGTTATTATCTCCCGAAATTGCAGCTATTAAAAAAATGTTGGGGGTTCTCAAGGGAGGGTCCCCCCATATCGGAAATGGACCCTTAAATTTTTTTACCGAAGGTAGGCATGTGGCATATGTCATATGAAAGGTCTTGATCAGGCCTTTCCAAAACAGGTCTTAAAATAGTGTTACCAGCTGTGTGCGGTGCAGGGGGAGGGGAAATGTTCGAAAAATTTGTGTCCTCCCTCCATGCATTTAGATACCTTTTTTTGAAAAATATGAAAAATATATGTAGGTATTAATGAGCGCAACAACAACAAATACCTAAGAAATTCAGATTTACTGAACTTTGTGAATATTAACAGTATGTATAAATTTTACAATTTTCTAACTAAAATTCCAAGGACACCCTTAAATTCGATGAAACTCGGTTCTCCGATTTGCATTTCTCCAATTACAACAATAATTACACTGGATTTTTCGACCAAATGGGCTTTCCATCGACCCAGACACTACTGATTTGATTGGATCTACTCGAAATTTTCCAAAAAGATGAACTGCATCAATATTTTTGAGAACTAATCCACTCAATAACGTAAGTAGCATCGCACAAAATGGCGGCCTCTTGAATTCAAGCAATATCACTTTTTCCTTGAAACCGAATATTTGATGTGAATGTCATTGAAACATGTCTTGAATTTTTTCATGATAGGTAACTGCATATCATATTTTGAGGACAAACCCCTTCTGACACGAACGTAGGTCTGTCTAGCCGATTTTTTGATATTACACACCTGGATAAAAAAGCGATGCGACTTTAGAAAAGGAATTATGTCAGGATATTATAAATAGGACAAGATTTGATATTATACTCTTATTAATCCGATAGACAAATGCGAATTCATACCTACTTGCATTTTGAATATTGAAAGGTTACGCGGCTTAAGAAAAGTGTAAAGTTTTGAAAAGTTTAAGTGTTTTGTAACCCTTACTAAATTTATATAGTGTTAATGCAAAATACAATACATATCTACTTGCATTTTAAATATTGAAAGGTTACGCGGTTGAAGAAAAGTGGTAAGTTTTGAAAAGTTTTAGTGCTTTGTGACCCTTACTAAAGTTGTATGGTGTTAGTTAATAGCAAAATATGGCCACTATCCCGAATATTTCAAGTTGGGAGGAGTTTTTTGAAACTTTACGTGACCTGCCCGAATTGTGGAAAGTGAAGCCCGATATATTTAGAGATCGTCAAAAGAAAAACATCGCATGGGATAAATTTTTGGATGTATACAAGCAAATTGATACTAATGCCAATACAGACAGCTTGAAGAAAAGATTTACAAATTTAAGTCGTGGTATGGGAGAGAATTGAAAAAAGTTGAACAGGGCCAAAGGTCGAGAGCCGGAGCCGAAGATGAATATGTGCCAAATTTATGCTACTTCGAGTTACTTAATTTTCTACGTGACCAGGAAGCTCAAATTCCTGGAATATCAACAATTCACCTGGAGCAGGATGACTGACAAAGTGTAGTCAATTTAAATAAATGCGGTTATTTTTATCATCGTTTTCATTTTTGTAATAGGGGTACCGGTGAATTCGTGCGGTTTACTAACAGATGGCGTAAATTGATTTTTATTTCAGTAATTCACCTTTCCAAATATGTGTTGGAAAGCTACTGTCGCATAGTTCAGAATCAGTATTTGTCATTTTGCTGAAGCGTAAACAACAATACTTTTTTTACTCTGAAAATGTCAAATTTTGTGCCGAATAAAGTGCTTTTGCGGGGAGTACTTCTTCATTACTTCAATATGAAGAAAAAGGCTGTCGAAAGACATCGTATTTTGATGAAAGTTTATGGTGTTCATGCTCTAGCTGAGCGTACGTGCCAAAAGTGGTTTGCACGGTTTAAAAAAGGCAATTTTGACTTGGAGGACGATGAATGGCTTGGACAGCCAAAAAAGTTTGAAGATCACAAATTGGAGACATTGCTTGATCAAGATCCATTTCTAATGCAAGAAGAAGTTGCAAAATCACTCGGCGTTGCTCAAAAAACCATTTCCGATCATCTTAAAGCATGGAAATGATCCGGAAGGTGGGCCATGGCGTGCCGTATGAATTGAAGCCAAAAGACGTCGAACGCCGACATTTCACGTGTGAACAACTGCTTCAACGGCACAAAAAAAAGTATTTTGCATCAAATTGTCACTGGCGATAAAAAGTGGGTCCATTAAGATAATCCAAAACGTCAGGCAACGTATGGATACCCCGGCCATGCATCATCATCGACGGCCGTTCAGAATATTCATGGTCTGAATGTCATGCTGTGTATTTGGTGGGACCAGCTGGGTGTGATCTCTTATGAGCTGTTGCAACCGAATGAAACAATCACAGGAGAAGTCTACCGATGACAATTGATGCGTTTGAGCCGAGCACTGCACGAAAAACAGCCGAAATATGAACAAAGGCACGGCAAGGTAATTTTTCAACATGACAATGCTCGGCCACATATTGCACAGGTCGTCAAAACCTACCTTGAAACGCTCAAATTGGATATTCTACTCCACCCGCCGTATAGTCCAGACCTTGTGCCATTCGATTACTATCTCTTCCGATCAATGCAACATGACCTGGCTGACCAGCACTTCTTCAATTATGAAGAAGTCAAAAATTGGATCGAATCGTGGATAGCGGAGAAGCCGGCCGAAATTTCTAGAAAGGGGATCCGTGAATAACCAGAAAAATGGGAAAAAGTTATAGCTAGCAATGGACTATACTTTGAATATTAAATTTGTAACCATTTTTTCACAATAAAGCTTCAATTTTCGGAAAAAAACCCCCATGAATTAGTCGGTACCCCTATTATATATATTTTTTTTTTTTGGTTTTTTGGGTGAATTTATATCTAGTGCTTTTTTGTGAATTCCACCCAAAAAAATAACCAAACGTTTATATTGTTTGCGTCAAACTCAATATTTGAAATAACTAAAGATAGAAACATTAGATTGTCTTTCTTACCTTGAAGCCTGGGATGTGAAATTACTTTTAACCGCTTTAAATAAACTAACTTTGAAATTAAAATGGTTATTATTTTTTAAATAGAGTATTTCGTTCAGAGCTACAATTAGTCCTGATTACCACCTGAATATTGACTTGTTTCTGTTTTAGGAAGGTAGTGAGCATTCTTCTGATGCTGTTACTTTCTCTTGTTCACTAAAGAGGAAGAAAACAGTGATAAACCAAATGCCAGAAAGAAACAATTTATTGCAGGATGCAATGGGGCGACTCTCCAACAAAGAAGAAAAGAAAAAGGATGACGCTGGTATTTTCGCTGAAAGTTGGGCTACTTCTAAACAATCTCCAACGCAAAAAATCCACGCCAAAAAGGCTATTGAAGGAATTCTCGTATTGGGAAAGCTCGAACTACTTTCCCTAAACTGTGTCCATAGCCATTCTTCCGATAACTCTTCCGCAATTTCCTCTGTCTGTCAGCTGCTGAGGATCGTTTCTGCAAGATACTAACTCGATTTCGCCGGCATTTGTACTTTCAACATCTACACTTCCTCGCAAGTAAAGAGACGAACTATTTTTTCTCAAAAAGTTGTGCAAATAACAGACGGCCAGCTTTATTGTAGCTGCTTTTTCAGCACTCAAATTCATCACATTCAGGAGAAACCGGAAACTTGAAGCAAGTATGCCAAAAGCATTTTCAACTGTTCACCTTGCTCTTGATAGTCTTTAGTTGAATATTATTTCCTCATTTGAAAGTTTATCACATCGATAGGGTTTCATCAGATTTGGTTTCAAAGGGAACACATCATCGCCAACAAATATGTATGGCATTTGCTCCAAGAAACCATTTGAAAAGGGACCGCAATTAGGGGTTTTGAGTCTGTTTCTCTCTAAACTTTCAAAAAATATGCTATCCGAAAACACGCCACCATCCGACGTGTGGCCATTTGCACCAGCTCCAGCCACTAAGAACTCATACTTCGCATTGACTACCGAAAATAAAATAAAGTCGAACCTCTTTTTATAGCTTCAAACTCTTTTCTTTTAAAACTTTATTTAACATGCTGCAAGCTTGGATGATAATTGCCCCAAGATACAGTGGAGATATAGCAGTAAGAAATTTTAAGTCTTCAAAACTTTGACCACTTGCTAAAAATCGCAAAGTTGCATTGGCAGTAACCGCAATTCTCATATTCGTGTCCTTTTTTTCAATAAACGGTCGAACCTTGTTTAACAATATATCGTAGGTTTAAGAGTCCATTCTTAGAAAGTTTTTAAAATCGTCAGGGGCAGTAGCGCGTAGGTCATTCAATAAACTAGAATGAGAAAACTGGACCCGGTTTTGGTACCACTTCTTTGCCCAGACTTTCTCCTTTTTAGAACTATACACATCATCATCACATAATTCACTTACAACTATGCACAGTAACAACTTGCCATTCAGTTTTTTGAATATTAGAAAATGTACCCAATTGAAGAATTGCAAACGAAAAATCAACAAATTACATACAAACTCACTTCAGGAAAAATAAAAATTCACACTCGGATTTGTTTACTCAATGGTCGCAACTTCAAGAATGATGTTTTCAACTTAGTTGCCAACATCGCTTGTCGCCTCTTGCATCAACCGACAACAAGGTTGATGACCAAGTTGCTCGTAAATGGGCCCTATTACCTGCACGCACTGTAACTGATGCGAAGCTATCTATTGCACCTCAAAAAATTTCCTAAGTATCAAGACAATCATTCATCTATCGATAGCTCAAGGGGAAGGGTCTCGTATGAGAGACTGGAAATGCGTTCTTGGTCGGAGGATGAAAATCGTCAAGATGCACGTTGCCATGATTTTATGTGAGTCAACGCATTTAAAAAGATAATTGCAGCAACCTTAAGTCGGACCATTCCGCGTTCTTGATCGAACGACCGATAATATTTTCAAAGTCCACATGGACGGAAATGAACCACTAATAACATTTGACCGTCTTAAATGAACCTGCACATTAAATCCCGAAGTCAAAAACGCAGTGGCATCACCGTTTGTGGATTTTGAAAGTCAGAGACTGGCAGTAAGAAAAACATACGTTAGACCGAACAGAGAAATGCGGAAAATGAAAGTGACATTTAACTGTCCAAATGACAAGGGTTTTATGATTTAGCAATATGACCTCTTTCGGGCCTTCGCTCAAATGTAGTTAGAGTATCTCATTATTTAAATCAAATGTATCAGCACTCAAGAAGGTGATATGGTTAGTACCAAGCTTTGGCCACCCAGCTGCAAAACGTTCTGATTTTACACCAGCATGTATCACAACTCAATGGGCTCATAGTCTCTCCGAATAATCATAGACTGTCCAAGCAATCAAACAAATCTCGCTTTCGCCAACGGAATTCGAATTAGGGAAATTCCGCTTACAGGATGAGTCCTCTAACCACGGATAAGGCTTAAGGGGAAAGTGTTATAGCGGCTGTCTAACTTTGCAAGTGCTATCTAGATGACAATGAGGTTGAAAGATAAGAAATACTAAGTGACCTTTTCTGTAAAAGTTTGATGTGTAAATCATTTCTGTACCCTATGCTTTGTTCTAGACAAGAGTTTTGCGAGAACGGACGTTTTTCCTTCGAACTAATGAAACTGCAAGATAAGTAAAATCCATATTCTTTTATTTACAGGTGGTAAAAGCCCTAAAGATATAAGAAAAATTGCATCAGAGCATTAAATGTACTATATATTTTTGATTGTTGGTGTGCTAAAATACCGTGTGATAAGGTTGAGCTAGCAAGAAAGTGCTCTTGCTAGAATGAGAGTGTTAAAATAATGAGGATTTTATAAAATTTTTGATAGCCTCTGTCAAAAGTTATTGAACAGAATAATTTATTGCATTTTCAACCATTATGCGTTAGAAATTTAGCGACTTATCTGGTTTATCATATTATACTTTTGGTTTTTCAAGGCGATGATCTATTTCATAACTTTGGATAAGGAATTTGATTTTGCTTCATATGAATTAAAAATTTGATAATCTTTGAAATACTTACGTGTGCCATCAAAACGGGTCGCTATCGTATCCAAAAATGTATTTTGGGGCGCTAACAGCCCCTTTCGGGCTGGCATTGGATTTTATGATATTTTCCTACTCCTTCTATATTATGATTTAAATCTGCAAATAAAACCAAAATATCTCAAATGAAATGCATGCCTTTTGGTGAGTTTGTTTACTGAAATATTGTTGTATATATTTCTTACCAGTTGTTTTACGACAATACATAAATCTTAATGAAGAAATCAACTTTATGTAGCTTCCAAAAAAGCAAATAACCCTTCAGATGGGAAAAGGCAAAAGATTATTTGTATTTATTTATCTATTTGAATTGCCTTTTGCGAAAAGATATCAAGAGAAATATTTACAAAGGACAACGATAATCCTTTTAGTGTAAATAAAGCATGTGATGGGTTAAACTTTTGATGATTTTTTCGCGAAATGGAGCAAAATGGTAAAATGGTGACAATAGGATTTATGTATCAGCATCTTTTTGACGAAAATAATTTGATTGGTATAGTAATCCTACCAATACTTAAGTATTGGTATTGGTATTTCTGAGAAATGATATGATTCAAAATAGACAACTTTCAGACAGATGCAATATAGAAATGTGCATATTTTGAAGATTAAAAATTTAGTTGGACTACTGAAAGGCAAATTTATCATAGGTACCCTTAATTTAAATGGTGGCCAATAATTATTGGCCACCATTTTGAAAGTCAAACACTTTAAGGAAAGTTTTTTGTTATGAAAATACAATTTAAGCCATTTAAAACGTTACCTCTAAGACAACGAAACGCGCTCATTTTCTGAACTAAGGAGCCGCCATTTCAAATTTGCACAATTGATTTTGAATTATACCAAAATAGATCTGTCTTAGAGTCTCATCAATCAGTGTGGTAAGCCTCGTTAAAATCAGAGCTTTATTCTAGACAGGGAATAAATATTAAACCCAATTTTCATACTTACTTTAAACTTCCACGGCGACATTGAGTTAGAGCTTCTGACGCTGCGGTCGGATTATCAGCCCATCCACCTATGATGAGTACTAATTGAAAAGATCGGTAATAATCACAAGGTATAGAGAGACTTTTGAACAATAATTCTTGGGTTTTCCGAGCCCCAGATGCGACAATTTTGCTTGTTGACGAAGCCACCGAGGTGTGAATGGGCCTCATAACTCAAGATGGTTTTTCGATGGAATCCCAGATCATTTTTATGCCTTTCAAGGACCTAATCAGCAAAGACACGACGTTGTTGATGATCGACCGGCTTGAGTTCTTGTGTTGACTGAACTTTATAAGCCTTAAGTCCCAAATCTTTATGCAAAATACAGTGCAATGACGTTTGTGGAATGCCTAATTCCAAAGAACGAAGAAAATGGACAAACCTGAGTTTTCTTCAACACTTTTGGCTACAGCAGCAATATTCTTGGCTGTTCTTGAGTGACGTGAAATTTCCACCAATCTCTGTATTGCGGTTCGACAAGGTACTTCACGACGACCCAAAAATGTTCGAGTCTTACGAACCGTCTCGGCCAAAGTTTCACCATTTTTACAGTGAATTTTAATAACTTCAATGCATTGTTGAAGCGTGTTTCGTTCCATTTTTATCAATGCCATCCATTTTTATTAATGTCAAAAAATGACAGTTTCAAAAGCGCCATCTACCAAAATAGCGGGCTATTCAAAATAACACCTATATGTATATATACATATATATATATATACAGTATATATTTCTTATAACGACGTTGAAGGGACCAGTGAAATTCCGTCGTTATAACCGTAGGTCGCTATATCCAAACATAATAATAATACTCAAATATACTCTTTATTTATGATAGAAATGAGAAAGTTAATTGAATACAACAGAAATGATACATACTAAAGAATGGACACAACAACTTAACTTAGCCAGATTTAATTTTAAGAAAAAAAATCGGTGATCATTGTTTGTTTTTGTGATTTTCGGTTTTCTAAAAAGTGTTGTTCAATTACTTTCTCCAAATGTAGTAAAGCGAAATCTGTTTTAGCCTCTTTTAAATCCTCATTAAATGTAAAAAAATGTTGTACCGTTTGAATCGCTGAAAAAGCATCTTTAGAGGTAGGTGGTTGGAAATCGATAGTTGGATTCATTTCCTCTTCGTCGTTATTTATACCCGACTCCAAATCTTGATTTGAGATAGCTAAAATTTCCTCTACCGTCATGTCCTCCGCCGTTTCAAGTTCTTCATCAATGCTTGGAAAATGTTCCCAACATTCTTGTGATGCCAAGTCATCTACAGCCAAAGCGCAGACCCATTGAGCCAAAGATAGATTATCCTCAACTTCATTTTGATCGTTTTGTTGCCGTCGCCATTCCGCTAAGGGTAGGGAATCATCTTGATCAAAAGAGTTTTCTGTTGCGTTTAAATAAAATCCTGCATGTGCAAAACAATTGGTTATTGTGCGTTGAGAAACACGATTGTAGTGAATATTGAGTTCCATAAATGTCCGTGAAGGACTGCAGCGATGTTCTGCTGCCTCGGCAGAGGAAGGTGTTGATTCCTGCCGAGAATGCCCTCGTCCGGAGACGCGTGAATGCGCTGGCAGGCTAGCATTGCGGTGTCGTGGGGCGGGTTCGTTTCCCCGGCACGAGGACTCACTACAAAACATTTCGCATTCACGAATTGCTTGCAGAGTTCGAGAGGACGACCGAAGTCGCAAATCTGTAGATAACCTCCACGAAGGAATTACGACTTGTTGCGAAAACAAGAGAAACCTGAGAAGAAAGGCGAACTTGGGGTAACCTCGTCTTTACCCAAGTAAATTCAGGGCCCACAAATGAAAGAGGGGCAACCGGGTGGTGGTGGAGCCCCTTCATGCCCACCCAACCGGAATAAATCCAATGTTAAACTGTTGAAGTGGCCAGGTATTCCTCTTCTGAGTGGAAAACTCATATAACTTGAATTATATGAACTTTCCCATCAGAAGGGGAGTACCCCGGTGACCAATTTATGTCATAGAATTATACAATTGAATTGCATAACTTTATGCCATAAAAGGGCACTTGGCTTGGGCCACTCAACCCATAAAGTCTCCTGAAACAAAAAAATTTTTAAGTACCCGGTGGCTGGCTCATATTTTGGGGTGGAAGCCTGCCACCGTACCGGGTCCTATACCCGATTGGAAAAGACCGGAAGAAAAAGACCGATTTTCCATTTAATCCATCATTTTTTTTGTTTTTATTCGAACAACGTTAAAGCAATGGAACAGTATGATTTTTCTATGGCAATCAGCACAGCAATTTACAACACCATATTGAAAAGCATTTAATCGTTGAAAGAGGGAAATTGATATTAAAAGAAGATTAACATTATACGCAAATTCATTTTTTCTCTGATTTCCTGTAGTATTATAATTATTGTGGTTAGCTCTTGTAGATGCCACACTTTCACCCTACATACATTATGTAAAAAAAAAATTCTTACATAGATTTTTTTACGACGATTCTTCTTCTCTTTTTTTTTCTTTTTTTACAAATTCAATAAATATTTTTCAAAAAAAATATTTCAATAAATATTCAATAAATATATATATATTTTTTTTTTTTAAACTCAATAAATATTTAATTAAAATTCAATAAATATTTTTTTTTTTTTAAAAATTCGATAAATATTTTTTTGTTTAAAAAAAAATTCAATAAGTATTTAATTAAAAAATGTTAAGAGGTTACTTACAGTACCTTTCCCTCGACGACGAGCGCTCGCTGACGATGTGGAGGTAAGCAAGTCCTGAAATTTTTGGTAGTGAAGAATCGCGTCCATACATCAAATTTTTAACACACGAGTATTAAGACATAGAATAACTCTTAAGGGTGTATAAAATCATCTAAAAAATTCAGCTATCAAAGTGTAAATACATATAGACTTCCTTGAATATCAGAACCGTATGGTCTTCGAACGTGGTAATGCTCGCTGCTACTTCTTCTACGGCTTTTAATGTTTAATATTGCGTTTATATGCAATCCGTTGGTCAATATATGGATTGAGTGATTTGACTAATTCTTCTGGATCTAACTTTCCAGTTGATTTATCACTCCGTGTTGAACTATGTTTGAATACACAATGCGCCTTTTTGCATACAAACGGTGTGGTTTCCCAGAAACAGGGAGTACGGTCCCGCCGTTTCCCAATCAACATGTGCCGCTCCGTAATATGAAGATCTTCACCTCGGCCTTCCAACCACCTGTTGCACCCCACTTTGGGACCTAATGCTGATGGCTCATGGCGATATTGGCAGTTGCTATCATTTTTTTTTACAGGCACGGTCGTAGAAAAAGTAGCAATATCTGAAGTTCCTTTTTTTTTTTTATTTTTTTTTCTCTTCTTCTTTTTCCGCTGTGCATCCACAGGATGGTAGAAGATGTCTCTGCCACAAACCTGAAATAACGCATATTGAACTTGAAGTATCGAACAAAGACCTATAAAGTAATGAACGCGAAATAAGCTTATTTTCATCCATACTGGATTGCATGCAAACGTTCATAAAAAAAAAAAAAAAAAAAAAAAATATTCTGTGCATTTGCATTTGCCTATTTCATACATTTTGGTCTCGTCTGCTCCCACTCGTCTATTATTTACACCATTTTATCCAAGTGCGCTCTTTCTTTATCCCTATTAAATTCAATTTTATTACTATTTGGACTCTAGAAATCAGAGCCTGAGTTCGTTTTGCCAAATCATTCTAGGCCCCATATATTGGGCCAAACTATTCTGCACTATTTACAGGTTTATCTAACTCCTTCCTCAATTCCTCATTAAAGCTAACGCGACCAACTTTTAGCTCTTTTCATGATGTTAATTTTCTTTTCTCCTCCCAATACTCTTAAAACACTTTGGTGATCAATCCCCTACAATCCCTTTCATAATTTATCATTCGACTCGCATAAGTATTAAAAATCGAAATTTTCATTCACGCCGTTTCATTCACAATTTGTTCATTCATAAAGTACTATAAATCCAAAACGCGAATACATTCACACATAAATCAGGCACTCGCGCATTCCCGCACGGACTAACACACTTGTAGCATTTAACTATTTCACAGACATCGTTCTTCCCCACGTTCTTCCACTTGCTCACGTTCCCTTCTTCATTGATTGATGAATTGCTCATGTCGTTTCCGTTACCGCTTTGCAAATTTGGTAACGAGTTGGCAACGTAAGCGAAGGATCGACCACCTTTGGAATTGGTTTAATCTCAGGGCTAATTCCTTTTCAATGCGATGCAAATCGAAACGAACCTCATATGCGATTAGATTGATGGCAATACCCGAAGGTACGAAACGCCCTGAACGGCCAATACGATGTGAGTAAGTCTCAGCCATACGTGAAAAATCGCAATTACTAGCAACATTCACAGCCTATACGTCAATACCAAGTGTAAAAAGATCAGAGCAGACTAGATTTCTGCATAGCCCCTGTCGAAGCTCATGGAGAACACGATTTCTATGCGCCTGCGCCATGTTGGCATGGATATAGTAACAACAATAACCAAGTCCCGTGATCTTCTTAGCCTGCAATTCCACACGTCGCGTTGAATTGCAAAATATTATCGATTGGCTTATTTGCAACTTAGAGAATAACGCATTAAGACGATGCACTTTTTGCTTCAAATGTATGTACTTTTAATGATTGAAATGTTTTAGGCCAATATAAAATTAAATTTTCATCCCTGTATCCAATTTTAGAGCTTGTTTAAGTATTTCGTATGTGGAAAATGAAACAGCTACCATGGGTGTTGCTCTTAAATAGTTAATTGACATTCCTCAATATAATCCTCGAACGATACCGTTTTCACGGTAAATTAACGTTAATGTTTGCATCATTCCCATCCCAAATTTTGTTGTATCTGGGCTCATCGTTGCGAGTTGCATTCTTCTTCTAGTAACATCCAAGTGATATGAAATTGATCGCGCACCAGCTCCAGCTAAGCCACCACATACCAGTTTTACAGGTATATGTAATACAAGGCCACCAGTATTCCTTTCGCATTTATTGCATGCGTACTTTGGCAAATACTTCATGCAAAAAAAAAAAAATTTAAACATCTCGAAACAGTAGAATGACAGCCCGGCATACGGGACCATGCCTGTTAAAGTAGGAAAAAAAACCCTCTGTAAAGTGCACGTATTCCGCCTTCATTGCGGAACATTTCCGAAGCACGCTGCAAAATTTCAGTGTATTTGTGTTCTCCCATTACTTGAAATGCTAAACGAGCCCGAATTGTATCTAGCGGATATGCCAATGTAACAGCCGTCAGTCCTGCACAAGCTCCTACTATAAATTTATCCGCGTGTACTACAACCTTTTAAATGTAGTTCAAACTGCGATAAGTACTTCTTGTACATTTCAAAGGATGTGAACTGCGTGACTGCGTACGGAAATATCCTAATCATCTGTGCTCCATTGCCTTTATACAATGCCAAAATGATTCCTTCAATATTATGTGCCTGAGACCACTAAACACCCCTAAATGTTCGTAATGAGAGGAATGTGCTTGAAGTAAGATTTTTATCCTATCTAATGGCGCTACAGCAGTTTTAGAACACATCCCAGCAATTCCCTCAGCCAGAAGATTTTTCAGAACGGTTCATAGTTGCGAAAAGATTCAGCGGAAATAACCATTGTGGATTGATAAATGTCTATTTTCCACAAATTAAGTCTGGCTAAAGTTTCACAGGAAATACTATTACTAACCTTTCATGAAGAAACAATATAAAGAAAGCCGATAAACTGTCGGTAAGCTCAAATTTATTTTAAGCACGTTTAGGAAGTTCGATCCAATGTTTTCATTAATTCAGTTCGAGATCGCGTAGCAGATCGGGATAAACAACAGTAATACACGCTTTATTGTCGCGGCTTACGACGAGCATCACCTTGGCGTTTCTAATAAATCCAATAACCACTAACGAATAGCGATACTCCCCTTTCAACGTAGTAAAACCCATACTAAATGCACAAAGTCTTCACTGATTCCATTTGCTCTATGTTGCACACTTTCCTGTCTTCGTCGTCCCTTCGAATCGCTTACGAAACATAATTTGTGTCGCTGGCGGATTCGCACGCGTAGATTCATTAACTGACCCGAGCAATCTCTGGACACGCACAAAACTACCATTAACTGTCCTATACACTCGCACAACTCCAATTATCCAACTGTTGCCTCGAGTCTTTGCTAAATTGCGTTTTTGTCTCTGACTTGAAGCTTACATGAACAAAAGATTTTTCCACAGAACTTCATAGCAATAACAATCCACCAAAAAGTCCCTTTTCTTTTTAGTTCGAAAAGGAATTTTCTTGCAGTCAACGAGATGGGTCGATTTGCTCGATTACGGGGATGCAATAAGTACCGGTTTTCCCAGTACCGTTTTTCGCTCGTGCTAACATATCTTTACCACTTAAAGCAATTGGTATAGCCGCCTTTTGCATAGGCGACGGTTTCTTAAACTTTTCACTCATTCACCAAAACAAAGAAAAAATATAGTCCTTAAAGAAATAATATGAATTTACTCACGTTTTCTTAGCACGTCACCCTCGTCAACCATCCAACCATATTCCTCCAAGGACCACCACGAGCACACAAATCACTTGTTGGCACTGTATCGAATCCGTCTTATCTACGGAGCGGTTTATGGGAAACTGTTCCCTGAAAACATCTTCGAGGCAAACGCAATAACCTCGCTCGTACCATATGGAAATAAAAGTGCCATCTATGTGTGAACATGCGGTGGTGATAATGCACACTCATTTCGGTTATTTTTAAAATTCGAAATTGTTTATTTTTTGTAGATTCGATTAAGTTTTCAATTGAAAGCAATTTATGTTTATAATTATTAGGCGTAATTAAGGCGGAAATAAATCGAAAGAATAGGACAGGCACGCGTTAATTACCCACAAACAAAACAATTTTTAATTAATATTATGGTTGGAAAGGGTAAAATTTGACGAATTTTGTGGGGTTTAAATGATACAATGATTTTATCGTTCCTATAATTTAAGGGGTTAACCGTTTCGTTCTAAGCATTTGCATACCGCATTACACCCAATTAGTTAAATTATGTTCAAAAGATATTGTAATGAAATCACTACACATTAAAACAGTTTTAGAATTTTGTTTCCCGGGTGTTAAGTACAAAAGAAATTTTTCCCTTTAATTATTTTTCATGCGAGAGAAAAAAAAACGAGTGTCGCGATGAGGAAGGTGACTGAAGGGTTACTCCTTGTTGAATTGAGTTGGTGCTGTGTGCCTGTGTCAGCGCTGCTTTTAGAGCCATAGCTCCTAGATTACTACAGGGCAGCTAATTTTCTCGTGATCCCGAGGCAATGCGGATTGCGAAAAAGGAGCTGAAGGATATTTCTGTGCATCATGGGTTGGCTTCGGCGTCGGGACTAGAGATGACGGACAATAAAAGAAAAACACAATTGACAGACGGACGGACTGACTTATGTTAATGTTTGCCCGGAAATATACAACCCTTGTGCGTTTGTTGAAAATATATATGCGGACGGACAAACAGACGTGACTAATTATCTATCGACGCAGGTCCTTCGCGTGGTATATTCCCACTTCTTTTCCCGATGGATCCGTTATCAAGTAACGGTTAGGTCCCATTACCTTCTTTATGCGGCTTTTCAGGAATCGCCTATCCAGCTTGGCGTTGTAATGCCCCGCGGCGTCACTTTGGCGGAAGTTTCGCCGGAAAACTTCATCTCCTTCTTTGAAATTAGCAGATCGTGACCGGAGATTGTACTGCGCTTCATTTGCACTACCTGCGGCCTTAATCTTCCGTCCGATTTGTTGGCGGAGGTCTCCTAGACGTTCGTGGGGCTCCAGCGCAACGACGGGGTCTCCCAAACACTTTAATTGCCATAACAGTCGGTATGATTTACCATGGCAAATCATGTGCTGTCCAAAGGCGGCAAAGTAAGGGGCGACACCGGTGACAGAATGATATGAGGATCGCAGGGCGCATGTGATGGCGGACAATCGACGATCCCAATCCTTTTGAGATGGGTGAACGTAGGAACGGATCGCAGCCAATAGGGTGCGGTTCAAACGTTCTGATGCGTTGGACTGAGGAGAGTATATGGGCGTCAGTTGGTGTTCAACGCCATACTGCTCAAGTAGACTCTTAAACTGCCGAGACCGGAACTGTACTCCATTATCTGAGTACACACTCTCTGGAACACCGAACACATGGAATACCCGGTTCTCTAAGAATTTCACGATCGATGGAGTTGTGAATTTACGGATAGGTTCCACCATTGGGAATTTTGAGAGCTGATCTAGAACGACTATAGCTCCGATGTGTCCCATTGAAGACCGAGGATATGGACCGAGTAGATCGATGTATAGACGCTGGAACACGCGTTCTGGAACGTTGAGTTGACCCATAGGAGGTCGAAGAGGCTGGTTGGGCGCTTTGGTGCCTTTACAGGTCTCACAGGCGCTCACGTAGTCTTTGACCTGGGATGTCATTTTAGGCCAAAAGAAGTATTTCTTGAGTCGCCGTAGTGTCCGACCGTACCCTCCGTGGGCACTTAAAGGATGGTCATGTGCGCGGAAGATCAGATGTTGTGTCATTTCCTCCGGTACCCAGAGTTTCCAAGACTCTTCTTCCTGCCATGGATCACCAGTGGCGTATTCATTTCGTCTATACACATAGCCGTCTATTACCTTCAAATCAGGCAGCTGTGTTTGTTGGGTCGCTATGGTTTGCCTCAACTCTTTGTAGCTATCTGATTCGAAATGTGGGCTGTCCAAATCTATTTCGATGGGGTCCTCGTCAGTTATTGTTAATTCGGCTCCCTCTGGGGAAAACATCCGTGAGAGAGTGTCGGGTACGATGTTCTGGGTTCCTTTCCGATGTTTGATGGAGAACTTAAACCCTTGCAGTTTAAGAGCCCATCTGGCTAGGCGTCCACTTAAATCTGCTTGGTTCATCAACCATTGTAGTGACGCGTGGTCCGTGATGATCTCGAATTGGTGGCCCTCGATATAAGCTCGAAACTTCTTCACAGCCATTACCGCTGCCAAACATTCTTGCTCGGAAACAGTATAGTTTCTTTGGGCCGAATTTAGCTTATAAGACATGAAGGCGATGGGAGCTTCCTCTCCTTCGTCGGTCAATTGCACCAGCACGGCTCCTACTCCATGTTGACTTGCGTCGCAATGAATGGAAAAGGGCTTCGTGAAGTCGGGGCTGTGCAAGACAGGAGCTGATGTGAGGGCTTGTTTAAGCTCTTCGAATGCCTTTCGGCTGATTCCGGTCCAAACGAACTTCCCCTTCCGCAACATGTCTGACAGGGGCGCTGAGACTGTTGCATAATTCCGAACAAACCTTCGGTACCAACCGCACACACCAAGGAAACGTCGTAGCTGCTTCACAGTTTTTGGTAAGGGGAACTCATCAATCGCACGAGTTTTGTCTGGATCCGTTTTGATAGTGCCATGTCCTATGACACGTCCGAGGTATCGGACTTCTTTCATGACAAACTTACTTTTCTGTACGTTGATGGTGAGTCCCGCCTTACTGATGTGCAGGGCTACTTCTTGTAGGAGTAGGAGGTGTTGATCGAACGTTTCCGTGATGAGTAACAGATCATCAAGGTACACGAACACTTGGTGTTTTAGGTGAGGTGGGATGACCTTGTCCATCAACCGAGTCATCGTTTGCGGCGCGTTACACAGGCCAAAGGGCATTGTGACGAACTGATATAATGGTCGTCCAGGCACTGTGAAGGCGGTCTTGTCCCTTGACCCCTCATCGAGTGGAATTTGCCAGAAGGCGTCTTTTAGGTCGAGACCGGTGATATAATTGGCTTTCGGTAGTCTCCCTAGTATTCCATCGATGAGTGGAAGAGGGTACGCGTCCTTGATGGTAACCGCGTTTACCTTACGGGCATCAAGACAGAGGCGGACTTTACCTGGCTTCACCACCAAGGTTACCGGTGATGACCAGGCGCTTTGGGACTCTTCTATGACCCCCAACTCGAGCATCCTATCTAATTCCGCATACACCAATTTCTCCATGGCTGGCGAGATGGCGTAGTGTCTCTGTTTAATCGGTTTACTATCGCCAACGTCGATGGCGTGTGAGACTAGGGTGGTGCGGCCAAGGCCTTGGGTAGCGTAAGATGGGAAAGCAGCAATGGATGCTTCCAGGCGTTGCCGTTGGTTAGGCGTCAGGTCATGCCTATCGGGAGTAGAAGTGATTTCGTTGACATTTCTGGTTTTTAAAGACAAATCGGTGAATAAATCGGAGGCCAGTCCAAAACGAAGGACGAAATCGACACCAAGGTATACATTCTGAGTCAAAGACGGGATAATGTAGAAGGTAATATCCTTCGTCTGACCCCTGAACGTCACGGGTGTTGTTAGTTTACCTCGTATAGGGTGTTTGGTGCCATCAGCTGTACTGATTTCAGTGCGCCAGGATTTAATCAAGTTCGGGTATTCTTGGAGCACCTTCGAGCCAAAGCTCGAGGCGAGACAACTGATACTGGCACCCGTGTCGATCAATGCAAACACGGTCTCGCCCAACACTTTAATTGGATGATAAGGTCTGATCTCATTCTCAGCAACCTCCGAGATGTTACAAGAGTGTAAGGTTCGACGGCAGGTGCGCACTCTCTTGCGGAAATTCCGCCAACGACGGGTTGACCATTTTGTCGTGCACGAACGGGAAGTGACGACTTCGGAAGCAAATATTCGCTCTCGAGCCACCCGATATTCCTGCAGTCTAACATGATAAGGTTTTAGCGTGCGTACCTGAGGCTGCCGCGGTTCTTCTGGCAGTGACTGCGATGGTCGTTTTAATATTGTCGTTGGTGAGGTCTCCGGAAGAGAGTGAACATCCGCAGTCGTAATGGTCATGGCTGGTGGGTTAACGTCATGTTGGTTGGGGTGAGCCACTGACTGAGGAGCTACTGTTGGGGTTTCGAGTACCGCTGAGGTGGTCGGGTACTCTTTTGGCCGTTTTTTCGTGCGGCACATTCAGAACAGTCCGGGAAGTAAGTGTCCGGCTTGCCGCAACCGTAGCAGAAAACCTTACGTTCTGCGCGGCATGAAATAAACCGGTGTCCGGTTTGGTGACAATTCCAGCAGGTCGTAAGACTTCCCACTGCCGCTACAGCAAGCTGGTCTGGGTCCAAATCATCCTCCAGATCTAGGGTGGTATAATTTGGGGCCAATTCCGCGATTCCTCGTCGAGGACCCGTCCTGGTTAGTAAGTATGGCCGGTCCCGTAGGTCTTCCTCAAACCCTTCTATGCGACGCACATTTCTCAGCAGGGCCTCCATACTCTGTGGATCGAAGTTCACGATATGCCGACGAATCTCCGGTCTCAGATTTCGCTTTAGCAGGCGCAGAATTTGGGTAGAAGACAATGGCTCTGACAGCTGGTCATTCAACCGAAGGATATCGGCTCGATATTTATGGAAGGACTCGTCCGGACGCTGCCATCTAGCATTCATCTTATCCAGGACTAATTCGTCCATGTCAACCGTAGGGTATTCCATGCGGAGTACCTCCTTCAGCCGTGACCAGCGTATGGATGGTGGAGCTGAATGTATTCTCCAATATGTCTCCAGGGCTGCTCCCCTAAGCAGCATAGGCAAGTACCCTGCGAGCGCTGTGCGGTCTCCTGCTAGCATCTGCTCAATCAGTGACTCCACCCGACTTATGAAAACCTCTACCGTTATCGTGTTGGGTTCCCCACTGAAATGTAGATTCCATCCCTGGATGATGCTGGGGATCTGTGTCGGCTTCAGCCGATACATGTCGTGTGGATGGAAGCGTTGGTCCGGCGGAATCACGGGAGCCTGATTTGGTGGCGGTGCTTGGCTCAATCGGGGCCGGTAAACTGGAGCCAACGGATTCATGGCTGTACCTGGCCGGATCCGTTCGGGATCACGCCGCGAGTCTACTGGGAAATCCCACGGATTTGGGTCCGAATCCCACATAGGAGGAGTTCTTGGCCGGGATGGTGCGGGGTTCTCTCTCTGGCTCTCTAGAGAGGCGAGCCGGGTGGACATGTCCTGTACGAGCGCCATTAGATCTCTTAGAACTGTGGTTTCCACAGCCACCGGTGGACTCGCTTCTTCTGCAGGCGGAACTGCTTCAGCCCTGTAGTCATCGTCTCGTGCACTCCTTGTCGTGGATGGAAGGGGTCCGCTTTTGGGGACAGCTCCACTTGCACTGGAGGACTGAGGTCGTTCTGTTGCTGGCTGTGCGATTTCCAAAGGCTGACGACAGAGCGGGCAAGTGGATGAGGTTTGCCGCAGTTGTGCCAAACACAGCTGATGTAGCCTGTGTCCGCACTGCAACCTCTGGCTTGTAGTTTCGTCCATGTCCTCGTGACAGATGGAACACAATAGAGCTGGTCCGGCATCCGACCGCAACTTTCTCCTTTCGGGAGTTCTTTTTGTAGGCATTTTAAATCCAAATGGTTTTCCTAATTAAATACCTAGATAAATAAATAATGAAGAATATGGGTATATAAGATTAGCTATATGAATAATGACAATAATGAAGAAAAGGTGAGAAAAAGTTACTAAAATTCTTATGTGGCCGTCAGTGGCGAACTATCTCAGAACCTCACAAAAAAAAAGTATGAAAAAATTTAAGTGGTGATTGAACTATCAAAAAAAAATATAATAACCGGTCTTTCCCTTCCGTCCATCCTCCCAAGTATGGACACCATGGCACAATCCTTCCAAAACGTTTCAGGGACACTCTCTTGTGGCACCATGAAAATCAGGGTTCAGAAGTGATCCCTCATTAGCAAACTTCTCAAGTTACAGCTTGTCAGCCCAGGGTGGGATTCTAATCCACAAGCAGCGCGTGTCTTGTCATGGATAGTCATGGATTAGCTAATCAGCCAATCACATGAAATCAAAATCCATGTAATTTAAGACACTTAGGCACCGCTGGTTTGGGGAGCGGATCAGAATCCTCCGCAAAATAGATGTTGGGATAATAACTTCCGAACACAAAAAGGGACTCTAATATCATTTGGCCTTACTAGTTATACAATGGTGGTAAACCACCAAAGTATAAGTCAAAAGCAGGACCAAACGACATTGATGTCCAGGGACTACACACGTTCGAAAGGTATTAGGCTGCTGGGGCACGATTAGTGCAAAAACCCTCGGGAGTTATCTACCCGCCAAAATTTCTAACACCTAGTGGGGACACCTAGAGACAATGGACTGTCTCGTGCTCACGACTGATGATACAGCCGGGCTTTTCGGGCCCCACGTTGGGCGCCATTTGTAGTGAATATTGAATTCCATAAATGTCCGTGAAGGACTGCAGCGATGTTCTGCTGCCTCGGCAGAGGAAGGTGTTGATTCCTGCCGAGAATGCCCTCGTCCGGAGACGCGTGAATGCGCTGGCAGGCTAGCATTGCGGTGTCGTGGGGCGGGTTCGTTTCCCCGGCACGAGGACTCACTACAAAACATTTCGCATTCACGAATTGCTTGCAGAGTTCGAGAGGACGACCGAAGTCGCAAATCTGTAGATAACCTCCACGAAGGAATTACGACTTGTTGCGAAAACAAGAGAAACCTGAGAAGAAAGGCGAACTTGGGGTAACCTCGTCTTTACCCAAGTAAATTCAGGGCCCACAAATGAAAGAGGGGCAACCGGGTGGTGGTGGAGCCCCTTCATGCCCACCCAACCGGAATAAATCCAATGTTAAACTGTTGAAGTGGCCAGGTATTCCTCTTCTGAGTGGAAAACTCATATAACTTGAATTATATGAACTTTCCCATCAGAAGGGGAGTACCCCGGTGACCAATTTATGTCATAGAATTATACAATTGAATTGCATAACTTTATGCCACTCAACCCATAAAGTCTCCTGAAACAAAAAAATTTTTAAGTACCCGGTGGCTGGCTCATATTTTGGGGTGGAAGCCTGCCACCGTACCGGGTCCTATACCCGATTGGAAAAGACCGGAAGAAAAAGACCGATTTTCCATTTAATCCATCATTTTTTTTGTTTTTATTCGAACAACGTTAAAGCAATGGAACAGTATGATTTTTCTATGGCAATCAGCACAGCAATTTACAACACCATATTGAAAAGCATTTAATCGTTGAAAGAGGGAAATTGATATTAAAAGAAGATTAACATTATACGCAAATTCATTTTTTCTCTGATTTCCTGTAGTATTATAATTATTGTGGTTAGCTCTTGTAGATGCCACACTTTCACCCTACATACATTATGTAAAAAAAAAAATTCTTACATAGATTTTTTTACGACGATTCTTCTTCTCTTTTTTTTTCTTTTTTTACAAATTCAATAAATATTTTTCAAAAAAAATATTTCAATAAATATTCAATAAATATATATATTTTTTTTTTTTTAAACTCAATAAATATTTAATTAAAATTCAATAAATATTTTTTTTTTTTTTAAAATTCGATAAATATTTTTTTGTTTAAAAAAAAATTCAATAAGTATTTAATTAAAAAATGTTAAGAGGTTACTTACAGTACCTTTCCCTCGACGACGAGCGCTCGCTGACGATGTGGAGGTAAGCAAGTCCTGAAATTTTTGGTAGTGAAGAATCGCGTCCATACATCAAATTTTTAACACACGAGTATTAAGACATAGAATAACTCTTAAGGGTGTATAAAATCATCTAAAAAATTCAGCTATCAAAGTGTAAATACATAT
The DNA here is from genome assembly GCA_963969285.1 of Odontomyia ornata. Classification (NCBI taxonomy): domain Eukaryota; kingdom Metazoa; phylum Arthropoda; class Insecta; order Diptera; family Stratiomyidae; genus Odontomyia; species Odontomyia ornata. The sequence goes on from OZ017738.1 coordinate 384,658,940, forward strand.
AGACTTCCTTGAATATCAGAACCGTATGGTCTTCGAACGTGGTAATGCTCGCTGCTACTTCTTCTACGGCTTTTAATGTTTAATATTGCGTTTATATGCAATCCGTTGGTCAATATATGGATTGAGTGATTTGACTAATTCTTCTGGATCTAACTTTCCAGTTGATTTATCACTCCGTGTTGAACTATGTTTGAATACACAATGCGCCTTTTTGCATACAAACGGTGTGGTTTCCCAGAAACAGGGGGTACGGTCCCGCCGTTTCCCAATCAACATGTACCGCTCCGTAATATGAAGATCTTCACCTCGGCCTTCCAACCACCTGTTGCACCCCACTTCGGGACCTAATGCTGATGGCTCATGGCGATATTGGCAGTTGCTATCATTTTTTTTTACAGGCACGGTCGTAGAAAAAGTAGCAATATCTGAAGTTCCTTTTTTTTTTATTTTTTTTTTCTCTTCTTCTTTTTCCGCTGTGCATCCACAGGATGGTAGAAGATGTCTCTGCCACAAACCTGAAATAACGCATATTGAACTTGAAGTATCGAACAAAGACCTATAAAGTAATGGACGCGAAATGAGCTTATTTTCATCCATACTGGATTGCATGCAAACGTTCATAAAAAAAAAAAAAAAAAAAAAAAAATATTCTGTGCATTTGCATTTGCCTATTTCATACATTTTGGTCTCGTCTGCTCCCACTCGTCTATTATTTACACCATTTTATCCAAGTGCGCTCTTTCTTTATCCCTATTAAATTCAATTTTATTACTATTTGGACTCTAGAAATCAGAGCCTGAGTTCGTTTTGCCAAATCATTCTAGGCCCCATATATTGGGCCAAACTATTCTGCACTATTTACAGGTTTATCTAACTCCTTCCTCAATTCCTCATTAAAGCTAACGCGACCAACTTTTAGCTCTTTTCATGATGTTAATTTTCTTTTCTCCTCCCAATACTCTTAAAACACTTTGGTGATCAATCCCCTACAATCCCTTTCATAATTTATCATTCGACTCGCATAAGTATTAAAAATCGAAATTTTCATTCACGCCGTTTCATTCACAATTTGTTCATTCATAAAGTACTATAAATCCAAAACGCGAATACATTCACACATAAATCAGGCACTCGCGCATTCCCGCACGGACTAACACACTTGTAGCATTTAACTATTTCACAGACATCGTTCTTCCCCACGTTCTTCCACTTGCTCACGTTCCCTTCTTCATTGATTGATGAATTGCTCATGTCGTTTCCGTTACCGCTTTGCAAATTTGGTAACGAGTTGGCAACGTAAGCGAAGGATCGACCACCTTTGGAATTGGTTTAATCTCAGGGCTAATTCCTTTTCAATGCGATGCAAATCGAAACGAACCTCATATGCGATTAGATTGATGGCAATACCCGAAGGTACGAAACGCCCTGAACGGCCAATACGATGTGAGTAAGTCTCAGCCATACGTGAAAAATCGCAATTACTAGCAACATTCACAGCCTATACGTCAATACCAAGTGTAAAAAGATCAGAGCAGACTAGATTTCTGCATAGCCCCTGTCGAAGCTCATGGAGAACACGATTTCTATGCGCCTGCGCCATGTTGGCATGGATATAGTAACAACAATAACCAAGTCCCGTGATCTTCTTAGCCAGCAATTCCACACGTCGCGTTGAATTGCAAAATATTATCGATTGGCTTATTTGCAACTTAGAGAATAACGCATTAAGACGATGCACTTTTTGCTTCAAATGTATGTACTTTTAATGATTGAAATGTTTTAGGCCAATATAAAATTAAATTTTCATCCCTGTATCCAATTTTAGAGCTTGTTTAAGTATTTCGTATGTGGAAAATGAAACAGCTACCATGGGTGTTGCTCTTAAATAGTTAATTGACATTCCTCAATATAATCCTCGAACGATACCGTTTTCACGGTAAATTAACGTTAATGTTTGCATCATTCCCATCCCAAATTTTGTTGTATCTGGGCTCATCGTTGCGAGTTGCATTCTTCTTCTAGTAACATCCAAGTGATATGAAATTGATCGCGCACCAGCTCCAGCTAAGCCACCACATACCAGTTTTACAGGTATATGTAATACAAGGCCACCAGTATTCCTTTCGCATTTATTGCATGCGTACTTTGGCAAATACTTCATGCAAAAAAAAAAAAATTTAAACATCTCGAAACAGTAGAATGACAGCCCGGCATACGGGACCATGCCTGTTAAAGTAGGAAAAAAAACCCTCTGTAAAGTGCACGTATTCCGCCTTCATTGCGGAACATTTCCGAAGCACGCTGCAAAATTTCAGTGTATTTGTGTTCTCCCATTACTTGAAATGCTAAACGAGCCCGAATTGTATCTAGCGGATATGCCAATGTAACAGCCGTCAGTCCTGCACAAGCTCCTACTATAAATTTATCCGCGTGTACTACAACCTTTTAAATGTAGTTCAAACTGCGATAAGTACTTCTTGTACATTTCAAAGGATGTGAACTGCGTGGCTGCGTACGGAAATATCCTAATCATCTGTGCTCCATTGCCTTTATACAATGCCAAAATGATTCCTTCAATATTATGTGCCTGAGACCACTAAACACCCCTAAATGTTCGTAATGAGAGGAATGTGCTTGAAGTAAGATTTTTATCCTATCTAATGGCGCTACAGCAGTTTTAGAACACATCCCAGCAATTCCCTCAGCCAGAAGATTTTTCAGAACGGTTCATAGTTGCGAAAAGATTCAGCGGAAATAACCATTGTGGATTGATAAATGTCTATTTTCCACAAATTAAGTCTGGCTAAAGTTTCACAGGAAATACTATTACTAACCTTTCATGAAGAAACAATATAAAGAAAGCCGATAAACTGTCGGTTAAGCTCAAATTTATTTTAAGCACGTTTAGGAAGTTCGATCCAATGTTTTCATTAATTCAGTTCGAGATCGCGTAGCAGATCGGGATAAACAACAGTAATACACGCTTTATTGTCGCGGCTTACGACGAGCATCACCTTGGCGTTTCTAATAAATCCAATAACCACTAACGAATAGCGATACTCCCCTTTCAACGTAGTAAAACCCATACTAAATGCACAAAGTCTTCACTGATTCCATTTGCTCTATGTTGCACACTTTCCTGTCTTCGTCGTCCCTTCGAATCGCTTACGAAACATAATTTGTGTCGCTGGCGGATTCGCACGCGTAGATTCATTAACTGACCCGAGCAATCTCTGGACACGCACAAAACTACCATTAACTGTCCTATACACTCGCACAACTCCAATTATCCAACTGTTGCCTCGAGTCTTTGCTAAATTGCGTTTTTGTCTCTGACTTGAAGCTTACATGAACAAAAGATTTTTCCACAGAACTTCATAGCAATAACAATCCACCAAAAAGTCCCTTTTCTTTTTAGTTCGAAAAGGAATTTTCTTGCAGTCAACGAGATGGGTCGATTTGCTCGATTACGGGGATGCAATAAGTACCGGTTTTCCCAGTACCGTTTTTCGCTCGTGCTAACATATCTTTACCACTTAAAGCAATTGGTATAGCCGCCTTTTGCATAGGCGACGGTTTCTTAAACTTTTCACTCATTCACCAAAACAAAGAAAAAATATAGTCCTTAAAGAAATAATATGAATTTACTCACGTTTTCTTAGCACGTCACCCTCGTCAACCATCCAACCATATTCCTCCAAGGACCACCACGAGCACACAAATCACTTGTTGGCACTGTATCGAATCCGTCTTATCTACGGAGTGGTTTATGGGAAACTGTTCCCTGAAAACATCTTCGAGGCAAACGCAATAACCTCGCTCGTACCATATGGAAATAAAAGTGCCATCTATGTGTGAACATGCGGTGGTGATAATGCACACTCATTTCGGTTATTTTTAAAATTCGAAATTGTTTATTTTTTGTAGATTCGATTAAGTTTTCAATTGAAAGCAATTTATGTTTATAATTATTAGGCGTAATTAAGGCGGAAATAAATCGAAAGAATAGGACAGGCACGCGTTAATTACCCACAAACAAAACAATTTTTAATTAATATTATGGTTGGAAAGGGTAAAATTTGACAAATTTTGTGGGGTTTAAATGATACAATGATTTTATCGTTCCTATAATTTAAGGGGTTAACCGTTTCGTTCTAAGCATTTGCATACCGCATTACACCCAATTAGTTAAATTATGTTCAAAAGATATTGTAATAAAATCACTACACATTAAAACAGTTTTAGAATTTTGTTTCCCGGGTGTTAAGTACAAAAGAAATTTTTCCCTTTAATTATTTTTCATGCGAGAGAAAAAAAAACGAGTGTCGCGATGAGGAAGGTGACTGAAGGGTTACTCCTTGTTGAATTGAGTTGGTGCTGTGTGCCTGTGTCAGCGCTGCTTTTAGAGCCATAGCTCCTAGATTACTACAGGGCAGCTAATTTTCTCGTGATCCCGAGGCAATGCGGATTGCGAAAAAGGAGCTGAAGGATATTTCTGTGCATCATGGGTTGGCTTCGGCGTCGGGACTAGAGATGACGGACAATAAAAGAAAAACACAATTGACAGACGGACGGACTGACTTATGTTAATGTTTGCCCGGAAATATACAACCCTTGTGCGTTTGTTGAAAATATATATGCGGACGGACAAACAGACGTGACTAATTATCTATCGACGCAGGTCCTTCGCGTGGTATATTCCCACTTCTTTTCCCGATGGATCCGTTATCAAGTAACGGTTAGGTCCCATTACCTTCTTTATGCGGCTTTTCAGGAATCGCCTATCCAGCTTGGCGTTGTAATGCCCCGCGGCGTCACTTTGGCGGAAGTTTCGCCGGAAAACTTCATCTCCTTCTTTGAAATTAGCAGATCGTGACCGGAGATTGTACTGCGCTTCATTTGCACTACCTGCGGCCTTAATCTTCCGTCCGATTTGTTGGCGGAGGTCTCCTAGACGTTCGTGGGGCTCCAGCGCAACGACGGGGTCTCCCAAACACTTTAATTGCCGTAACAGTCGGTATGATTTACCATGGCAAATCATGTGCTGTCCAAAGGCGGCAAAGTAAGGGGCGACACCGGTGACAGAATGATATGAGGATCGCAGGGCGCATGTGATGGCGGACAATCGACGATCCCAATCCTTTTGAGATGGGTGAACGTAGGAACGGATCGCAGCCAATAGGGTGCGGTTCAAACGTTCTGATGCGTTGGACTGAGGAGAGTATATGGGCGTCAGTTGGTGTTCAACGCCATACTGCTCAAGTAGACTCTTAAACTGCCGAGACCGGAACTGTACTCCATTATCTGAGTACACACTCTCTGGAACACCGAACACATGGAATACCCGGTTCTCTAAGAATTTCACGATCGATGGAGTTGTGAATTTACGGATAGGTTCCACCATTGGGAATTTTGAGAGCTGATCTAGAACGACTATAGCTCCGATGTGTCCCATTGAAGACCGAGGATATGGACCGAGTAGATCGATGTATAGACGCTGGAACACGCGTTCTGGAACGTTGAGTTGACCCATAGGAGGTCGAAGAGGCTGGTTGGGCGCTTTGGTGCCTTTACAGGTCTCACAGGCGCTCACGTAGTCTTTGACCTGGGATGTCATTTTAGGCCAAAGGAAGTATTTCTTGAGTCGCCGTAGTGTCCGACCGTACCCTCCGTGGGCACTTAAAGGATGGTCATGTGCGCGGAAGATCAGATGTTGTGTCATTTCCTCCGGTACCCAGAGTTTCCAAGACTCTTCTTCCTGCCATGGATCACCAGTGGCGTATTCATTTCGTCTATACACATAGCCGTCTATTACCTTCAAATCAGGCAGCTGTGTTTGTTGGGTCGCTATGGTTTGCCTCAACTCTTTGTAGCTATCTGATTCGAAATGTGGGCTGTCCAAATCTATTTCGATGGGGTCCTCGTCAGTTATTGTTAATTTGGCTCCCTCTGGGGAAAACATCCGTGAGAGAGTGTCGGGTACGATGTTCTGGGTTCCTTTCCGATGTTTGATGGAGAACTTAAACCCTTGCAGTTTAAGAGCCCATCTGGCTAGGCGTCCACTTAAATCTGCTTGGTTCATCAACCATTGTAGTGACGCGTGGTCCGTGATGATCTCGAATTGGTGGCCCTCGATATAAGCTCGAAACTTCTTCACAGCAATTCCCGCTGCCAAACATTCTTGCTCGGAAACAGTATAGTTTCTTTGGGCCGAATTTAGCTTATTAGACATGAAGGCGATGGGAGCTTCCTCTCCTTCGTCGGTCAATTGCACCAGCACGGCTCCTACTCCATGTTGACTTGCGTCGCAATGAATGGAAAAGGGCTTCGTGAAGTCGGGGCTGTGCAAGACAGGAGCTGATGTGAGGGCTTGTTTAAGCTCTTCGAATGCCTTTCGGCTGATTCCGGTCCAAACGAACTTCCCCTTCCGCAACATGTCTGACAGGGGCGCTGAGACTGTTGCATAATTCCGAACAAACCTTCGGTACCAACCGCACACACCAAGGAAACGTCGTAGCTGCTTCACAGTTTTTGGTAAGGGGAACTCATCAATCGCACGAGTTTTGTCTGGATCCGTTTTGATAGTGCCATGTCCTATGACACGTCCGAGGTATCGGACTTCTTTCATGACAAACTTACTTTTCTGTACGTTGATGGTGAGTCCCGCCTTACTGATGTGCAGGGCTACTTCTTGTAGGAGTAGGAGGTGTTGATCGAACGTTTCCGTGATGAGTAACAGATCATCAAGGTACACGAACACTTGGTGTTTTAGGTGAGGTGGGATGACCTTGTCCATCAACCGAGTCATCGTTTGCGGCGCGTTACACAGGCCAAAGGGCATTGTGACGAACTGATATAATGGTCGTCCAGGCACTGTGAAGGCGGTCTTGTCCCTTGACCCCTCATCGAGTGGAATTTGCCAGAAGGCGTCTTTTAGGTCGAGACTGGTGATATAATTGGCTTTCGGTAGTCTCCCTAGTATTCCATCGATGAGTGGAAGAGGGTACGCGTCCTTGATGGTAACCGCGTTTACCTTACGGGCATCAAGACAGAGGCGGACTTTACCTGGCTTCACCACCAAGGTTACCGGTGATGACCAGGCGCTTTGGGACTCTTCTATGACCCCCAACTCGAGCATCCTATCTAATTCCGCATACACCAATTTCTCCATGGCTGGCGAGATGGCGTAGTGTCTCTGTTTAATCGGTTTACTATCGCCAACGTCGATGGCGTGTGAGACTAGGGTGGTGCGGCCAAGGCCTTGGGTAGCGTAAGATGGGAAAGCAGCAATGGATGCTTCCAGGCGTTGCCGTTGGTTAGGCGTCAGGTCATGCCTATCGGGAGTAGAAGTGATTTCGTTGACATTTCTGGTTTTTAAAGACAAATCGGTGAATAAATCGGAGGCCAGTCCAAAACGAAGGACGAAATCGACACCAAGGTATACATTCTGAGTCAAAGACGGGATAATGTAGAAGGTAATATCCTTCGTCTGACCCCTGAACGTCACGGGTGTTGTTAGTTTACCTCGTATAGGGTGTTTGGTGCCATCAGCTGTACTGATTTCAGTGCGCCAGGATTTAATCAAGTTCGGGTATTCTTGGAGCACCTTCGAGCCAAAGCTCGAGGCGAGACAACTGATACTGGCACCCGTGTCGATCAATGCAAACACGGTCTCGCCCAACACTTTAATTGGATGATAAGGTCTGATCTCATTCTCAGCAACCTCCGAGATGTTACAAGAGTGTAAGGTTCGACGGCAGGTGCGCACTCTCTTGCGGAAATTCCGCCAACGACGGGTTGACCATTTTGTCGTGCACGAACGGGAAGTGACGACTTCGGAAGCAAATATTCGCTCTCGAGCCACCCGATATTCCTGCAGTCTAACATGATAAGGTTTTAGCGTGCGTACCTGAGGCTGCCGCGGTTCTTCTGGCAGTGACTGCGATGGTCGTTTTAATATTGTCGTTGGTGAGGTCTCCGGAAGAGAGTGAACATCCGCAGTCGTAATGGTCATGGCTGGTGGGTTAACGTCATGTTGGTTGGGGTGAGCCACTGATTGAGGAGCTACTGTTGGGGTTTCGAGTACCGCTGAGGTGGTCGGGTACTCTTTTGGCCGTTTTTTCGTGCGGCACATTCAGAACAGTCCGGGAAGTAAGTGTCCGGCTTGCCGCAACCGTAGCAGAAAACCTTACGTTCTGCGCGGCATGAAATAAACCGGTGTCCGGTTTGGTGACAATTCCAGCAGGTCGTAAGACTTCCCACTGCCGCTACAGCAAGCTGGTCTGGGTCCAAATCATCCTCCAGATCTAGGGTGGTATAATCTGGGGCCAATTCCGCGATTCCTCGTCGAGGACCCGTCCTGGTTAGTAAGTATGGCCGGTCCCGTAGGTCTTCCTCAAACCCTTCTATGCGACGCACATTTCTCAGCAGGGCCTCCATACTCTGTGGATCGGAGTTCACGATATGCCGACGAATCTCCGGTCTCAGATTTCGCTTTAGCAGGCGCAGAATTTGGGTAGAAGACAATGGCTCTGACAGCTGGTCATTCAACCGAAGGATATCGGCTCGATATTTATGGAAGGACTCGTCCGGACGCTGCCATCTAGCATTCATCTTATCCAGGACTAATTCGTCCATGTCGACCGTAGGGTATTCCATGCGGAGTACCTCCTTCAGCCGTGACCAGCGTATGGATGGTGGAGCTGAATGTATTCTCCAATATGTCTCCAGGGCTGCTCCCCTAAGCAGCATAGGCAAGTACCCTGCGAGCGCTGTGCGGTCTCCTGCTAGCATCTGCTCAATCAGTGACTCCACCCGACTTATGAAAACCTCTACCGTTATCGTGTTGGGTTCCCCACTGAAATGTAGATTCCATCCCTGGATGATGCTGGGGATCTGTGTCGGCTTCAGCCGATACATGTCGTGTGGATGGAAGCGTTGGTCCGGCGGAATCACGGGAGCCTGATTTGGTGGCGGTGCTTGGCTCAATCGGGGCCGGTAAACTGGAGCCAACGGATTCATGGCTGTACCTGGCCGGATCCGTTCGGGATCACGCCGCGAGTCTACTGGGAAATCCCACGGATTTGGGTCCGAATCCCACATAGGAGGAGTTCTTGGCCGGGATGGTGCGGGGTTCTCTCTCTGGCTCTCTAGAGAGGCGAGCCGGGTGGACATGTCCTGTACGAGCGCCATTAGATCTCTTAGAACTGTGGTTTCCACAGCCACCGGTGGACTCGCTTCTTCTGCAGGCGGAACTGCTTCAGCCCTGTAGTCATCGTCTCGTGCACTCCTTGTCGTGGATGGAAGGGGTCCGCTTTTGGGGACAGCTCCACTTGCACTGGAGGACTGAGGTCGTTCTGTTGCTGGCTGTGCGATTTCCAAAGGCTGACGACAGAGCGGGCAAGTGGATGAGGTTTGCCGCAGTTGTGCCAAACACAGCTGATGTAGCCTGTGTCCGCACTGCAACCTCTGGCTTGTAGTTTCGTCCATGTCCTCGTGACAGATGGAACACAATAGAGCTGGTCCGGCATCCGACCGCAACTTTCTCCTTTCGGGAGTTCTTTTTGTAGGCATTTTAAATCCAAATGGTTTTCCTAATTAAATACCTAGATAAATAAATAATGAAGAATATGGGTATATAAGATTAGCTATATGAATAATGACAATAATGAAGAAAAGGTGAGAAAAAGTTACTAAAATTCTTATGTGGCCGTCAGTGGCGAACTATCTCAGAACCTCACAAAAAAAAAGTATGAAAAAATTTAAGTGGTGATTGAACTATCAAAAAAAAATATAATAACCGGTCTTTCCCTTCCGTCCATCCTCCCAAGTATGGACACCATGGCACAATCCTTCCAAAACGTTTCAGGGACACTCTCTTGTGGCACCATGAAAATCAGGGTTCAGAAGTGATCCCTCATTAGCAAACTTCTCAAGTTACAGCTTGTCAGCCCAGGGTGGGATTCTAATCCACAAGCAGCGCGTGTCTTGTCATGGATAGTCATGGATTAGCTAATCAGCCAATCACATGAAATCAAAATCCATGTAATTTAAGACACTTAGGCACCGCTGTTTTGGGGAGCGGATCAGAATCCTCCGCAAAATAGATGTTGGGATAATAACTTCCGAACACAAAAAGGGACTCTAATATCATTTGGCCTTACTAGTTATACAATGGTGGTAAACCACCAAAGTATAAGTCAAAAGCAGGACCAAACGACATTGATGTCCAGGGACTACACACGTTCGAAAGGTATTAGGCTGCTGGGGCACGATTAGTGCAAAAACCCTCGGGAGTTATCTACCCGCCAAAATTTCTAACACCTAGTGGGGACACCTAGAGACAATGGACTGTCTCGTGCTCACGACTGATGATACAGCCGGGCTTTTCGGGCCCCACGTTGGGCACCATTTGTAGTGAATATTGAATTCCATAAATGTCCGTGAAGGACTGCAGCGATGTTCTGCTGCCTCGGCAGAGGAAGGTGTTGATTCCTGCCGAGAATGCCCTCGTCCGGAGACGCGTGAATGCGCTGGCAGGCTAGCATTGCGGTGTCGTGGGGCGGGTTCGTTTCCCCGGCACGAGGACTCACTACAAAACATTTCGCATTCACGAATTGCTTGCAGAGTTCGAGAGGACGACCGAAGTCGCAAATCTGTAGATAACCTCCACGAAGGAATTACGACTTGTTGCGAAAACAAGAGAAACCTGAGAAGAAAGGCGAACTTGGGGTAACCTCGTCTTTACCCAAGTAAATTCAGGGCCCACAAATGAAAGAGGGGCAACCGGGTGGTGGTGGAGCCCCTTCATGCCCACCCAACCGGAATAAATCCAATGTTAAACTGTTGAAGTGGCCAGGTATTCCTCTTCTGAGTGGAAAACTCATATAACTTGAATTATATGAACTTTCCCATCAGAAGGGGAGTACCCCGGTGACCAATTTATGTCATAGAATTATACAATTGAATTGCATAACTTTATGCCATAAAAGGGCACTTGGCTTGGGCCACTCAACCCATAAAGTCTCCTGAAACAAAAAAATTTTTAAGTACCCGGTGGCTGGCTCATATTTTGGGGTGGAAGCCTGCCACCGTACCGGGTCCTATACCCGATTGGAAAAGACCGGAAGAAAAAGACCGATTTTCCATTTAATCCATCATTTTTTTTGTTTTTATTCGAACAACGTTAAAGCAATGGAACAGTATGATTTTTCTATGGCAATCAGCACAGCAATTTACAACACCATATTGAAAAGCATTTAATCGTTGAAAGAGGGAAATTGATATTAAAAGAAGATTAACATTATACGCAAATTCATTTTTTCTCTGATTTCCTGTAGTATTATAATTATTGTGGTTAGCTCTTGTAGATGCCACACTTTCACCCTACATACATTATGTAAAAAAAAAATTCTTACATAGATTTTTTTACGACGATTCTTCTTCTCTTTTTTTTTCTTTTTTTACAAATTCAATAAATATTTTTCAAAAAAAATATTTCAATAAATATTCAATAAATATATATATTTTTTTTTTTTTAAACTCAATAAATATTTAATTAAAATTCAATAAATATTTTTTTTTTTTTAAAAATTCGATAAATATTTTTTTGTTTAAAAAAAAATTCAATAAGTATTTAATTAAAAAATGTTAAGAGGTTACTTACAGTACCTTTCCCTCGACGACGAGCGCTCGCTGACGATGTGGAGGTAAGCAAGTCCTGAAATTTTTGGTAGTGAAGAATCGCGTCCATACATCAAATTTTTAACACACGAGTATTAAGACATAGAATAACTCTTAAGGGTGTATAAAATCATCTAAAAAATTCAGCTATCAAAGTGTAAATACATATAGACTTCCTTGAATATCAGAACCGTATGGTCTTCGAACGTGGTAATGCTCGCTGCTACTTCTTCTACGGCTTTTAATGTTTAATATTGCGTTTATATGCAATCCGTTGGTCAATATATGGATTGAGTGATTTGACTAATTCTTCTGGATCTAACTTTCCAGTTGATTTATCACTCCTTGTTGAACTATGTTTGAATACACAATGCGCCTTTTTGCATACAAACGGTGTGGTTTCCCAGAAACAGGGAGTACGGTCCCGCCGTTTCCCAATCAACATGTGCCGCTCCGTAATATGAAGATCTTCACCTCGGCCTTCCAACCACCTGTTGCACCCCACTTCGGGACCTAATGCTGATGGCTCATGGCGATATTGGCAGTTGCTATCATTTTTTTTTTACAGGCACGGTCGTAGAAAAAGTAGCAATATCTGAAGTTCCTTTTTTTGTTTTTTTTTTTTTTTCTCTTCTTCTTTTTCCGCTGTGCATCCACAGGATGGTAGAAGGTGTCTCTGCCACAAACCTGAAATAACGCATATTGAACTTGAAGTATCGAACAAAGACCTATAAAGTAATGGACGCGAAATGAGCTTATTTTCATCCATACTGGATTGCATGCAAACGTTCATAAAAAAAAAAAAAAAAAAAAAAAATATTCTGTGCATTTGCATTTGCCTATTTCATACATTTTGGTCTCGTCTGCTCCCACTCGTCTATTATTTACACCATTTTATCCAAGTGCGCTCTTTCTTTATCCCTATTAAATTCAATTTTATTACTATTTGGACTCTAGAAATCAGAGCCTGAGTTCGTTTTGCCAAATCATTCTAGGCCCCATATATTGGGCCAAACTATTCTGCACTATTTACAGGTTTATCTAACTCCTTCCTCAATTCCTCATTGAAGCTAACGCGACCAACTTTTAGCTCTTTTCATGATGTTAATTTTCTTTTCTCCTCCCAATACTCTTAAAACACTTTGGTGATCAATCCCCTACAATCCCTTTCATAATTTATCATTCGACTCGCATAAGTATTAAAAATCGAAATTTTCATTCACGCCGTTTCATTCACAATTTGTTCATTCATAAAGTACTATAAATCCAAAACGCGAATACATTCACACATAAATCAGGCACTCGCGCATTCCCGCACGGACTAACACACTTGTAGCATTTAACTATTTCACAGACATCGTTCTTCCCCACGTTCTTCCACTTGCTCACGTTCCCTTCTTCATTGATTGATGAATTGCTCATGTCGTTTCCGTTACCGCTTTGCAAATTTGGTAACGAGTTGGCAACGTAAGCGAAGGATCGACCACCTTTGGAATTGGTTTAATCTCAGGGCTAATTCCTTTTCAATGCGATGCAAATCGAAACGAACCTCATATGCGATTAGATTGATGGCAATACCCGAAGGTACGAAACGCCCTGAACGGCCAATACGATGTGAGTAAGTCTCAGCCATACGTGAAAAATCGCAATTACTAGCAACATTCACAGCCTATACGTCAATACCAAGTGTAAAAAGATCAGAGCAGACTAGATTTCTGCATAGCCCCTGTCGAAGCTCATGGAGAACACGATTTCTATGCGCCTGCGCCATGTTGGCATGGATATAGTAACAACAATAACCAAGTCCCGTGATCTTCTTAGCCTGCAATTCCACACGTCGCGTTGAATTGCAAAATATTATCGATTGGCTTATTTGCAACTTAGAGAATAACGCATTAAGACGATGCACTTTTTGCTTCAAATGTATGTACTTTTAATGATTGAAATGTTTTAGGCCAATATAAAATTAAATTTTCATCCCTGTATCCAATTTTAGAGCTTGTTTAAGTATTTCGTATGTGGAAAATGAAACAGCTACCATGGGTGTTGCTCTTAAATAGTTAATTGACATTCCTCAATATAATCCTCGAACGATACCGTTTTCACGGTAAATTAACGTTAATGTTTGCATCATTCCCATCCCAAATTTTGTTGTATCTGGGCTCATCGTTGCGAGTTGCATTCTTCTTCTAGTAACATCCAAGTGATATGAAATTGATCGCGCACCAGCTCCAGCTAAGCCACCACATACCAGTTTTACAGGTATATGTAATACAAGGCCACCAGTATTCCTTTCGCATTTATTGCATGCGTACTTTGGCAAATACTTCATGCAAAAAAAAAAAAATTTAAACATCTCGAAACAGTAGAATGACAGCCCGGCATACGGGACCATGCCTGTTAAAGTAGGAAAAAAAACCCTCTGTAAAGTGCACGTATTCCGCCTTCATTGCGGAACATTTCCGAAGCACGCTGCAAAATTTCAGTGTATTTGTGTTCTCCCATTACTTGAAATGCTAAACGAGCCCGAATTGTATCTAGCGGATATGCCAATGTAACAGCCGTCAGTCCTGCACAAGCTCCTACTATAAATTTATCCGCGTGTACTACAACCTTTTAAATGTAGTTCAAACTGCGATAAGTACTTCTTGTACATTTCAAAGGATGTGAACTGCGTGGCTGCGTACGGAAATATCCTAATCATCTGTGCTCCATTGCCTTTATACAATGCCAAAATGATTCCTTCAATATTATGTGCCTGAGACCACTAAACACCCCTAAATGTTCGTAATGAGAGGAATGTGCTTGAAGTAAGATTTTTATCCTATCTAATGGCGCTACAGCAGTTTTAGAACACATCCCAGCAATTCCCTCAGCCAGAAGATTTTTCAGAACGGTTCATAGTTGTGAAAAGATTCAGCGGAAATAACCATTGTGGATTGATAAATGTCTATTTTCCACAAATTAAGTCTGGCTAAAGTTTCACAGGAAATACTATTACTAACCTTTCATGAAGAAACAATATAAAGAAAGCCGATAAACTGTCGGTTAAGCTCAAATTTATTTTAAGCACGTTTAGGAAGTTCGATCCAATGTTTTCATTAATTCAGTTCGAGATCGCGTAGCAGATCGGGATAAACAACAGTAATACACGCTTTATTGTCGCGGCTTACGACGAGCATCACCTTGGCGTTTCTAATAAATCCAATAACCACTAACGAATAGCGATACTCCCCTTTCAACGTAGTAAAACCCATACTAAATGCACAAAGTCTTCACTGATTCCATTTGCTCTATGTTGCACACTTTCCTGTCTTCGTCGTCCCTTCGAATCGCTTACGAAACATAATTTGTGTCGCTGGCGGATTCGCACGCGTAGATTCATTAACTGACCCGAGCAATCTCTGGACACGCACAAAACTACCATTAACTGTCCTATACACTCGCACAACTCCAATTATCCAACTGTTGCCTCGAGTCTTTGCTAAATTGCGTTTTTGTCTCTGACTTGAAGCTTACATGAACAAAAGATTTTTCCACAGAACTTCATAGCAATAACAATCCACCAAAAAGTCCCTTTTCTTTTTAGTTCGAAAAGGAATTTTCTTGCAGTCAACGAGATGGGTCGATTTGCTCGATTACGGGGATGCAATAAGTACCGGTTTTCCCAGTACCGTTTTTCGCTCGTGCTAACATATCTTTACCACTTAAAGCAATTGGTATAGCCGCCTTTTGCATAGGCGACGGTTTCTTAAACTTTTCACTCATTCACCAAAACAAAGAAAAAATATAGTCCTGAAAGAAATAATATGAATTTACTCACGTTTTCTTAGCACGTCACCCTCGTCAACCATCCAACCATATTCCTCCAAGGACCACCACGAGCACACAAATCACTTGTTGGCACTGTATCGAATCCGTCTTATCTACGGAGCGGTTTATGGGAAACTGTTCCCTGAAAACATCTTCGAGGCAAACGCAATAACCTCGCTCGTACCATATGGAAATAAAAGTGCCATCTATGTGTGAACATGCGGTGGTGATAATGCACACTCATTTCGGTTATTTTTAAAATTCGAAATTGTTTATTTTTTGTAGATTCGATTAAGTTTTCAATTGAAAGCAATTTATGTTTATAATTATTAGGCGTAATTAAGGCGGAAATAAATCGAAAGAATAGGACAGGCACGCGTTAATTACCCACAAACAAAACAATTTTTAATTAATATTATGGTTGGAAAGGGTAAAATTTGACAAATTTTGTGGGGTTTAAATGATACAATGATTTTATCGTTCCTATAATTTAAGGGGTTAACCGTTTCGTTCTAAGCATTTGCATACCGCATTACACCCAATTAGTTAAATTATGTTCAAAAGATATTGTAATAAAATCACTACACATTAAAACAGTTTTAGAATTTTGTTTCCCGGGTGTTAAGTACAAAAGAAATTTTTCCCTTTAATTATTTTTCATGCGAGAGAAAAAAAAAACGAGTGTCGCGA
>OZ017738.1:384685124-384710124 GCA_963969285.1 Odontomyia ornata
GGAAAAAGAGGCAAGACACAGGCATAACCCGGGAATCCACGTCTGCAATATTGAAGCAGGTCAAATTGCCAGCGCAGCTACTCAAGCAAGCCTCTGATCTGGTCACCAAGTACAGTGACATCTTCTCAACAAGCCCGGATTATCAAGGCCGAACGAGTATGGTAGCTCACGTCATAGATACACAGGTTGCCAAGAGCCAAAATGAAAATCGTGCACCTGGCCCGTCTTGCCCCATATTAAATCCAGGGAGAATTGACTACAACTGGCGACACATCTTTTTGGATATACCAGATACTTCTCGGCAGAACATTCGCCAATGTATGAGAGGTGCATTGAACGGCTGGAGACCCTATATAAGGGCAAGCTGAATGAAAGGGGGGAGGGATCATTCATTACAACGGTGATAATAAAAACTGCGATAGAGTGGAGCGCGAGGTAAAGGCGAAATTGATTGAGTGATTGTGAAGTGATTTTAGAAGACAATTGCAATAGAAATCTATTGACAAGTGTAAGATAGACTTTTAATAGTGAAATTAATAATTATGCATTCTTTTAAATAAACTCTTTTAAACTTAATTGAAAAAGACATTGCGTTTTCACTTTCCCGGACATTAAAATTATCGGCCACGAACCATAACACGCCGCAAAATATATGTATATATATATATATATATATATATATATATATATATATATATATATATATATATATATATATACATATATATATATATCTATATATATCTATATATATATATATATTTATACATATATATATATATATATATATACATATATATATATATCTATATATATATATGTATATATATATATACAATATATATATACTATATATATATATATATATATATATATATATATATATATATACATATATATAATTATATGTAAATATATATATATATATATATATATATATATATATATATATATATATATATATATATATATGTATGTATGTATGTATATATATATAGAGTTTGCAATTTCGCTCCAATTTTTACCAAATTTTTAGGAAAGGTGTATTGAGTAAATATCTCCGTTAAGATCATGAACCAGCTATATCTGCCAGGCAAAAACAAAATGGCAGGTGTATTGAGTAAATATCTCCGTTAAGATCATGAACCAGCTATATCTGCCAGGCAAAAACAAATAGGCAGCCATTTTAGGCGAAATATCATGATTTATATTCTGACCAAAGTATAGCTTCGATTTGGATGAAATTTGGTACAAAGGTTCACTGATGTATGTGATGAATCTCGCAATAAAAAATCTAAAGTTGGCACGGCAGAAAAAAAATGGCGGCCGCTCAAAAGAAAACGTACAAAATTTTGTTATTGTAGTTGTGGCCAAAGCTTTGAACAAATGTTCATGAAATGCGTTAGTTTGATAAAAACTATAAGTATCTAAAGAATTATGTAAAACAGCTGGAGGTCAGGTCGCAAAAACAAAATTTCGAACAGTTGAAGCTCAAAACTTCAAAGGCTTCTAAAAGTCGCAATTTTGATCCAACGAATTGTTTTAAAATAGTAATTGCTTAGATCTAGAGACTTTGACATTTTGCTGAGCACGCATGTGCAAATTTCAAAATGGTGGCGGTTTGATTACGCGCTTTTTCAGGTTTTTTTGGCCCTCTGGTGGTCATATTTTCCCATGAATTTAGATGAAACTTGAGATTATGGATTTCTGTACAAGTTCTTGTCTTGTGCAAAAAATCATTAAAATCGAATGAGAGATAAACAAATCGAAAATCTAAAACCTAATATTTTTGGCTGCCATTTTCACTAAAAATTGAATAATTTTGCCCTGTCTAGAATGAAACTCCGATTTGAACGAGATTTGGCACATTGATTGATGGGGTCCTAGCACACAAAGATTTAAAATAATCCAAAATCAAATGCATGAATTCAAAATGGTGGCCCCCAAAGGTCAGAAGGCAACCGCGATTCGCTATTTTAGTAGTAACTGAAATAATGAATATTTTTCATGGGAACGTTTTAAATTACTTAACTAAGAAATATTTATAAAGCAGACTATTTTTAAGATATTGTAAAAAATTTTGAACAATACCCTGAAAAATTACGAAATCGGGACTTGTCTGTCGGTCCATCCGTTCGTTTGTTCGTGCGTCACAACAAGTTTTCTCGCAAACCAGAATGAGGAAATTTTCTACATAGAACAAAAGTGGGGCCTCTTAAAATTTGCAGTGCTAGAAAATATTTTAAGGTGTTTAAGGGGGGTCTCCCCATACAGGGGGGTGATTAAAAAAATTTTGTTATTTCTGTAGCCCTCTGGCAGCCAAGTTTCTCAACAGATTCCAACGAAACTGGAAATTTTAAGTTATTAAGGCAAGTTAATTATGCAAATCGGATGACATATAAAAAATTCGAAAATTTCCAGCTTAATATTTTTGGCAGCCGTTTTCAATAAAAATTCAAAATGACGGCCCCTGATGGTTCAAAAAAGAATTGAAAATGTATATATTAATGGCAACGCAAGTGCTGATTAAACTTTTATGGAAATCTTTTGAAGCTAACTATTTCACCTATTTTAGCCAACAAGTTATCACCTATGTGTGGTAACCACTGTGAAATGTGTAAACAGCAACTGCAAGAAGAACGAAACCTGAATTTTTATGTTTATAACAATATATTATCCGCCGATTTTCAATATGTGATCCATACGTGTGTAACTCAATTTAATTAGCAAAATATTTGCGCCTTTATATAAGGTCTCTGAATACGAGCCTCGGCAGATTCTTTTTATGTTAATAAATACCCATGTGGTACTACAAAAATTGTAGCAAGAAGTCTTGTAGTAGGCAAGCCAAATTCTTTTTTGAAACTTTACGCAACATACGAGAAATTAACCTTTCCGGCTGGTGCTTCCAACGGGGATTTTTTCATCTGCACAATTCACATTGCCAGCCCATTGTAGCTTCCGCAGCCTTACAACCGTTGAAACCTACGGCTCAACAAAAGTTTTATGGTTCTATCGAATTTGCCATTGGTCTTCTGTCTTTCGAAGGTATTCAATATGTTTGAGGATGCTTGAGTTAAGCTATATGTTCCATACCTATAGTATAGCACAGGTGTTATCACAGATATGTATATTTGAAGCTTTGTTTTCCTATGTATGCAGTTGATCTTCAAGTTCGTTAAAACTGAATAAAATATCACACTTAGAAGCTGAATTTTTTGGCTAATTTCACCTATTTCACTACCAGCTTTCGTTATTTTAGCACTTTTTCCACGTTTTCGATGTTGTTTTAGCCAAGTGTGATGCTTCTCAAATGGTCATTATATTATTATATTTTCGCTTTCCTTCTGAGATTTTCATAGTGTTCTCTCTTTGTCCTGGTTCTACTACCTAAATACTCATAATTGAACCAATCATTTCTTTCGCGCTGGGGTTGATGGCCGATCATCTGTTCTGCCAACGTCTTTATTGTCGCTTCCATTGCCACCCAAAGCTCGTTGTTTGTCTTGAGCGATGTGTCTAACGGGATGGGAGTAACCTGGTTGTCGAGGGTCTCCGTGAATTTTTTTCGCCACAGACGCTACTTGGATCATTTCAATGTCGAGTTTTTGTGGAGAACTGTGGTTAGTTTGATCAAGAGATTATCTGAGCTGCAACTGGCTCCTCGGCATATAAGTATGCTCGATTCCCAACGTAGTTGTTCGATCTGGTGTTTTGTGTTGCTATCTGGTAATACCCAGGTTATTTTACGCATGCGCCCATATGAGAAGCAAATGGAACGTATAACTAGATTTTTGCTACATGCGAAGTCAATCAGGCGCTGGCCATTTGAACGTGGGGTTTAAGACGAGGAATCATGAAAAGTGTGGGTTGGGGAAACAATAGGGTCCCTTGTTGTTTCTTAAACGGTTTTGGGAGCGGAGGAATTCTTTGCATCTTTAAGGTTAAAAAAAAAAAGTGTTTCCAATACACTATTAAAATCAGTACTTGTCTGTCCGTCAGTGCATCACAGCTAGTTTTCACAGGAACTAGAGAAGCTAGAGTAGCCATTAAAAAATATGAGTCTTTCCCTCGCGATTGGACACTTAATGACTGAAAACTCTGAAAAAAAATTTGGAGATACTTCTTTAATTGTTGGATTCAATGATAAATATTTCTGATGTTGAAATTCACTAAACTTGGTCAGCAATAGTATGATTGATCAATTTTGCGTCGTCTTGATTAAAATCACAAGCGTACCCTGAAATTCAATGAAATTAAACGTTCAGATGGATACTTATGTAATTGATCTACCGTTAGAATTTAAAAAGGATTGAATAGTATTCAACGAAGTTATGGTGGTTTGAGTTTTTCTATATTATAAAAATACCAAAGCATGGCTAAAGAACACTGTGCGCGTCTAATCGACTCAGACACTACGGGCTTATAAGGAATTGAATGAAAGTTTTAAGAAGGACGGACATTGTGAAAATCTTTGAGATCAATGTGGGACATCAGTAATCATAAAACCTATTGGTGTCCATTTGAAATGAGAATATTTGTGCAATTTTTCCCCATTTCCAACACATACAGGCTAGTGAGTCTTGATGAAAGCGTACATTTAATAGGTGAGAAAATCAGAGCAATAAGTTCTTAGGAGTACAACATAACAAAAACCTTAGAAATCTAAATTCACTCAAATTTATTCAAACAAATCTTTCCTTCTAGATGTCGTTCAAGTTTTAATTGAGTTTTTGCATTATTAGTGTCTGTCTACACAATATGTTACAAACTTGAGCTGTATTTCCTTATAAGCTTGAACTATTTTGAATTTGAGATTAACTCATTATAAAACATATTGATTACTGAATTGTCTTCATACTATAGCTGAGAATCGAATTCCAAGTCAATAAAGTTGATGTCAAATACCATCCATCTGCTTCAACAATAGTCTAACCCCACTCACTCGAATGAAGCAATAATTTTACGCTGAGTCTCTAATAATCGCTTTTACGCAGTGCTTATCAAATTCGCGAGAAATGATCAAAACATTCAACTCATCCTCAATCCGTATAAATGCCAAATCACGAAATATTTCCCTGCTCAATTTCAGGCAGGTGAAATTGATTGACACGCGCTATGACTTGGTAGCTTTCACCTGAACACAATAAGTTTGTCCTCGCTTATCGGGAAATTCTGAGGACGCGCCGATCAATATCTAAAGTAAACAGAACGGGACGTTCAAATGGAATTATTTTATCTACGAGTATGCTTTGATATCCAAAGCCAGTGTAACTTTCCAGCTTTTGTCTGTTTTGTCGACAGCTGATTAACCATTCACCATTTCACCAAAGGAAAATTACGTTCGATATATTTTTATCAAAACCGCCCAAAGTTCGATATCAACACGTTCAAATACAATTGAAATGTTCATCGGTTCACGCTGTTGACATTGATGGAAGTGTGAATAAATGCAATAGGTGGAGAAATTAAGAACAGATGTTGAAGTTATTTTCGTTATTTGACGGCAAATTTTCAAATTTTTTTGATTGTATGAGTATAAAGTGAGAACGGATTTATTCGTTTGATTATTACATAAATTATATTTTGAACTTCGTTGCGTGTAAAAAGGCGAGAAGAAAATCTTCGAAAAAATATTAATATATTATTTTTACTATACATGCCCGAAAGTTGAATGAGTACTTAATATTCATTGGAATAAAACTAATCAAAAATCTCATGCCATTGCCAGAATACATAATTTCTATTATAAAATATTTTCTTGAAAATTTTCTCAGAAAATTGTTATTTAGTAGATTTAATTCAATAATTTCAAGGAACAAATGATTTAAATAGAAATAGCGGGGTTTTGTAATATGCATATATACTTCAATTTTATTGGTTCAATAAACCAGAAGCATAACGAAAACACTTTCATCATAATTTTTCTACCCCTAGACATGCTTAACTTTCGATGGGAGAAATAATAATAGTCTTCATTTAAGCCACCCTTAACGTTAATCAGATAGCATAGTGACCCAATTTTCCTGGAAATTTTTTTATAAAATTGCCTTAATGTAACGAATCAATTTTCAAATGGGGATTAGGTTTATAGTTTGCAGGCACTCAATCCTAATCATTTCGCAAATTTTACATGACACCTTCATCCAAGGATTTAAGACGGATTTTATAATTAGTTCACTATCAGCCAGAGGATGCATGCGGAGGGAAAAGGCAACCATGAAGTATCCTTCAAAGATATTGCTCTAAATCGTCTTAAACTAGAGCATTTAAGTTACATTTAGAATTAATTTATTGGCTATTCCCAGAGTGAACAAGTTGGGTAGACAGACCTACGCTCATGTCAAAAGAGTTTTGTACTCAACTTACAAAATTCAGTCACCAGCAACGAATAAAATCAAGAAACATTTTTTAAGATTTCTGATACCACTAGCTGAACCAATTCTCAAAGATATTCATGATACCTATCATTCCTGAAATTTTCATACAGATCCTAGCAAAGCTGTAGTGTCAGAGTCGGTAAAAAGCGCATATTGTTCCATAGCCATATGATTCCATAGTAATACAGCGCATATTGTTCCATAGTAACACAGGAAAATTCAAATTGCTACAGCTTCGTTAAATACCATTCGATCTTTATGAAACTTGCAGGACAGATCAATCTTATAATTAGTCATCTGTGTACTAAATTTGATTGTATTCAAGAAAACGTAAAATCGATTAATCAAACTATTACTAACAAAGTTGAGTGAATTGCGACTTCTCATGTATTTGCTGTTATTCTGCTCATAAAGGCTCACATTCATGATTTTTTTCAAATTTTTCCGATGAAATGTGTCCAATCCCGAAGGAAATACGCAAAAAGTTCATACATTACCCCTTCCTCCACCCCCCTCGATACCGGTAAGGCAATTTTAAGACTTGTTTTGGAAAGATCTCACTAAGACCTTTCCAATGACACCCTACTCAATTACCTATGGTGAAAAACAATCGTTGAAGGGTCACCACCCAATATGGTGAGGCCCCCCTTGAACACTTTTGTAAAACTTTTCCATCAAAACACTTTCAAGAAGGCACCACTTCTGACCTTTTCACCAAGTTTCATTGCTGTAGCTTCTATAGTTTCGGAGAAAAAGTGCTGTGACATACAGACGGATGGACGGACGGACGAACAGAAGGACACAGGTCGTAATTGCAATAGGGTTTTGTATTTTAGCACAAAACCCTAAAAATTGATAAAAATATATTGTGTTCATAGAATACTAAAGACGCTGATCATTTTTATCATCCAAGATTAAAAGATTCTACGTCCTTCATCAAATCCTCGAAGAGTTACAAAATAATAGGCGAATTTCATACGAAAGTGAACTAAAATCCGGTTTTCCGTTATCCCGGCACCATATTTAATTGTTGATATCTGTAGAGCTCTTAAAAAGATTACAATGCTTTGCAAAACGTATTACTTCAATTTGTTTTCCCTCGACTTAACCCTCAATAATGGAAATCCTCATACGCATCGATCAGTCACGCTAAAAAGCGTGGTGGAAGTCGGAAATTTTCTTGTCCTATCGAGGAATATTATACTTTTTCAAGTATTATACTTTGCTGAAAACAGGGCTCTCCTAAGTGCTCCCGTTCAAAAGTTATGCATGAATATACATAAACATGTCAGGTAGACAGAACTATGCTTATACCAGAAGAGTTTTAAACTAAACTTAGGATATGCAGACACCAATAATGAATAAACTCAAGAAAAACTTTAACGATATCGACAATAAATATTCACATACTCGATTAAGAGAAAAACTTTGGTTACTTTATTTTAACCTACACCATTCCGTTGAAATATTACTAGTAACCATTGAATAAATGAAACCTTAAATATGTTTTAATTATTCATTTTATCAAGAAATTAGGAGATCCAATTAAAAGGCTAATGTCAGGTTTGATGGAAAGCCCAAATGGTAGAAAAACCGTGCATCGATTTTGTTGGGCTTAGAGAGTGGCTATTACTTCCATTAAACCTTGTCGTGAACGATTCCAAGCCCGTTTAAGAATGCAGGAGGGAACCACTTGCTTCCCAAGCCCACAGTTTCCAAATGGTAGTAAATGCTTCCATGGTCACACATTGGTCACACACCTAAAGCTCTGATACTAAATCCTACTTAAACATCCTATGTTTTGACGTAACAGTGTAGAAATGAGTCTTCTATGCCTCATCACAAAATCGAAAGTAATAACCATGCTACCAGAATGGAAGTGACCTGAAAACCTAAAAGGACTATGGCACTGGATCTTGAAATATCAGATCACTGACCAATCCTAGTGCTGTCAAAAACCTTTAACAACCTGCCAGTCAATAAAAATTGAACTTACTAGTACACATTCTCGACTGAAAGCGATATTCATGATATGAGATCGCACACAATATTCAAACGACAGAAGCCTGCTGGAAAAAGAGAAATCGGAATTTCTTTTTTTGTCGATAGGGAGCTTGAATTGTACGTTATTGACTGTAATGCAGTCAATGAATAAGGTATGTAATCCGTATTAAAGTAAAATTTTTCAAAATTTGGCTAATAAACGTACACGATTTGACAACTAAAAAAGCCAAGGAAATGTTCTACAACCACCTGGAAAGACTAGCTGACCAATTGCCTATAAGCAGCACAAAAAAATATTGGGTCATTTTATTGCTGAAATTGGCAAGGAGCTATATCATCGTGAAACAACTGGAGGGATATTCCCAATGATGAAAACAAGACAACGATCAACGTCTGAATGACTTTGCATGTGGCAAAATTCTAGTCATACTATTGACTTGCTTCCCACATCGACGCATATATAGCAACATGGTATAAACCAAATCGACTATGTTCTGATCCCACAACTTTGGGCCTCGCGGATAATTGATTTCTATACATCCCGAGGAGCTAATTGTAACTCAGAACATTGCTTGATCAAATGAACCTATCAATCTAGATGGTGGTCAGCCCCTAACATCAAAACGGCTCAAAATAGCTTATCTGGCAAAAATCTTTAGGAGCCCCTCGACAACCTGCTAGCTCCCATTTTATCAGGCATATTACTTAAAACTAGCGATGGGCTTTGGGTGGAAGTGAAAGCGGCAATTAAGACCATGGCAGAAAGACGATTGGATATCAAGCCCAGCGCAAGAGAAATGCTTGGTTCAACGATGAGTACCAGGACGCGTTTGCCAAAAAGAATCAAGCGTACAAACAATACTTAGGTAGAAAAACCAGGACAACAGGCAAAGAACTTTTCTTGAAACTCAATAGTGGAGCAAAACTAGTAGGGCTATAAATCAACGAGAAACGAGTCGAGGAAAAATACCTTAAACATGGGCATATATAGGGAGGGCTTTAGGGGTCTGGACCCCCCCCCCCCCTTAGCATACGGAAAAACTAAATAATATTGAATTGAAAATTTCTTAATAGAAATTTCAGCAGCGACTAGAAGAGAAAATAGAGGAGCATTACATATCTCTGAAAAGTGTCGCTAAGGGTGGAAAGAGTAGAATAAGTGGTATCGAGATCACGGGCCACCATGGTATCTGCAATTAAAAGCGAAGTAATTTCCCAAAGACGTAGAAAGAATAATGAAAACATCTCTTAACTGAAAATTAGCATACAGAAAAGTAGCATAAGGCTTAAAATGTTGTTTTTGAATTTAGAGTTTGGCTATTGGAAGGTTAGGGGGTAATGCAAAGACATTTTAATTTTTCTATTCATATCACCGAACGTTGATCGCAAGCTGCTTCATTTCATATGAAACTTTTCGTACTAATTCAAGGCAGTAGAAAATGTATTGCTTTTTGCTTTGCACCCATAAGGGAGTAAGCTCTAGCGAATTGTTAATCATCCTGGCCATGCATATTCACAGACTATGGAAGTAACATAAAATATTTTTTACCACCTTTAAAAAAATAAGTTTGTATATATTCGAATACTCGAATATAGCTAATCTTGACTGTCTTTTGTTTTGTGATTACTCTATTCGCTGAAACGATTGTTTTTATTTCTCATAATGTTTCTATCAGAAACAGAAGTGGTTACAAGGATTTTATATTCGAGGAAACTTTGTCGCTTTACCCACACCATGCATGAAAAAGAATTCCTTGAAGCTGGCATTCGTTGCGGGCAAAGACATAAACTACTGGACGCAAACCTTATGCTCTCAAAATATACAGTCTTTCTTCACCTTTCGTTCCCCTTTACAATCCTCCACCCATGAAATGCTCTCGCGACGAAAGCACGTTTGCCTCCAGCTTCACCCGCAAGAGTCCATATAATTCGCGTTTACCGCCAGCGGGCAAGGGTGACTATAGTCACGGTGACAGTTTTGTCACTTGCATCAACTCTATGAACATGTATGGAGATGCGCGCACGTTACGACGTGACAACTGGGTTACTTTTTTGTCCGCCTCTCAGCGAACAAGCCCGTGACGAAACTGTCAGCGTGCCGCTAGGTTTAAATAGGCGTGCGCGCACGGGGGACAAAAAAATCACTCTCATAGTAGTCCAGCCGCATTTTATGGATTAAAAATCAACACAGAAATTTGGTTTCGAATTATCCGATTGACTTTTGATGCTGAAATTCGACTTTCCTATTGTATGTGTGAATCCTTAAAAAGAAATTCTGCCTTCTCAGCTGTGTTTCGTGCTCATTGCTTGCGCGCCATTGCCTATTTTTACGGCTTTGTTAAACGAATTTTACAAAGACCTAATTTCGCGTCCTGTCTGTTCGACTGCTCGTGCATCACAGCAAATTTCCTCAGAAACTCGAATCATCAAACTTTGTAGGAAGGCCAAAAGTGGTGGTTTCTCGAAAGTTAAAGTGTTATGCAATTTTTTAAAGGTTTTAAGGATGGTCCCTCCATATACGACACATGACCACTCAAAATTGAATATTCATCATAGGTATTCCACCAAGATATCAAAAGAAAGGTCTTGAGATATAGTGAGATCGTAGATAATGACTGTTTTCTTCAAATCCATGTTGACGATTGACGCCTGTATTTCAAAAACAATTTGTGAATGTAACCTTCTGTGAGCGCCCTCCACTTTTTTGAGGTGACGTGACAGTGACAAAAACTTTTTTTGTCACCGTGACTTTAGTCACCTGTGCGCGCTTGCACTTAAACATTCTGTTGACGTAAACAATGCAAACATTTTTGTTTTCTTTTTGGCGATTGGAAACAAGCGTCATACAAAGTAAAATCATAATGGGTCAAGAGCCGAGGGCAATGGATTTGAATGTTTCGGTCAAAATTTTTATTTAAAGCCATTTCCAGGAGAAAGGTCTATTGGGGCAATCGACGACGGCCCAAAGTGGAATTGCAAACTTATGCCAAATGCACAAAAAAGAACGTGACTGCAATCATGTAAACAACTCCAGTTAGATATGAATTGGAAAAGGGCAGAGCGAGATGCCATGCAACGAAACAATTACACGCTGCTAAATGCTTAATTTCTCTCGAGCCATTTCTTATCCTGTAGTCTATGTATGAATCTATGGTTGAGGATTAGTTCATGCGCGAACAGCAAAATACGAGTGTGGCTTACTAAAAATAAAAAATGAAAAAAGGATCAGAGAAAATAACTATTTTGAATTTTTTCAAAAGAAAGGACTCTTCAAAATCAGAGGATGAAAACCATGCTGAAGCTGACAGAGATGTCGCAGGCCCATCTAGCAATCAAGTAAAGAAAGGTAAGTAAAATTTTAAGAAAGAAAGTGGTCATAAACTTCATTCGTGTAAAACGGAACACACCACAAAATTAAAATTTGGCGGCTAGGTCGTGTCGTGTACAGTGCAGTCTAGATATTTGCATATGGAAAGGTGTCTCAATATTTTTTTTGATCAGAGCAGTTTTTTAAACATAGTCGTGTATTTATTATACACAGTAAACATTTTTTAAGTCCTTCTAATTTTAAAATAGTGCATTTCATCATTTTCTAGTAACGGTTACTATCTTATCGTAAGAAGTACCGAAAAATTGTTACTGTATTTGACTAATCTATGACTTATTTAACAAATTTATCTGGTAAGTTGAGTTTTAACTGTTTTCTTGTAAGTATTTCTCTCAGTAAAAGTTTTAGCTTATGTTTTGTTAATAAACATTCATTCTTGTTCATATAAACTTATGTTTTTATTCTAATTTTATTGTTGCCGAAAAATTTTGTTTTGAGCTCTACTGGCTATGCTCCGAAGTAGCGTGTGTCCTGTTTTTCTAAACAAAATATCATTTTACTTATTTGCCTAGTGGTAGCATTTATCATCTTCGCTACAAAAGTATACTTTACCAGTAAATATGCGCGCACCATACAGTCAACGCTACATATCAGTTTTGAAAAAAAATTGAAAATAATGCTTCAAAGTATCATCGGCTTGGTGTTTCTTCGTACCAAGATTTTCTCACTTGTAAAAATATGCTGAGTGAAGAAACTGGCAAATCATACTCAGCTTTGAAAATAGCAATACATTGCCAAACTTTCAACTAAATGCAAAGTAATGTTTGAAAACGACAGCGTTGATATTTGCTCCTTATATTTAGCTTCGTATATTTTTTACTCTCTTACATTCACCAAAACGGTTCCCAAATCGACGGAAAACTATAAAAAAAAAAAATAAATAAAAAAAAATAAAACAAAAACTTATTCAAACGTATTAATAGCAGTGTAATCAGAGCACTGATCAATAATCATCTAGATAGCTGAGCTACTGGAATATAATATATATATATATATATATATATATATATATATATATATATATATATATATATATATATATATATATATATATATATATATATATATATATATAGATGCCACTCTGGAGATTTATCAGCCGAAACATTTGTTTTAAGCTGATGTATATATGTATGTTGAAAGAGTGTTTATGTTTTCTTCGGAAAAAGGTGATTAGGCTAAGACATTTTATAGCAAATACAATAAATACAATAAATACGTTTGCGCCATTTATCACGTAAAATCCCACCATCAAAATATTTTTTGTGGGTGGATGTGTTGCTTTCTGTCTCTATTCCTTCTCTTTTTCTATCCATGTTCAGTTTCGTTCATTTCCTACTTTTACAGCTAGGATCGACGTACTTCTAGATCCACCCATGGAGTTCGATATTAGGAAATATGTATGTGATCCTCCGAAGAACGATGAAGAAAAGCTGCGTGCGTTGAAGGAACCTTGGAGTCCACCTGAAACATTCAAATTTCCAGTTACAGGCACAAAGAATCTTTCTTTTCAGCGACATTGGACCACACGGTATCCATGGTTAGTTTATTCAAACATAATGCAGGGAGCGCTTTGCAAAGTATGTGTTTTGCTCGTCTAAATGCAAGGTGGCCGCGGTGATCAGAAACTTGGAGCCTTAGTTAGCAAACCATTTAACAATTGGAAGAATGCATTGGAAAACTTCGATCAGCATACAGGCACGAGATACCATAAATTTGCTCTTGAACAAGCAGCAAATTTTGTAAAGGTAGCAGAAGATATAACATTTAATGTAACAGTGACTATCAATACAGAAAACAACAAGATCGCCGAAGAAAATCGACAAAGACTTAAAGCCAATACTTCTTTGTGGAAGACAAGAAATGCCATTAAGAGGTAACCGTGACTCCGGTGAAATTGGAATTGGAAGTACTTAAAAGTCATTTACTGACACAAACCAACCACAATAGAGCGATGTATACTTCATCAGTTATACAGAACGAATTTATTACACTATGCGGTAATGCTATTCAAGCTCATGTCCTTAAAAGGGTTAGAAAGGCAGGTTATTTTACCTGATTGGCAGATGAAACCCAATACTTTTCACGAAAGGAACAATTAGCGCTATGCCTGAGATACGTGGATTGCTCCTCTGGAAAATTAGTTGTTCGTGAGGATTTTCTGCAATTCGTTCCTCTAGAAGATGTTTCAGCACAATCGTTAGCGACTACAATCATAACGAATCTCTTGTCGTATGATTTGGATATGACAAAATTTATTGGACAAGGCTTTGATGGGGCTGCAGTAATGAGCGGCAGACTAAGAGGCGTACGAGCAATAATTGCGGAGAAATACCCAAGAGCACAGTTTGTGCACTGTGTAGCTCACGTGCTGAACTTAGTTCTGGTACATTTAAGTGAGATATCAATGATACGAAACTGTATCGGCACTATCAAAAGCACTGTCAATTTCTTTCGACAATCTCCACTTCAGGACGGTATGTTTAAACAAATAGCAGACCAAACTAATTCTCTTCATTCAACCCTACTCTCTCTCTGTGAGACTCGATGGACAGAAAAGCATAAGGCGGTTGAGAGGTTTGCAGAAATGTATCTTGTAGTAAGATCCACGCTTGAGTCACTTCAACAATCTACTAACACAGATGTGGCGAGTCAAGCATACCAAATGCATGCAGCCATAGAAAGTAGCCAATTTATTATGTCGTTGTTGATTCTGAAAAAAGTGTTTTTATATACAACAAACTTAAACAATGCAATGCAGAAGGTGAATGTAGGTTTGACAAACGTAACCAGCTACGTGACATCGGTTAAAAATACTCTCGAAAATATTCGAAACGAAACAGAGTTTAAAATATTTTCGACCAAGCAATGGAGCTGAGTTCAAGTGGCATCATTGCTCCACGAACAACTGGAAGGCAAACGCAGCGTGGCAATGTTCCAGGAGAAAGTGCGGAAGAATATTATCGGCGGAATATATTTTATCCATTTGTTGACCATGTAATTATGGAGCTTAATGTTCGCTTTAAGCCACACGAGGAGACTATCAAAGGAATACAGATGATTCTGCCCGAGAACATAAAAAATAAGAAAACTGTTAAAGAGAACGATTGCAAACTCTTTTCCTAGTGAACATGAATTATGGTACAATCACTGGGAATCAATACCCGAAAAACCATCAACTGCTCTAGCAACTTGATAAATGCGACCAAGAGTTCTTCCCAACCATCAAAATGCTGCTTAAGATTTTGGCCACCCTTCCAGTGTTCACTGCAACCGCTGAAAGGAGTTTTTCAACCCTAAAGAGGTTGAAAAACTATCTCAGAAACAGCATGGGAAATGAAAGACTCATTGGACTTGCGCTGATGAGCGTTCATCGTGATTTAGCGATCCAGCTAGACGCAGAAGAAGTCCTTAACATGATAGCAACACGGCGCAAAAGGCTCAATTTAATACTTTAAGTAAGTTTGAATAAGTTCTTTGCTTCAAAGAAACTAATACATATGCATTTAAAATACTGTTTAAAATTATTGTACTTTTCACAGCATACTTTTAAAAAAATGTAGTGTGTACAGCGTTTTTGTAAATCTACAAAATTAGTTATGTAAAAGAGGATAAGACATTGGTGGTATACCAAAAACATTATTTTCGTATTACTGCTAAAATATTGTGCGTAAATGTTTTCTAATATGTCTAGGGAACGTAAAATATGAGTTTTTAATGGTGTAAGTAAATCGAAATACAAAATGATTAAAATTAAATATCTTACTTAGGCATTGAGTGCACCTCATAATTTTTTTTTATAGATTGGGCCAAACGGAAATGCACTTTATCCATCAGGGAGTTTCCATAATTTACTATAACTTAACAATGACTAAAAGGTGTAAATAATGTAAATAGATACTCTAGATAAGTGTGTTCATGTTTTATAATTTTCTCATTAAAACTATTTATATGTAAATACACATAAACAATATTTTGCCAACATTCCTTTCGTATTTGTTTGACGATGCTTTGCTCGCAGCTACTTTAATGTGTATGTAATTTGAATAAAATAGTGTGGTGAATAAAATAGTGTGGTGTAAAAAAGCTGCATTTTAGAGCATAATGTAATTGTCAGTAACTTTTTACTTTCTGTCTACCTTGACCTTTGGACCCCCCCCCCCCCCCCCCCTTGTGAAAGCTTTAAATACGTCACTGACCTTAAATATACAAAATGGTGAATATAATATCGAAAATGTGGACAAAAAAACGAGAACCGGTAATAAACGAGACGAAACACGCCGAAGAATACAACTCATAAATGAAATATTTTATTTTGTTCCGACAATCAAGCTGCACACACAGGAAAACAAAGCTCTAAGTATATAAATTTATGATAAGACCTGTACTATGCTATGGATATGAAAAATGGATCCTAGCCTGAGCATCGGTACGCAATTTGAAGGTCGTCAAAAGACGGGTCCTGAAGCAAATTATTGGAGCGAAACTAGACGGAGGTCAATAGTGAATTCGATACAAGCATGAGCTGTATGCAATTTTTG
This sequence comes from Odontomyia ornata, assembly GCA_963969285.1. Lineage (NCBI taxonomy): Eukaryota > Metazoa > Arthropoda > Insecta > Diptera > Stratiomyidae > Odontomyia > Odontomyia ornata. The sequence continues at coordinate 384,701,438 of OZ017738.1, forward strand.
ACGAGCCTGAGGTCTCTGCGATTGGAAGACTGCAAAAACTGCAATAGACTGGTCATGTGAGTCATTTAGGCGAACGACACTTACCCAAAAATGTATTCGTTGGGAGAACTTAGGGGCGGAGATCAGTGGAAAAACCAGCAAAATACTAGTCTGACAGTTTATCGCTGCTCAGACTTCAAATTGAAATCAGTGGACCAAGATATTAAGGGGTGCTTATTGCAGGAAACGAAGCTCCAGAGGGCTGTAGTGCTACGAAGAGGGAGACGATTGTTTTCATAAATGTGATTTAGCTTGATTGGAACTTTCAGAGAATAAGGATCTTTCCTTGGGCTACTTAAATATTAATTTAAAGTTACCCATATAAATTTATCGGAAAAAATGTTATGTTTATATACTATACTATTATTAACAAAGTTTTACTCATAGGAAGCTACCCTCATGATTTTGTCACCTACGAAATGTATGTTTACGTCAAGAGTTAATAGCCTGTACTTTTAATGCTGAAGTTGCGAAAAATAATTCTCATTTATAGCGGCGGCGGTATTATATATATCCTTCCTGAAATATTCATACAAATTCTAACAAGCCCCTAGTGTCTGAGTCGATTGGAAACATATATTGCTTCAAAGTCATGTATTGTTGTTGCAAAGCCAAAAATCTATACCATTTTAACTTCGTCAACTACTATCCAATCTTTCTGAAATTATTTTATCAGATTTGACAATCTTTGTGAAAAAAATTACTTGACAGGTCACATCTTGGTATAAGGAGACCTGCTTCAAAAGTCTCTGAATTTATTTCGACTGAGAAACATTCATTCTCCACAAACTTCTGAGCTGCTCGCAAAATTTGATGACTGTAGCTTCTTTAGTTCCTGAGAAAACTTCCTGGGATGCAGTAGCAGTTGGCGAACAGGTACTGATATCAATAGGCTATTGAAAAAAAATGTTTTTTACAAACCCCTAAAAACGCAACAAAAAACGTTTGCACGGATGAAACTGATAACCTTCTTTACTTGGGGCGTTGGTTGCAAATTAGTGAAAAAGTGCAGAAAACCAGCCAGTAATAATAATAATAATATCATTGGCTGGTTTTTTTCACTTTTCCACTAATTTTCAGCCGAATTACAAAGTGAAGAAGGCTATCAATTACACACGTATATATGTGGATTGGCACGAATATAAAAATGTGCTCCGATGAGAGATTTCAGGATTACCAGATCTAAAAAATCGATAACTTTGCAGAGAAACAAATTCGTTCTATCCAAACTTTTTGTTTTTTATTAAGATCTGGCAGCACTTTTATGTTCTGAAATGTGTAAAAGAACACGTACGTTGGAAACTTAATTTTTTTTTTTTTTTTTTAAATACGACAAGCCTTAGCTCAGCTGACGGGCCCTGGCTCAGCTAACCGGCCCTGGAAGGTGTAAATACTATGTGAATGTACTATGGTTTCGACCTTACAGGTTATCTCCTTCTTCTTCATGTAGCTGCAGCTTCTCTCAGTGCCTTCAACTATCTTGGTCTGCAGTGCTGAAATCGCCTATAAAAATTGTTGACTCATGTCAGAAGAGGGCTTAATAATTTCATAACCATGCAGCCCATTCAGCTCGAGAATTTTAACATAACAAGTTGTAGAAGGAGGAGAGTGCTCCTGCCAGAAGGTCTTTGTGAAAATCCTAGAGCTCGAAAAAAGTTTTCTAATAGCGTAAATTATTCCTCCAATACTTGGATAAGAAATCGTTTAAATTCATGCAAGAGATGCAGAGCTTCTTTTATATTGATCCAGCTTGAATATTTTTTCTGAATACTCGGCCGATTGCACATATCCAAATTAAACACCATTCCTTAAATTTTTATGAAAATTAGAAGAAAATAAAAGTGCCTTAGTCAATTTCTTGCATTATTGATGTTGTTATTGCATGCGATTGAAATGCCTTTAGTTCACTTCATTATGACCGGATTTCCATAATATTGTTCAGGCATAAAGAGCTTATATTACTTTATATAATTCCTACCCACGTATTCTTTGTACACCTGATTCTTTTTATCTAACGCATTCTGGCACTCGTCATCGAAACAATCATTTCTCTTGCGCTGAGCTTGATGTCGGATCGTTTGTCTTGCCACGACCTTAATAGCCGCCCTCACTTCCATCCAGAGTTTTAACGATGCATCTGATAAATTGGGAGTCAGCTGGGTGTCGAGGGTCCCCGTGAAATTTTTGGCCACCAACGCCGTTTGGATGTCAACTTTTGTAGCGGGCTGGTCTTTACCGAATATGTCTTTGACATACGACATCGATAGGATAATTTGATCAAGTAATGATGTGAGTTACAATTGGCTCCTCCGTATGTACGGATATCAAGTCTTGAGGCCCAATGTGGTTGGATCAAAATGTGGTTGATCTAGTTTTGCGTGTTGCTATCTGGTGATACCCAGGCAATTTTATAAATGCGTGGATGTGGGAAACCAGTCATACGTATGATTAGATTTCTGTTACATGCAAAGTCAGTCAGGCACCGGCCGTTGTCGTTTGTTTCATCATGGAGGCTATATCCTCCTCCTCCGATGATAAAGCTCATTGCCAACCTTAGCGTTGAAATCACCCAGAATTATCTTTGTGTCGTTTGTAGACAATGAGTCGAATAGTCCATTCAAGTGATTGTAGACCGTTTGTTTCTTTTCCTCGTCATTTTCTTCGGTCGAGGCATGAACAGTTATCAGCCAGAATTTCGTTTTTATACAGACAGCGCACGACCGTTCATTGACTGCCTTAAAATCAATAACTTGCGATTTGAACAATAAAGACCACTCCTAATTCTGATGTCTCGAATATCGTTTCTAGTTTAGTTTGTTTCCTTGGTTGCCAGTATTTTCAATTCATATTGACTGGCCTGTTGTGAAAGGTCTTTAACAGCGCCAGGGTAATTGAATGATCTCGCATTCCAGGATCCAATGCCGTAGTCTTTTTCAGTTTGCAAGTTCATTTCCGTGAGCACAATCCATTTCGAGGCTCATCAGCAGATTTCGAAAGATTTTAGGGTTTGCCTGAGACGAGGAGTTAGCCCGTCGTCCAACCTCCATTCTGGTGGAATGGCTTTTACTTCAATTCCGTTATTAGGTGCGGAAAATTCACCTTCACCCTCTTACGTCCCCACAAAGGAGGTGTAGCAGAGCTGTAGATGTATTAACAATTATCAGCATTTTTCGGCATTTGATGTCCCATTATTGGGGAACCAGTAAACCCAATGTGCGATACCCAGAGCATTTACCACCATTTATTTGGGGGGTTTGGGATGTTGAAACATGGAAGTTGTGGGTTGGGGAAACAAGTATATAGATATGTATATATATATATATATATATATATATATATATATATATATATATATATATACATATATATACGCATCCATATATATATATATATATATATATATATATATATATATATATATATATATACATATATATACGCATCCATATATATATATATATATATATATATATATATATATATATATATACGCATCCATATATTTATATATATATATATATATATATATATATATATATACGCATCCATATATTTATATATATATATATATATATATATATATATATATACGCATCCATATATATATATATATATATATATATATATATATATATATATATATATATATATATATATACGAGGTGTGTTCAAAAAATATCGCGAATTTTGTTTTTTTTTCAAAAATTATTTATTTATTCATGAATATCTATTTTGTCCCCTTCAAAGTAATCCCCATGAGATATTATACACTTGTGCCAACGGTTTTTCCAATCTTCGAAGCACTTCAAAAAATCATTTTTTTTAATCTTGTTCAGCTCCTGCGATGCCGTCTTTATCTCGTCAAGCGTAGCGTAACGTCGTCCTTTCATGGGCCTCTTCAGTTAAGGAAACAAGAAAAAGTCACAGGGGGCCAGATCTGGGGAATACGGTGGCTGCGGCATCATTAGTGTGTTGTTTTTGGCCAAAAAGTCGCGCACAAGCAACGATGTGTGAGCAGGGGTGTTATCGTGGTGCAAAAGCCAATTTTTGTTCTCCCACAAATCCGGGCGTTTCTGGCGGATTGCTTCGCGCAAATTGCGCATAACTTGCAGGTAATATTCCTTATTGACCGTTCTTCCCTGTGGCAAGAAATCATGATGCATCACGCCCCTGCAATCGAAGAAAACTGTCAGCTCGGGCGTCCGGCACACTCTTCGTCGTTCACATCTTCTCGGCCTTCTAAAAACATTTTGTACCACCGATAAACGTTGCTTCGGTCCAAGGTAGCTTCTCCGTATGCCACAATCAACATTCGGAATGCATCCGCGCACTAAATTTCGTTTTTCACACAAAATTTGATACACGTTTTTTGATCCATTTTTTTGAATAAGTAAAAATCGAAGACGATTGAAAACACGTGCAAGTAAAGCAGCTATCACCAATTAAGTGAACATTCAAAATGGCCGAGCTTGTCGGCATAAGTGACAGACATGAGAACCAACATAACGCCACAAAAAAATCGAAATTCGAATATACGGAACACGCGAAAATTCAAAATTCGTGATACTTTTTGAACACACCTCGTATATATATATATATATATATATATATATATATATATATATATATATATATATATATATATACATATATATATATACATATATATATATATATGTATATATATATATATATATATATACGCGGTGTGTTCAAAAAATATCGCGAATTTTGTTTTTTTTCAAAAATTATTTATTTATTCATGAATATCTATTTTGTCCCCTTCAAAGTAATCCCCATGAGATATTATACACAACGGTTTTTCCAATCTTCGAAGCACTTCAAAAAATCATTTTTTTTAATCTTGCTCAGCTCCTCCTTCGATGCCGTCTTTATCTCGTCAAGCGTAGCGTAACGTCGTCCTTTCATGGGCCTCTTCAGTTTAGGAAACAAGAAAAAGTCACAGGGGGCTAGATCTGGGGAATACGGTGGCTGCGGCATCATTAGTGTGTTGTTTTTGGCCAAAAAGTCGCGCACAAGCAACGATGTGTGAGCAGGGGCGTTATCGTGGTGCAAAAGCCAATTTTTGTTCTCCCACAAATCCGGGCGTTTCTGGCGGATTGCTTCGCGCAAATTGCGCATAACTTGCAGGTAATATTCCTTATTGACCGTTCTTCCCTGTGGCAAGAACTCATGATGCACCACGCCCCTGCAATCGAAGAAAACTGTCAGCAAAACTTTCACATTCGACCGAACTTGGCGCGCTTTTTTCGGTCTTGGTTCATGCGGCAGCTTCCATTGAGATGATTGAGCTTTGGTTTCCACGTCATAACCATAAACCCACGATTCGTCACCGGTTATGACCCTCTGGAGCAAATTTGGTTCGTCGCGGACAGAGTTTAACATCTCATTAGCAATGTTCATGCGTTGCTGTTTTTGGTCGCAATTGAGCAATTTTGGTACGAATTTCGTGGCGACCCGTCTCATGCCCAAATCGTTGATAAAAATCGAATGGCACGAGCCAATCGATATGTTTAGGTCCTCAGCAACTTCTCTAACGGTGATTCGACGATTGGCCAATACCATTTTCTCCACTTCATTAATTTTTTCGTCTGTTGTCGAAGTGCTCGGGCGTCCGGCACGCTCTTCGTCGTTCACATCTTCTCGGCCTTCTAAAAACATTTTGTACCACCGATAAACGTTGCTTCGGTCCAAAGTAGCTTCTCCGTATGCCACAGTCAACATTCGGAATGCATCCGCGCAATTAATTTCGTTTTTCACACAAAATTTGATACACGTTCTTTGATCCATTTTTTTGAATAAGTAAAAATCGAAGACGATTGAAAACACGTGCAAGTAAAGCAGCTATCACCAATTAAGTGAACATTCAAAATGGCCGAGCTTGTCGGCATAAGTGACAGACATGAGTACCAACATAACGCCACAAAAAAATCGAAATTCGAATATACGTAACCCGCGAAAATTCAAAATTCGCGATACTTTTTGAACACACCTCGTATATATATATATATATATATATATATATATATATATATATATATATATATATATATATCTATATATATATATATATATATATATATATATATATATCTATATATATATATATATATATATATATATATATATATATATATATATATATATATATATATGTGTATATATTAGATTGTCTAAAAAGTATTGAGCCTTTTTGTCACAAGATGGTATTCGTTGTCATATATCAGGCAATACTAATCAGATTGAGTCAAGCTGACATGCGTTTGAAAGGTGACATTTCAGTCTACAATTTTCATACGAACAATTTTGTATTTCGTCATTCGTGTCAAAAGTTGTATTCATTTAAAAATGAGTGAAATTCCTGAAAAATTCGTTATATTTTACAATATCGCTACGATCAAGGTAAAAATGCATCGCAGGCTCGTGAAAAAATATGTGGTGTCTACGATCAAGATACTTTATCAAAAGCCATAGCCAAGAGATGGTTCGCTCGCTTTCGTTCTGGAAATTTTGATGTCAAAGATGCACCTCGCTCAGATCGACCAATCACTGAAAAAGTCCATGAAATCTTACAAAAAATTATAGAGGACCGACACGTTAGCAGGCATGAAATTGCTAAGGAACTGAATATCCATCATCAAACAGTTTTGAACCATTTGCATGAGGCTGGATACACAAAGAAGCTCGACGTTTGGGTGACGCATGAATTCACACAAAAAAATTTGATCGACCGAATTTCCATTTGCGGAATGCTAATAAAACGCAACGAAATTGAGCCAATTTTGAAGCAAATCATTACGGGCAATAAAAAATGAGTAAGATACGACAATGTCGTTCAAAAAAAATCTTGATCAAAACAAGGTAAATCATCATAAACGACTTCAAAGCCAGGATTGACATCAATAAGGTTATGCTGTGTGTATGGTGGAATCGGAAGGGAATTGTTTATCATGAGGTGCTAGAACCTAGCCAAACACTCAATTCGTCTCTGGGCTGTCAGCAATTAACCAGATTGCAACAAGCATTTCAAAACAAGTTGAGTAGACAGACCTACGCTCATGTCAGAAGGGTTTTGTAACCTCTACGAAATGGTGTCGTCAGCAACAAATAAAGTCAAGAAACATACCAAAGAGATGTGCACATTTAAAAGAAAATCCATTGTTTCTCCATTTTCACAAATCATAAATTCAAAAAAATTATGTATTGTTATAAGTAAATCTTATCTGGAAATTTTAAGAAGATTGCAGTGTCTGAACCGATGGGAAGTCCATAAAATACCAAAACCGTGTGTTATTGTTGTTGTAATTGCAGAAATTTCAAATGGCTATAACTTCCGCGAATATGATTTGATTTTCATCAAACTTGCAGAATATTAGGTCCTTTTATGTAGCTACTTTAATGCCGAATTTTGTTGAATTTAAGGGTACCTATACGATTTCATTAGAGAAAATGTGAAATTCGAAGATCATACTATTATCAACAAAGTTGAGTGAATTTCGACTTCTAAGATTTTTGTTGGTGTTATACTCATAAACATCTGCCTCTATGATTTTTTTCAGATTTTTCGGATCACAGGTGTCCAATCACGAGGGGAGGGGACACAAAGTTTTCGTGTATTTCCCCTTTGTGTGCCCCTGAAGCAAAAAGGCCAGTTTAAAACTTGTTTTGAAAAGTTCTCATTAAGACCTTTTATATGATACCCATATTGACTATCTTTGATAAAAAAATTTTTTCGGGGACCACTTCCCTATATGGGGAGACCCAGAATTGATCAATAGAGAGGGCGTTGCCTCCCATCATGACAATGCCAGACAAGACACATCGTTGATGACCCGCCAAAAAATTGACAGAGCTGGGCTGGACAGTTTTGATGCATCCACCGTATAGCCCATACCTGGCACCATCAGTCTACCATTTGTTTCGGTCTCTACGAAATTTCCCTAATGAAAAGCAATTCACTTGAAAAAGGGACTGGGAAAATCACTTGGCCAAGTTTTTCGTCGATAAACCACAGAAGTTCTACACTGATGGAATGATGGCAAAACGTCATAGATAATAATGGTTACTACGTACTTGTGTAAACAAAATCCATTTTAAATAAAAGAAATCAATCGAATGATAAAAAAGGCCCAATTCCTTCCAGACTTACTAATATATATATAATATATATATATATATATATATATATATATATATATATATATATATATATATATATATATATATATATATATATATATATATACATATATATATATATATATATATATATATATATATATATATATATATATATATATATATATATATATATATATATATATATATAAATATATATATATATATATATATATATATATATATATATATATATATATATATATATATATATATATATATATGTATATATAAACGGGCTTTCCAATAAGAGATGTTATTTTGAATAGCCAGCTATTTCGGTAGATGTCAATTCTGAAGCTGTCATTTTTTAACATTTGAAAATTAAAAACTACGCCTTTTATAAAAATGGAACGATAAAGGCTTTAACAACGCATTGGAATTATTAAAATTATCTATCAAAATGGTGAAAATTTGGCAGAGACGGTTCGTAAAACTCGAACATTTTT